>JASPKZ010008351.1:2297500-2415000 GCA_030220185.1 Diploptera punctata
TGAAAACAAATGATGGTATCAGGCGACTGCCACACTTTTGGCGGAAAATCCAGAACTTCGCTGGTAATTATATTCAATGGTTATAATATAATTTTGATTATGACGTCCTATGTTGTAGCAAAGAACAGAACGACTGACAATCCGGCTGACGTCTAGTGGCAAATGTCTGAAAAAGATGGGTGTATTAAACTACTTCAACCAAAAGTGCAATCTAAGGCATGAACGATGTGTCCACGAAGTTCTGCTATCAAAACAATGTAACTAGCTGATAAACTATTTGAGATAGGTTTTTTGAACGTATTCTACATCTCTCAAAGTTTTATATTTAATTAATGTTGGGAAGTAAACATTATGAGGTATAATCATTAAAATTCATCGGAGAACATATTGTTTAAACAAGTCACCTCATAGGATTCATGCTTCCATGATATCGCGATTTCAAACATAATCATGTTCATCGTCAGTCGGAGTTATGGCTGACGATGAACATGACTATGTTTGAAATCGCGATATCATGGAAGCATGAATCATATGAGGTGAGTTGTTTAAACAATATGTTCTCCGATGAATTTTAATCTCAAAGTTTTGTTTACATTTGTTGCAGATTATGATTTAAACGACAATGACGACACCACAGAAAAATACCCAATGTTTATGGTGGTATGCTGTAGTATGATCACATTATTTCAATAAAGACTTTGTAGCATTGTCGTTATAATTACTCAATTTTAAATTCTTGTATTTGGTTATACATGTACCTAGCTCTTGTTTGAGAAAGATTAGGAAAACCAATGCCTGAAGAAGCGGATGCTATTCAGATTGGGACTATGAGTTTAAAAAGTGGTTTGTATTTATCATGGAAGTAATAATTGCGCAAGACTTTAAATGTGAATTCCTTAGAGTGAAAATAAACAGATCATGTTTATTAAGCCATTTGTATCAGGCAGTAGAGTTTGAGACTGGTATTCTGGAGGTCCCGGGTGCAAACCCCGGTGTCAGACAATCTGATAGAGGTTTTTTCATGATTTTTCTCAGTTGTCAAGGCAAATACTGGGTTGAAATTTCAGCACCAGGGCTCATTGCATTATATAATTTTATAATATTAAATACAATTTTTTTTTGTCCCGCGCCATAGCCGAGCGGTTAAGGTAGGAAGCCTTGGCGCAGAGCTACGGGACTTGCGCTGGTTCGAGTCTCCATGGGGGAAGAAATTTTCTCATGGTATTTCGGCCAGTATGGGACCGGTGCCCACCCAGCATCGTGAGGCAATTGGGTAGCTACAATAAGTAGCGGCTCCAGGTTGAGGAACCAGCTATAACGGCTGGGGGACTCGACATGCTAACCACATGTCACCCCTACACTGGCTGTTGATCATCTCCCTCTGTGATTGACACATGTGGATGTGAAGGGCCAGCAGCCGGCTGGTAAAAGGGCAACCGCTGAAAAGTGGAAAGACCCTCAGTCGGAAATACAATTTTTTATAATTTCCTTTAATATTTTCCATACAGTACCGTATATAATATGCGTTCCGCACCATAGCCGAGCTGTCTAAGACGCAGAGCTTTTGAGTTCCCATGGACAATAAATTTCCTCATGTAATTTCGATCAGTGAATGACCACCCAGCATCATGTAATTTGATTAGCTACGATAAGTAGTGATTCAAGGTCGAGAAAACATATAACACCTGTTAACGCATGTCATCCCTACACTAGCTAGATGATCTTCCACCTCTGTGATTGAAAAACATCTACAAATCTTAGTAGTTTGCAATAACTATTTAACTCATGCCCCAATCACATTTCAATTAATTTTGTTTTACAACCAATGACAGTCGTCCTTTATCGTCTCGTGCTTTTGTGATAAAGAAAGCTCGTCCTTTAAATATTTTGAACAGGTCAGATCATTATTTTGCAGTGACTGACTCTTCAACAAATACATTGATTGTAGCAAATAATGAACAGACTCCCTTCGAACTACACATGTGATAATTCTGTATTCAATAATTATGTTTTTAAATAATGGTTTTATTGAGTTGTTTACTAATAAATAAATTAATAACCCATAATGTTGGTTATAATATACAGTTTGATATGTTAAATTTTTTCTCCACTAGAGTGCATTCGTCCACCGCTGTGGTCTCGAGGTAGCGTGCTGCCTTGTCATGCAGCGGGCCCGGCTTCGATCCCCGTTCGGGGCAGTTTTTCTGGGTGAGGTTTTTATCGGGGTTTTTCCTCACCTGTGAAACAAATGTCAGGAAAACTTTAAGGCTCAAACGGTCCCCGAAATCATATGGCCACCTGGTTGAGTGGTAGACAAGACCTTAAGGCCTTAACTCTGCCAGGTAAAATAAAGCTATTATTATTATTATTATCATCCTCATCCTTATCATTATCATCACCATCATCATCCTTCACCGGTGTGGAAAGCAACGGGAAGCTACCACACCTACAATTCGCTAGTAAAGCTGCAAGCAAAGCATGAAAATGCTATGATTGCAGTGAAGGACGTGCCTTCGGGTAGAATTACTATGGATGGATGGAGGGTGCATTCTTACAATATTGCGATCCTATTTGGCAATATATAATATGATCAAGTTGCAGTGAACGAACAAATGAAACATAACCAAACATTTCTGATTTGTTTTAAAACATCGCCATTTAAATTAATTATATAAATATTTAAAAATACCGGTAACTATATACATAATGATTTTTGAGTAAAGAGGTTAATTTTATTCGTTAAATAGTCCTAACTAATACCACTCTTAATTTCCAAATCCTCCAGATAAATTCGGACGTCACTTCGTGACTCGTGAATTTATCGATAATTTGGAAATCACTCGTGACATTACTTATGATACATTATAAATATTCCATTTAATATTACGTAGTGCAGAGCCTTACCGTAGCGCAGGAGCTGTCTTGTAGATCTCGCAGCTGAATAGCCATATTGGTAACATGGATTTTGTTGTCTCCCAGAACATCCAAGGAATATTGTGATCCGGAGAGTCGTGCGAAACCTTCTCGAGCAATCCACACTTTTAATGGCAAGAACTATAACATTACCATTGTACATCAATCTCGTATAATACATTTTACAAATAAATAACGTTCTTCGAAACATAACCGCAAAGAAATTGTTAACAGTTAATCAATAATTGATAGGAAGTAACAATATGAGGTAACTTATTAAGAGATTGAATCGAAGATATACATCTTCCTCATATTTTGTTTTCTCATCTGTACATGTTTCTGGAGAATTCGTCACCATTTTCAACTATTCTCTAAAATATACAGAAAGAGAGAGAGAGAGAGAGGAGAGAGAGGAGAGAGAGGAGAGAGGAGGAGAGAGAGAGAAAAATAGAGAGTGAAAGAAAGGAAGAGAGAGAGAGAAGAGAGAAAGAGAGAGAGAGAGAAAGAGAAAGAGATAGAGAGAGAGGGAGAGGGAGGAAGAGAGAGAGAGGGAGAGAGGAAGAGAGAGAGAGAGAGGGAGAGAGAGAGGAAGAGAGAGAGAGGGAGAGAGATGGAGAGAGAGAGGGAGAGAGAGAGAGGGGGAGAGAGAGAGAGAGAAAGAGAGAGAAACATAATCCCGATCAATCACAACAAATCTAAAGAATTGAAACAACGGAATTGAATTTCCTCATGAAATACAGCATTTACACTACTTAATCATCAGTATACATGGTGTACGGAAATTTCCATTACAAATTTTGAGGGCTTTTAGAGGGGACTGAGTAGATAACGTTTTGAGTAGGAACCCTCGTTCGGAAACGTACCGTTTTCGTTATGCAAGTAAAGTTCAAATGAAAATCATATTTGAAGATACTTTTTTTTCGCCCAGACTGAGACTCGAACCCAAGGATCTTTGGCTTTCCGTGCCAATGCTGTACCAACTGGATTAAGAATGAGGACTCCATGTTTAGAAAAATATTCTGTAGCAAACAATTACACAACAACATAAATATTCAAAACAACCATTTTACTAATTCCGAGTTCTTCGAACATAACTCTAGTCTCCGAGTGCTTTATCGCTTGAAGAGGGATCCAAGACGTTTCGAGCGGTAAACAGATATACAGTGTCAGCAAGAATGAAAATCTATATAGGTACTGAATTTCTCTCATTCTTGTAATATGTATTATTGTTTCATAGCGGAAAATATAATTTTATTAAAGGCAATTATGATTTTCTGCGGAGGGTATTTTTTTACATTCCGGAGTGTGTTACCCATCCTGCTAACCTCTGAAATAAACTCTGGTTTTTGTTTCTCGATCGAGGGTTTCGGTTGTGATGAGAAGTTGGAGAATGAAAGAGAATTTGAAGGTACAAGTACCGGCAGACAATATGTGTTTCAAAACCTTTTTCTTCTTCTTGTAAGCCTATGTTTCCCTTAACAGAGATTTAGGCGCTCTCCCCTACAGGGAAGAATTTGAACCATACTAATTTAGTTACACTTGTTTTCGTATAGATGTCATTTGAGTGGTCCGTGGTCAGCGTTCCGTCTCATACTGACATCTAGGAAACCAAGGTAGTACTAGGACGGGAAAATTCGGTAAATTTTGCTTAGAGGCCTTTCATTCAGGCTTAAGGATCTTTTACGAGCCTAAAAATCTTCAGACTCGGGACCCACAGCTTAAAGTCCCTCCCGGAGGACTTGCTCCTTGGATATTTCTATCCTAAAAAATCCATCGACCCCGGCCGGGTTTGAACCCGCGACCCTCGGGACCAGAGGCAAGGAGCATAACCACTAGTCCACCGCGGCCGATCAAAACCTTTTTACATAGCTAATTTACCTATTTTATAAATTTTATAAACAAAATAAAATTATCCAAAATTATTTTTTAGCAAAAAAGGGCACCAAAATTTTACAGAAAACAAATCAATCCCTGCCCTACCATTCTGCAAAAATTATAATTAAAAGAAACTTCCAGAAAGAACTGATGGAGCACTTCAAATCACAAAGTAATGAGAAACCATGGGCAGATATCTCGCAGAATAAAAACTTAATACCTGAACAACCAAGACACGAAGCAGTAGCAACATTCAGACTGTTAACAGGCCATGACTACCTGGCAGCACACCTCCATAAAATTGGAATCTTCAACTCTCCAAACTGTATCCTGTGCCAAGACAATAACACTACCATGAACAAAGATCATCTTGCTAGCTGTGAGGCTCTGAAGATGTCACCTACAAGAACTCTGGCAGGACTCTATTGGGAAGCAAGAAAGCAAATGGAACACATCCAAGCTAATAGACATTGGACTACTACTACTACTGCTATAAATGATGGATAAATAAGTTACTGTACTTAATATATATGGGGGACACCGTAACGTAGTGGTTAGGGCAATTCGTTGCAAGTTAGAAGATCTCGGATTCAATTCCCGAAGGGGCGGAATTTTTAAACTGGGTTAAATCTTTTGGTGGTCCCATGGACCTGTGGTCAACTTAGCCTCTAATGGAAATGTGTACCAGACACATGTTCATGCGATATCACGCAGGACTGATAACCCGGCTGGCATCTTGTGCTAAGAGGAGCCTGTATGTCTCCAGTGCAGAGGGACCGCTTTATCTTTACTTTAGGAGAATAATAATATTATACTGACCGATAACGAGGACGTATATTCTGATATCGAATTTTCTGCCTGCCATCAGGTAGGGATTTTCAATGTAGCTCTGAACAACGTACACGTCTTGCTGACTCTGCTCGCTATCTTGTACCGGGTTCGTGCTCCCAGGAAGATTGTTAGCTGCATTAGCCTGATCCTTGGCGCTCCTCCACTCGATCAAATCCTTCAGGCTTCAATCAGAAACACATTATTTTGTTATTAAAATAAATTCTCTCTAAACGAATTAAAATAACACTTACTCGTCATTTGATCGAGTTAAAGCTAGAATGGCGTAAGTCATATTTTCTTGGGTTTCTAAAAATTAATATTATACAAAACCGCTGTGGTCTCGAGGTAGCGTGCTGCCTTGTCACGCAGCGGGCCCGGGTTAGATTCCCGGTCGGGGCAGTTTTTCTGGGTGAGGTTTTTATCGGGGTTTTTCCTCACCTGTAAGACAAATGTCAGAAACACTTTAAGGCCCAAACGGTCTCCGAAATTATATGGGCATCATCATCATTATTATCATTATCATCATCACCATCATACTTCACCAGTGTGGAAAGCAATGGGAAGCTACCACACCTACAATTCCCTAGTAAAGCTGCAAGCATAGCATGAAAATGCTATGATTACAGTGAAGAACCTGCCTTCGGGCAGAATTAGTGTGGATGGATACAAAAAAATTATAAAATTACCATTTTATGAGTGATATCTAGATCGAAATTTGACATAAAGGCTTAAACTGAATAATTTATATTGTACAATGATATGTAATAGTTACAATTTTATTGCTGGTGAAAATATTTATACCATTATAACTTTAACCAGCCCATTTAGAATTAAATATATTAACACATGGGAAGGTTCTTGTAGGAAAGCCAGAGGGAAAACGCCCAGTTGGTAGGCCAAGAATGAGGTGGGAGAATAACATTAACTATGATTTGAGGGAAGTAGATTATACAGGGAATGATTGGAAAGGATTAGCTCAGGATAGGGATGTATGGAGAGCTTATGTCCGCGCGGCCATGAACCTACGGGTTCGATAGTGCCAGTGAGTAAGTAAGTAAGTAACATATGGACTTGAACTTCGTTCTTTAAAGAAAATCTAATGATATTTGAAAATTGAATTCTAAGGAGAATATATGGGACAGAAAGAAAATGGTTATGAAGAATCAAATCAAACAGAATCATTAGATACAAAACTTAATATCTCTTAGAAAAATATGATTTGAGGAATAATTAGGGCCTAAGTTTTAAAAGTATAAAATATAATTTAAATCCATTAACAGAAGACTAAGAAAAATAAAACAAACCCTCGAGTCGTGTCCGGTGTATTACCACGTCGAGGAATGAGATGAGATCAAATCCCTATAATTGAAGATCTGTGATATATGTCTTACAAGAATGCCGGCCGACCAGGTCTGTCGCACCATGACAGGGAGAGATGAAATAAAATGGAACGAAATTGATTACGTAAACATGGTAAATGGTGGATGCAATTTTTGGCATAAAAACAAGAGAACAATTCGAGAAAAACCTGCCCTGGCTCAGATTTATCCATCACGAATCCCATGTGAAGTAATCGTGGTCTGAAGTCGGGACCCTGAGGTGGACTTGCACCGCGGAGGCGCCTATAGAAGCTAGTCATACTAAAATTGGAAAGCCTTGAAATAACTAAAAGTCGAGAATTGATCAGCAAAATCGCATGATAGAAGTTTAACATCAGTTTCAAAGCGGTGAGAATTCTATCTGAGTCAACACTTTTCGTCCTTTTTCTATATCAACGAATTCACGTCGCCTCGTAATCCACATCTTCGCAAGCTGTTACAACACGACCGTTATGGTTTCTTTGTATTATTGATGTGGCAAAATATGATCTAAGAATATATTATCAACCATTTTACAAAATAACTGACTAATTATAGTGGGAGTTATGAATAGATCAATTCTGGAAATTCTATTATGCATTGCAGAGATTCTTGATGCCCCAACTCCTTTCAAAAAACGTTAATCTGAAAATATATAAAACTATTATTCTACCAGTTATATTATATGGGTGCGAAACATGGACCCTTACTTTAAGGGAGGAAATGAGATTATGAATATTTGAGAATAAAATACTTAGGAAAATTTTTGGACCAAAAAGAGACGAACAGACAAGTGAATGGAGAAGACTACATAACAATGGACTACATGGTCTTTATAGGAAGCCAGATATAATAAGAACAGTTAAGTCTCGTAGACTGCGATGGGCAGGACATGTTGCACGTATGGGGAATGAAAGACTTGCATGAAAGCTTCTTGTAGGAAAGCCAGAGGGGAAAACGCCCGGTTGGTAGACCAATAATGAGGTGGGAGAATAACATTAACTGTGATTTGAGGGAAGTAGATTATACAGGGAATGATGGGAAAGAATTAGCTCAGGATAGGGATGTATGGAGAGCTTATGTCCGCGCGGCCATGAACCTGCGGGTTCGATAGTGCCAGTGAGTAAGTAAGTTATGAATAGATAGAGAAGAGGATATTAGTATGATCTACAATAACTAACTCACTGGCACTATCTCATGACCGCGCAGACATAAGCTCTCCATACGTCCCTATCTTGAGCCAATGTTTTCCAATCATTCCCTGTATAATCTAATTCCCATAATAAATTAATACATCTTTTCATATTGTTTACTCTTTATTACATTTTGTTGTTGTTTTAGAATAACCTACATTCTTGCCTGTTTCCACAAAGAGTCCAATTAACACATTGTGGTGTTTTCCCAAGACTCTTTTAATTTTTGGTGAGATGTTTCTCACTATAATTGCAATCCAGTTCTCATCCATTCTAGAAGTGTGGCGTTCATTTCGTCTCATTACACATTCTGATATATTATATTTTTATCTAATATTCTGGTTTCTGAAAGGTAACTTCTTTTGCCATAGTTATTTTTAGCACAATTAAGCTGTTTATTGTACCTCATCCATTCTAGAAGTGAGGCGTTCATTTCGTCTCATTACACATTCTAATCGTATTATATTTTTATTTAATATTCTGGTTTCTGAAAGGTAACTTCTCTTTTCCATACTTATTTTTAGCACAATTAAACTGTTTCTAGTAACTGTGCCGCCATTTCTATCGACGGCGGAAATTACAGTAGGTCTTAAGCCATACTATTGCATTGTTTATTTCGAATTTTGGTTCTGTTTTTAGATAAAATAAAAATGCAAATTGATTCCATTATTTGACACTGGAGCTCCTGGGATAGTAGAAAGTTAAGGCTCCCGCCTTTGTAGACAATCGGGACGAATATCAGCCTAGTTGTCGGTCCTACGTGACGACCATCTTTAACACAAAACGTAGTCTGATACTCATTTCAGCTGGAGGTTGAGTCAATCGTAAGGCCATTATGATGCCTATTTAAAAATCCTGACCCAATCGGAACTGGAACCAAGTACCATCTTTGTTATAGCGTACTGCCTTAACTAAATATGCTACAGAGTGCCCCTCTGTTCTTAAATATTTAGTGTATTTCACAGAGTGATTCAGTCTATCTGGCAATTTCACTTGATTCCTTGCCTCATTTTAAGTCTCCACTCGTATTCATTCCAGCCCTCAAATACCCAAAAGTCGCCATTTGATCTATTTCATCATGGTTTACTCCTTCTTCATATTGAACATTTGTTGCTTGTTGCATTTATTTTTGTTTTAGTCAAACTAAAAGACGGATATTTTCCCACCAGGCACAGTTTTTTTGTGATGTAGGCAAAAATTTCCCACCAGGCACTGTTTTTCTTGTGATATAGTCAAAATTTTCCCACCATGCTCAGTTTTTTGTGATGTAGTCAAAATTTTCCCACCAGGCACTATTTTTCTTGTGATGTAGTCAACATTTTCTCTCACCAGACACTGTTTTCCTTGTGATGTAGTCAAAATTTTCCCACCAGGCACAGCTTTATTGTCATGTAGTCAACATTTTCCCACCAGGCACAGTTTTTTTGTGATGTAATGAAAATTTTCCCACCAGGCACTGTTTTTCTTGTGATGTAGTCGGAATTTTCCCACCAGGCACAGGTTTTTTGTGATGTAGTCAAAATTTTCCCACCAGAAACTGTTTTTTTGTGATGTAGTCAAAATTTTCCCACCAGGCACAGTTTTTTGTGATGTAGTCAACATTTTCCCACCAGGCACTGTTTTCTTGTGATGTAGTCAGAATTTTCCCACCACGCACAGGTTTTTTGTGATGTAGTCAAAATTTTCCCACCAGAAACTGTTTTTTTTGTGATGTAGTGAAAATTTTCCCACCAGGCACTGTTTTTGAATATTATTCCATCTGTTGCTGTCTTCATACATATAACTTGATAATACTTCCCGAAGAAGACATATATCATCGGCAATATTGTAAATCGTAATCTGGTATCCATAACTGCATTTTTTAATAACACACGTTATACACCGCGTTATTTGAGCACAAATAACCACATCTGCTCGCTCGGATAAGCGGTACGTTATTGAGGCGATAAAACGTAATGACCTCTGTATGGATCTCAGCACAATGGCGTCAAAATAACTATTTTGCGCGATAGTGCGTTTTGTAGTACTTACAGCAATGGCAACCATAATTGAAAGTTCAACTTCCTACATTTCGGGGTTGCCAACCTAAATAACTATACGGTAATATTACATATTACAAACACGCGTGTGGGAAGTAAAACCACTGCCCTCTATGTATACTACATACAATGTATATACAAAAATATCCAAAAGTTAATGTTAATATACATTACACGAAACAAATAACTGCATTTTAAATGAACTGAACTTTGTTTGAAACAATATAAAACAATAAATACGTACTTGCTGCCATTTTTACACCAATTGATATCACGGCCTCCTGTTATTTTATCACTAATTGGTCTCACGGCCTCCTGTTGATTCAACTAATAAACATTTCCCACATTGTTACTATGGTTGGATGGAATATGAGAGTTATTATCAACAGAAGCTGCTTTATCTATTATCCGATAATAGTGTTGCCATAGTAATAACGTTTATTTGAGTGTGATGAGGTGTCGAGTTGCGTCAGTTTCTAAATACAAGTCGGATAACTGCAAATATCCATAATAGAAGGAAATGGTGATGAATAAGCAATTTTTGTTTGACCACGACAAACTCTATGTTGTAACATAACGGGAGTGTTGACCATTCAAACATGTTACCGTCAGTTAAATGATTCTGTTAAATCACCTTTACTTTTTTTATACCTACAATCGGTTATATGGTTATATTATCTCATCATAATCCTTCAAAAACAAACTAAATAATTTTTTAATAACAAACTAACTTGTACACCTCACTAATAGTATTATTATAACAAGTAATAAATTAAATTATTTATGAAAATATTAAGATTAACAAATATTTTCATTCGTTTAAATTGTATAACTGTAAAATTAGTTTTCTATATCTCATTATTTTTCTTTGCTTTTTTTAAATACATTAGACAGAGACAATGTACCAACAATTTAATTTATCTTGCTTGAATACATTTTATTATTAGTTTTAGTCTTAATCTTAACTATCATTAACTGGTTGCATTATAGATCGTAATATAATGGATATTATCTTATTGATTAGGGTAACAGAGTGGAACCCTTGAAAGAGGTAGTCCACTCCAGGGAGTAGGCGCCCCTGCCCTTTTGTGAGCTCCAGGTCCCACTCGCCCAGTGGGTAGTACCTGGGTAGGGCCCCGTCCACAGGGTTACGTGGGGAGAAGAGAAGTCCCCAAAGCCGTAGTGAAGGCAACTTCTCTAGGAGACGAACACTCCGAAATTGCAGTTCCCTGCCCTCCAGGAAGAGGGACTTGGCTAGAGGCTGGTAACCTCTACTAGTAAAAAATAACTTACTCATAAACTTCAGCAGAAGAAAACCCGGATAATTTTTGAGATCTGTTAAAGGGTGCACTAAGGAAGACAGAATCAAGAACACAGAAATAAGACAGGAACTTGAAATATTTGCAATAACTGATAAAATATATACATATACACAAAAATGGAAGCAACACATAGACAGAATGAATGAAGATAGATATCCAAAACAAATAACAAAATACAAACCTAAAGGCACCCGAGATGTGGGCAGACCTAGAAAGAGATGGGCTGAAGTCGGAACGGGTCAACAGACCTAATCTATGAATGCAGATGATGATGATGATCTTATTGATCAAATCTTTATTTAGTATTTAGTATTAGAGTTAATTATGATTGTTATATTTATAAATTTTTTATAAACAAATTTATAAAGATAACACGGCTTATGTTAAAATTGGAAATACAATGTCTAATCCTATAAACACCACAAAGGGATTGAAACAAGGGTGCAGTCTATCACCAATTTTATTTAATATTTATGTAGAATTTATATTAATGAAATGAAAACAAAGTTGCAAAGGTATGGGTATCCCAATAGGCAACAGAGTTTTGCTGACATTACAATTTGCTGATGATCAACTGGTTTTAGCGCAAGACAAATTTGATATGGAATTCATGATAAAAAGGTTGAAAAACACACATGAATCATAGGGTCTCATTGTAAATTGACAAAAAACAGAATATTTGGCAATAAATAGCAATGAAAGAGATAAATTAATATTGGAAGAAGGAATTCAAATAAAGCAAGTGAAACAAACTAAATATTTGGGAATAATTATGGATAACATTGAAGATATAGGTAAAGAAAACATAAAGCATAGAATTGAATTGGGTAGCAAAATAATATCATCGTTAAATTCCATATGGTGGGATAAGCATATTTGGAAAGACACAAAAAAATATATTGGTAAAACATTGGTGGAATCTGTTGCAATGTATGGAAGTGAGGTATGGATAATCAATACGTACTAGAAGAATAGACTAACAGCTCTAGAAATTGATTATTTACGCAGAAGTGCCAGAAAGTCAAAATTAGAATGTCACAAATAAGGAAATTAGAAACACAATGGAAGCAGAAGAAAGCGTAATAGAAAGAACTGAGGAGAAGGAATTAAAGTGATTAGGACATGTTTTAAGAATGGAAGATGAGCGATGGCCGAAACAACTAAATGAATGGCAACCGTCCAGAAAGAAGAAAGGGAGACCAAAGTTAACATGGAAGGATAACATGAAGATAGTAATGCAAGCTAGAGGGCTACAGCATTGAAGATGCCCACGATCTTAGGGCTTTGGAGGTTTGGCACGGGAAGACGGCAGCAGCTGTAAAAACCCGAAGATAGATAGATGACTGTTATATTCTGATGTAATATATATTTGTCCTGGAGAGTAGAAGAGAAGGCCACATGACCTTAACTCCACCGGGCTAAATAAATAAATAAATGAAATTATTTTATTGTGAGAAGATTTTTAAAATAAAACATTTTTACCACCAATTTATTAAACCATTTAGTGAAGCTGCTAATTAAGAAAAAAATAATATTACATTACAAATAAAATTGCAAAATGGCAAATTCTTATTTAGACCTTCACGATGTTTTTATTTATTATTATTGACTATGACGGTTTTGTCAGAACAACTGCACTGAATTTGAATTTTTATTCTCTCATCTGTGTCTTGTGAACTCGTTTAGGAAGATAAGTTTCTGTCCCTAAAGTGTTCAAGAGAACTAACTGTTATTCATCATTAACTCCCATTATTCTAATTCCTATACCGTATCTATTGATATACTCTGGAACTCCTTACCACAAGAGATTAGGGACCGCCAATCATTCCTTTAAAATAAATTTAAATATAATTTCTTTTGTAATTTGTCTTTTAGCAGATTAATTAATTGTTCTTGATTTTCACTTCTCTAATAAGATTGACATTTTAATTTCAGTTTAAATTGTATACATATTTATTTATTATTATTTATTCTATATTATGAGCATAAGTAATGCCACGAGTGATTTCCAATTTATCTAGATAATTTGGAAATCGAGAGTGCCATTTGTTTGGACTATTTAACGAATAAAATTAAGCTGTTTACTCACAAATCATTATTTAACTAAAGTTATTTTAAAATATTTATATATTTAATGTAATCGGTTATGTTTGAAAACGAATGAGAAACGATTGGTATGCTTCATTTGCTTCTTTTGTTCATCACTGTAACCAGATCATATTATTTATGTCTGAAGAAGGTACAGTGTACCGAAACAGCTGTCACTGAATTATATAATAAATAGGAAAATCAAATAAAACTACGTTTTATTTTTATTTAATTAATATTATTTATTGTCAAAGGATCGCAATATTTTAAGAATGCACCCTAGTGGAGAAATTTATAACCAACATGATAGGTATTAATTAATTTCTGATGTCCTATGATGTAAATATGTCAATTATATTTTTCTGCAACGTCATTTCCTGGAAAATAATTCGTTTAAGAAAGTGCAAACAGTGTTTATTTTTTGGTGGTATAATCATTTGCTACAAATGTATTTATATTATCTCCCGCATGCGCTATGTGCTGACATTCATGCACTATATATACAATCTGGCAGCCGTATTTCTTGGAGAGTCAGTCACTGCAAAATAATGCTATGACCTATTCAGAATATTAAAAAGGAGGAGCTTTCTTTAATATGATACACTTTACTTGACAAATTCCAGGCGAAACACGACTGTGATTGATTATAAATAAAACATCATTGAAATGTGATTGGTCATTAACTCCCATTTGGGGCATGAGTTGAATAGTCTTAAGTAATTTTTTTGTTTATATTTAATGTTTTTCACTGGTTGAGTGGAAGATAAAGTCTTATGGCCTAAACTTTGCAAGTTTAAATATATTATTATTATTATTATTATTATTATTATTATTATTATTATTATTATTATTATTATTATTGTGAGACATCGTAATAGCGGAGTTTGAATTTCGCGGGTGACGGTGAGAATAGGGATCTCGCATTGGTGGAAATAGATTCGCGAGTCGCTGATGTGCAAGTCTTAAGACTCACACAGATCATCGAGCATCTCGACTTCCCTTCCAGATGTTTCTCTAAGCTTCGACCCTCCCTGTCGGGAAATTTCGATACCAGAAACTTCCATACGAGAAAAGTCGAGAAATTCCCTCGGGTTGAAAGCGAGTCGGTTGTGAAGTGACAGTGATACAGTGACTGTGACTGGAAGAAACTGCGGAAACTGAGACTGTAAAGTAATTGTGTGGAAGATAAACTTTAAAACAAAATTAATTATCACGGCAATTTGTGAGTGCAATGTCACTGATAGTCTATAGAATTAAATACATTTATTATGGAGTTTTTCGACATCATCTGCGTTGTTTTATTACGCTAAAACAACGTTGAATCTCACCCCCTGTGAGCGCGCGACATTATTAACGTATTATTATTATTATTATTATTATTATTATTATTATTATTATTATTATTATTATTATTATTATTATTATTATTAATGCCTAAGCATTTGAACAACACATTTATTTACAATTAAGGGCGTATGAATTTTGGAATTCGCAACACAGCGTTGAAATGTATCAGTACTTTCGTTTTTTGTGCTAATAAACAAATAAACTTAAATAGAAACGAAACACAGAATATTTTTTTAAATGTTATATACTCTCTTAAAAGTGTAGTATCATAGAGATAGTATAAATGACTACATGAAATATCTGACAGCTGACGTTTTTCTTATTGTATATCTGGCTTAACTTGGCAAAGAGAGAGAGAGAGAGAGAGAGAGAGAGAGAGAGAGAGAGAGATGGAGGGTAGATCCTTGACGGCTTTCGCCCAGTTATAAAAGAGAGAACCCACCCTGTTGTCAGTTTTCGTTTTCCCTCTTTTCCCTATTAACATCTGGTGAAGAAAAACTGACAACCCTGGTGCGAGGGAGAGAGGTGAGCACGGCTGTCTCTTTCTACAAATTTCTTGCACAGTTAAACCAGACGAACAATAGTTTGCTCAAGTAAAATTCGGTAGCGCTTACAGATTTTACTAAACTATCTACTGTTTAGATATGGTGAAGATGAAAGTGGTAGAATATGCAAATTAGTTACCGTTGAAACAAGAAAATGCCTCTTCCTTGAGCTCCTGTAGCAGGCTTCACGATCCAAGTGGCTCCGGGCTGTTTGCGATATTCTTCTACGAACATCAGGTAATCGCTCTGAGAAAACATTGAGTGCTTCATGATATAAACTTCAATTTAAAAACTATTTACTGCTACAAGTATTTAGTATTTGTATATATTTTCAAATCGGCCGCGGTGGACCAGTGGTTATGCTCCTTGCCTCTGGTCCCGAGGATCGCGGGTTCAAACCCGGCCGGGGTCGGTGGATTTTTTAGGACGGAAAAATCCATGGAGCAAGTCCTCCGGGAGGGACTTTAAGCCGTGGGTCCCGAGTCTGAAGATTTTCAGGTTCGTAAAAAATCCTTAAGCCTGAATGAAAAGGCCTCTAAGCAAAATTTACCGAATTTTCCCGTCCTAGTAATACCTTGGTTTCCTAGATGTCAGTATGAGGCGGAACGCTGACCACGGACCACTCAAAATGACATCTATACGAAAACAAGTGTAACTAAATTAATATGGTTCAAATTCTTTCCTGTAGGGGGAGAGCGCCTAAATCTCTGTAAAGGGAAAACATGGGCTTACAAAAAAAATATAGAAGGGTTGTTTCTTTAGTTTTGGCAACAATAGTGTGGAATCCAAATAAAACTAGGGTTGACAATTCTGTTTATTGCACATGTAATTTCAGTGCCTCCCCTCCGTCCGAGCACATGGATTCGTCTCTCCCCCCTACCCTCCTCATGTAACAATGAACCCAATGTTTAGATCTAGGCGTCGCAGTATAACGTAGTACAAGTTTTCAAAGCAGAAACGCACTACAGTGTCATAAAGTATTGCGAGAGACTTGTGGTGCAGATACATTGCAGTACCGAAGAGTGGCAAGGTGGGTACAAGCCTTTAGAGGACACGAAAATGTGTCACATGTGGCATGGGGCAGTGTCTGATTTGTTCAATCGCTGGGGTTGGGAGGTGCTCTACCACCCATCCATACTCTCCAGACATAAGTCCCTGTGACTTCGACCTCATTCCTAAACTCAAGGAAGAGATTCAGAACAGTGGACGACAGTCTGAGTGCAGTTAATCAGTCTCGACGCACCATCCAGAGATTAGGCAGTGCCGACGACATTCGACGGCTACCACATCGCTGGGAATGCATAGTACGCAATGCTGGTGACTACACCGAAGGCCTCTAAAATTTACAACCATGTATGTATGCTATGTATCCAGAAAATAAATAGTTGCCAAAACTAAAGAAACAACCTATGTATATTTTCAAAACGAGGCTGATATAGATTTTACAAGATAGGGTAAAATTGTTTGACTATTTCATTAGTCGATCACGGTGGTCTAGTGGTAATGTTCCTTCCCTCTAATTCCGAGAGTTTCAGATGGAAAAAATCCAAGGGACAATTCCTCCAGGAGTGACTTTAAGCCGAGTCTGAAGATTTTCAGGCTCGTAATAGAACCGCAAAAGCCTGAATAAAAAGTCAGTAAAGTGATCCCACAACAGGCCTCAGGAGGCCCTTGGGGTAGTAGGAGGTTAAGGCTCCCACTTTTTTCTAGACAATCGGCACTTGATGTCAGCCGGGTTGTCAGCCCTGCGTGACGGCCGCCTTTACCCCAGAACAAGCGTCTGGTACTCATTTCCGTTAGAGGCTGAGTCGACCCCAGGGCCATATTGCCGCCAGAGGGTTTGGGTCAGTTTAAAAATCCTGACCCCAACGGGACTTGAACCCTCGACCCTCCGGCTTGTAGCTCAGTGCCTTAACCACTACGCTACGGCGTGCCATTTAACCGACCTTCATCCATTCGAATTTCCTACTAGATGTCGCCTCGAGGCGATGTATTAACCACATGTTCATCGCTGACATCTGTAGGAAAATAAGTGGAACTAAATAAATTAGTATGTTTCAAAAACTTTTCACTAGAGACGCACCCATGTCCCAGCTGTGGGACGAACGGGTATAGATTGGATTGAGATATGTTTCATTAGAATCGAGGAACGCAGATGGTTAAGTTATTTAATAAACTATAATCTGCAAGAAGGAAATGAAAACATAAATAAAAAAATCTTTGTTCAATAGAGACAAAAAAATAAAAAAATCTTTGTTCAATAAAGATTTAATAGTTTAAAAAAAGTCAATATTGTGACGCATTGTTGATCCGTCGCGGGCGGCAACAGGACTCCTTATATAACAATAGGAGTTCAATTCGGGTCGTGGCAGCCAGCCAACGATCTTTCTAGACGTGCTTTCGAGAGAAAGTATTTTCCAGATACATCGATTCTAGAATATTCCGAATATCTGACTATTAAGGCTTCCTAATGGGAAAAGTCTCAACTCCATCCATAGTAATTCTGCCCGAAGGCACGTCCTTCACTGCAATCATAGCATTTTAATGCTATGCTTGCAGCTTTACTAGGAAATTGTAGGTGTGGTAGCTTTCCGTTGCTTTCCACACCTGTGAAGGATGATGATGATGATAATGATAAGGACGATGATGATGATGGCCATATGATTTCGGAGACCGTTTGGGCCTTAAAGTTTTCCTGACATTTGTCTTACAGGTGAGGAAGAACCCCCATGAAAACCTCACCCAGAAAAACTGCCCCGACCGGGGATCGGACCCGCGCCCGCTGCATGACAAGGCAGCACGCTACCTCGAAACCACAGTGGTGGACAAGTCTCAACTGGACACCAAAAATATTCCTACCCTCGATATATAAGAAGTTATGTAGATCGGACAAGTCAATTGTATCTGGGTTGTGGACCAGTGGAGCGATCTCAAGAGCGGAAACAAGAAGACGGTCGAAATCAACTCGTCAGCGAGTAGGAAGAACAGGACAATCAGGCAAATTGTAAAGTAAGAGACTTTGTTAGCAGATAGTTATTTGTGAAGAATCGGTGTAATTTTGTGTAAACCTCTATGTTGTTTATTTACCGTATTTTACGGACTCTAAGACACACTTTTTTCTTCGAAAAATTGCCTCCAAAATTCAGGTGCGTCTTATACTCGAAATTAATATACAAATATACAGTATTTGATTAAAAATTCCCGCCAATCTTGAAAATGACCATATATTCGATGCCTCTATCTGGCAACATTGGATTCAACTGGCAGCAGCAGTGCACCGATGCGACGAAGATCAGTTGCGGGGATTGACAAGCTTGCTAACACTGTCTCCCTCCCACCCCGCCATCACAAATCCAGGACACTGTCTAGCCTATGTATCATGCGTCATTACAGTCTAGGATGTCAGTGAACTTGAACAAATGGATGATGGATGAAACCCAACACGAATTTACGCCGAAGGGAGCTTTAAAAGACATACAATCAAACAAGTGTGTCAGTGGATAAAACAGTCATGGTCTAGAGTGAGAGAAGATATTATTGTTAAATCTTTCAAGAAGCGCGGCGTAAGTAACGCTCTCGATGGCAGTGAAGACTATCTTATATATGAAGAGGACAACGATGACGAAGAAGAAGAAGTAAGTTCAGATGACGATTTTCAGAGATTTTAAAGATCAGAAGGGTTTTATAAACTATTTTTTGTTTTAGTCTGGCTTTGCAATCTAGTAATAAAATGATGAAACTGTTATTTTTTTAATTGCTTAAAAAATTAAGGTGAAATGTACAGACTAAAATTGCAATGGTAAAAAATGCAACTAAGACATTACATGGAATAATTTGGAATAAAAATATTACAAAGGAAACTAAAATGAAAATTTATAAGAGCATAATACAGAATATTTTGTCATATGGAAGTGAAACTTGGTCTTTGACGGAATTACAAAAGAATAACATTAGAACAGTTGAATTTGATTATTTTAAAAGAAGCCTCCAAAAAACAAGACAGGATAAAATAAGAAATGAATTCCTTTGGAGAGAAATGAATTATATTACTTTTATTATTATTATTATTATTATTATTGTTATTATTATTATTCCCTCCATGGTATCTTTACCTTGTCGTGGTGGAGTGGCTTGCGTGCTTAAATGATCCTGAGAGCTATGCCGACGGTAGCATTGCTGCCGATAGGGTTACCCATGCCGGACTGGTCGAAGGTGATAAGCCAGACGAAAAAAGTACCTTGGGCGAAAGAGTGACGATCTTTCACCGTAAAAATATAACCGTCAAGAAATGCGGACATGGGTTCATCTGGGGTAAAATTTTCCGGAGGTCAAATAGTCCCCCATTCGGTTCTCCGGGCGGGGACTACTTCAGGGAACCCATGATTATACAGGGAATGATTGGAAAGCATTTGCTCAGGATAGGGATGTATGGAGAGATTATGTCCGCGCGGCCATGAACCTTCGGGTTCGATAGTGCCAGTGAGTAAGTAAGTAAGTAAGTAAGTAAGTAAGTTTAGTCTGGACATCTTACCTCAATATTAGTATTGAGGTAAGTTGTCCAGACTAAAAGTAATATAATTAAAATAACCTCAAAATATAACTTCCTAAAATTAAAGAGAAATGAATGTCGCCACATCTGTTGTTAAGAGGATTGAAAATCAAACGCTTAAATGGTATGGCCATGTACAAAGAATGGAACATGAAAGATGGCCAAAAAATATATATCATTGGTCACTCCCTGGAAGAAATAAACGTGGCAGACCAAGAAGGAAATGGAAAACCTACATCAAAACTATAAGGGATGATAGGAATTTGGAAGAGGGAGATTGGAATGATAGAGATAAATGGAAACTGAAGACGGCAAACCTATAAGTGAGGAAAAGCCGAAGAAGAAGAAGAAGAAGATGAAGAAGAAAAAATTAAGGTGGGTCTTATAAATCGTAAAAATAGGTAAAGTAATTCCATCTGAATCCTGGGCAACCGATAGGTGCATCAAAATGAAGACGGAAGTAATTGTTAGTATGATGAGGTATTATTTATTATAATTAATACTGATGATCTGAAACACAACCTTAACTGGTGCTAGGAAACATTTAAGGTTAGATTCACATTAATTATATCAGGAAAGAAATTCATATCATTTCTATCTGATTAAGGAACGTTGGGACAATATGGCAAGTTTTAAAAATATATTTCTGGTTGATTGTGTCGACCGTGGTGGTCTAGTGGTTATACATTACTCAGTTTCATTCAATTTTAAATTGAAGCATGGACACTAAAAAGACAACATGAAAGCAGAATGACGGCTTGTGAAATGAGATTCATGAGCAGAACAGCGGGTTACACCAGATGGGATCGGAAAAGGAACACCGATATCTTAAAAGAATTGAAGACTACGCCAATTTTGGAATATATTAAACAGTACCAACTAAATTGGAAACACCACATTGAAAGAATGAGTTCAAATCGGATCCCCAGACTTACTTACTTACTTACTTACTTACTCACTGGCACTATCGAACCCGTAGGTTCATGGCCGCGCGGACATAAGCTCTCCATACATCCCTATCCTGAGCTAATGCTTTCCAATCATTCCCTGTATAATCTACTTCCCTCAAATCATAGTTAATGTTGTTCTCCCACCTCATTCTTGGTCTACCAACTGGGCGTTTTCCTTCTGGCTTTCCTACAAGAAGTTTCCATGCACGTCTTTCATTCCCCATACGTGCAACATGTCCTGCCCATCGCAGTCTACGAGACTTAACTGTTCTTATTATATCTGGCTTCCTATAAAGACCATGTAGTTCATTGTTATGTAGTCTTCTCCATTCACCTGTCTGTTCATCTCTCTTTGGTCCAAAAATTTTCCTAAGAACTTTATTCTCAAATACTCGCAATCTCCTTTCCTCCCTTAAAGTAAGAGTTCATGTTTCGCACCCATATAATATAACTGGTAGAATAATAGTTTTATATATTTTCAGCTTAACGTTTTTTGAAAGGAGTTGGGACATCAAAAGTCTCTGTAATGCATAATAGCACGCATTTCCAGAATTGAGCCTATGTTTAATTTCTTTGTGCATCTCATTCCTATTTGTGATTATTGTTCCTAGGTATTTGAATTCACCCACTTCCTCAAAATTTCCCTCATTTGTCTTTAGCTGTCCATTTCCATTGTATACTGAATTTCTACGTGTGACCATATATTTAGTTTTATTGATATTTATTTCCAGTCCCAATTTCTTAGTGTTACTCAATAGTGTGTGCGTATTGGCCTTTAGTATCTCCTCGCTATCGGCCAGTAGTACTACATCATCAGCATAAACTAACAGCTTATTAATACCATTCAGTTGTAATCCTTCCTCATTCTCTAAAGATTTAATGGCATGCTCTAGTACAAAATTAAATAGTAGAGGAGATAGTGCATCTCCTTGCTTCAACCCATTCTGGATTTCAAAAGTGTCTGAAAACTGTTTGCCTACACGCACCCTACTCTTTGAGCCATTTAGACACATTCGTATAAGTCTAACTAACTTTTTAGGAATTCCGAACTCCAGCAGGATACTATATAACTTCTCCCTCTTAATTGAATCATATGCTTTTTTGAAGTCTACATATAGTTGATGTACAGTACCATTATATTCCCATTTCTTTTCGGATCCCCAAAGCTGTTTATAATTATATACCAAGAGGACGAAGATCACTGGGCCGTCCTATGAAACGCTGGAGGGAAAATTTTCTATAGGATCGTAACAGGCGTTGGCCTAATACTGGGAAGGAAGGAAGGAAGGAAGGAAGGAAGGAAGGAAGGAAGGAAGGAAGGAAGGAAGGAAGGAAGGAAGGAAGGAAGGAAGGAAGGAAGGAAGGAAGGAAGGAAGGAAGGAAGGAAGGAAGAAGAAGAAGAAGAAGAAGAAGAAGAATTTTAAATTATATTATATCATATGATTGAGTTAAACATACCAGTTATTTTTCTATCTTCGCATAGGTATTCTTTTCTCGATTTCAGCTAAACTTTCTTGTTCGGTTTCTAAAATGCTTCCAATGTATTATTTATTTACTCCTTGAATTTTGTCTTGTCCAGTCTCTAAGTTATTACCATCTTTCAATTTACATTAAATATGCAGTTTTCTTAAAATTATGATGATGATGATAATAATAATAATAATTTATTTACATACACATTTTTAATGTTTACACATCTTTCTGTGCCTAAAGTTTTATTTTTCTTCTCCACTTGTCTCTATCCATCAACTCCATGTCCTCCAGTCCTCTTGTTCTCATTCCAGTTTTTATTTCTTGCATACACAGTTTCGAGGTCTTCATATCCTTCTTCTTCCAGGTGGACACCATTCCAATGTTTTCCTGGGTAACCTTTCTTCTTGCATTCGTCGTACGTGCCTATACCAATTTAATTGCTTATATCTTATATAATCTACTATTGAATATCTAATATTCATTTTTTGTCGTATGATAGTATTTGTTATTTTTTTAATTTTGAACATCTTACTGCCCTCAAGAAGTAATAATAATAATAATAATAATAATAATAATAATAATAATAATAATAATAATAATAATAATAATAATAAAAAATGTGCATGGAAACTTCTTGTAGGAAAGCCAGAAGGAAAACGCCCAGTTGGTAGACCAAGAATGATGTGGGAGAACAACATTAACTATGATTTGAGGGAAGTAGATTATACAGGGAATGATTGGAAAGCATTAGCTCAGGATAGGGATGTATGGAGAGCTTATGTCCGCGAGGCCATGAACCTACGGGTTCGATAGTGCCAGTGAGTAAGTAAGTAAGTAATAATAATAATAAGAATAATAATAATAATAATAATAATAATAATAATAATAATAATAAATAATATTTTTTTTTGATTGCGGATGAGCCCATATGGGACTACGCAAAGTACTTAGAGGCGTTTCCTTTGAGCCCAAATTTCTTTCATTGTTTTGCTATGAGCTTGTTTTGTATCATCTGACCAAGTTGTTCCAGTTTCTTTTCTTCGGTTTGTCCTCTTGGTCAACTTGCCACTTATTCACCTTAATTCTAAATATATCTCTGTTTGGGATATCTTCTTTAGTAATTCCTGCCAATTTTAAGTCCTTTTTGACTTCATCAATCCACTTCATAGTATCTACTGGAGCTTTACTTCTGTTTTCGTAGAATTCCATTATCTGTTTTGTAAGCCTATTTGAGTTCATTCGTTTAATATGGCCATACATTTTTTACATTCGTTTTCTAATATCACTATGAATGTCTGTATATATTTTTATTTCCTTTTTACTTCTGAGTCTAAATGCTTCACCTATGACTTGTGGACCTAAAACTTTTCTTATAATTTTGCATTATTATTATTATTATTATTATTATTATTATTATTATTATTATTATTATTATTATTATTATTATTATTATTATTATTATTTGGTATTTTGAAATAGGTAAACATAGGCCAATAGTAAAATGAAAATTTCAAATTGTATCACTGCTTGTATTGAATAACTTTATGGTCTGTTTTGTGTTTAGGCTTATATTTACTGGATAAATTGCGAATATTCATTGTGCTTGAGGAAATTATAAACGGTTATCAGATGAATTAGATTGTTTATTTGCGTTTGATAAAGTAATTTTCGTGAAAGGTTATTTTCTCACAAATAAGATATGATCAGAGCTGATATGACCTGCATTTAAAAGCACAATAGCGGGTGTAAGGTCACTGCGTAAAGGAATGCGCACAATGCTGTGAAAATTACATTAATTGCATTCTGCTAATTTAATTCAATGTTGAAGTGCTTACCGGCAGCTCGAAAGTCAGTGGCATACATTCACAGAGTTCTACGTCATCCCAACGCCCGTCTCGGATATACTGTCGTCTGAAATATACATATAATACATTTATCTCAATGAGATATCTTGGCTCAAATTAACACAAAATTGAGACAGGGAAATGCACACTACCATGAGATGAGTCATTAGCAAAAATGAGGAAATACTCGTATGTTTATTACACTGTGCAACAAATTTAAACTTCTTTTCTGTCCTTTAATAATAATATATAATAATAATAATAATAATAATAATAATAATAATAATAATAATAATAATAATAATAATAATAATAATACTTTATTTATTCTGGCAGAGTTAAGGCCATAAGGCCCTCTCTTCCACTCAACCAGCACAAATACAAATAAATATTCGACAAATATAGATATACACTATACTAATTATAAACAGTTAAAGATACAATAAATGTAGCAATGTAAATGTCATGTACAAACAACATTTTATAGGGTAATAACAATAATGATGAAACTATGTGATTTTAACTAATTGAGATATGCTGAATTCATTTCTGAAATCCAAAATTTTCTATCACCCACCAATTTTCTTTAATGACACTTTGTACATATGTATATTTGCTATAAATACAACAAAAAGTTGTCTTGTACTTAACACTTTTTTTCTGTCCTTTAGATTAAACTATGTGATTTTAACTAATTGAGATGTGCTGAATTCAATTTTGAAATCCAAAATTTTCTATCACCAATCAATGTTTTGTAATGACACTTTTTAATTGTACAAGTTAGTTATAATGACAAACATAACAATTGCAAAGAACACCAAATTAAAATGTCTTTGTTGATCGTTTGCGCTTATGGACAGCTTCTGGGCTATCTCTGATGATTGACCAGCAATATTCACCAAGCATACTTGCACTCCATCTTCCACTGAATCGTTTTTCAAAGGCTGATATTTCTTGGTGAAACCTCTCGCCATGTTCATCGATGACAGCACCAAAGTTTTTTTTTTTTGGAAAGAAGTCCAGATGACAGCCCAGAAAATGTAGTTTCAAAGACATATTGCGTCCCATAACATGAAAGTAGTGTAATAATTCACTTACAATTACTTCATAGTCCACTGATTTTTTATTCCCAAGGAAGTTCGTGCATAGTGATTTAAATGCAAGCCAAGCCATTTTCTCCGTTTCCAATAGTTTATTTTCAAAGTCTTCATCCTGGAAGACTGCTCTTATTTGTTGACCAATAAACACTCCTTCCTTAATCTTTGCATCACTTAGATTTGTGAATTTATTTTTGATACTTCTTTGGGTTTTTGATATTTCTTTGGGTTTTCTGAAAAAACGGTACGTGATAGACAAAATCTAATTACAGATTCGTTTTTACCATGAACACATCTACCCAATACACCTATTTTCATAAAAAGGACACATTTCGTGTTGCACAGTGATATTAACAACTCATAGCTGTTCTCGGTTCTGGTGGACTAGCAGTTACCATGCCCGGCTCTGGTTTTCGAACTTTGCGAATCGATGGTTTTTGTAGGAAATAAAAATCCTGAGAACGTGTTTCTTCAGAAGGAAGTAAAGCCATGGTTTACGTAAACCTGAAATAAGAGGCTTTTCAACACTTTCACGCTCAGATTTGAATTGCGATGATAATGAACTGAGCTATTGAAGAGTAACGTAAACAAAATACTAACGATCTAACTCATTGCTGTTTAAATGCAGCCCAATACACTATTCGAAATATGATGGCAGAAGCCCTGTGAGATTTTGGATACACAGTTTATGAGGAAGTTCATGGTGTGGCCACTAATGGGAGTAACAGACGAATAGATATTATTGTATTTAGATCATCTTCTAAAATTGGTATGATATTAGATCCTACAATTCGTTTTGAGACTCATAGTGGCCAACCTGAGGAAGTTAACTCTGAAAAGAAAGCCATATATGAGCCAACAATTGACTATTACAAAGATAAATACCAACTACATAGTATAACTGTCACAAGATCGGGGCAAGAGGTACTATACCAGGATTCTTAGCCAAATTTTTGGAATTCCTTAGATTTGGACAGGGTGTATCTTTCTAAAATTGCCATCGCTGCCGTTAGAGGACCAATTTCAATTTTAAGAAACCATATTTACAAAATTTCTACTTTATAGTATGTATACTTCAATTAGGCCTACAATTTGAATTTTTAAAAATGTATTTACAAAATGTATTTCATCAATTACAAAAATTAATAGTCTGTATCACTTTGTCCTTGAGTCAATCCTCTAATGAGGAAAGTTGTATACATAATAAATACATTACTGTAGGGGAGACTGCGGCTAGTTGGCAATTTTTCAGTTTTTAATTTTTTGTGTAATGCTTACAGCAAATGTTACCTATGCTGTGGATAGGGGAATTCTAAATATAAATCGGTGATGAAAATTTAATATAAAGTGCATATCTAATTCATCACAAATTGTTTAATTTTTTTTTCCAACTATGCCAACTTACCTCAGATGTGGGACAGGTTGGCACACCCCCCGGGGTATGATGGTGGTTAATAGGATCTGAGGAATAAATGTAAATTGGCAATTAAAAAAAACTTTTATATAAATAAAAACTGTCAGAAAAATATTGTGCATGTAATGCAGTGAATATTTAGAGAAAAAAATAAATCAAATGCAAAATGGTGGTTACAAAAATCGAGAAATTTCATTTATTACTTCATGTCCACTAAAAAAGTAGATCGCTCAATATAGGAAGGGTAAAGCCTTAGGTTTTATGTCAATAGGCCGATACATACCCCCTTCATGCCACCATGATACCTTTACATTGTCGTGGTGGAGTAGCTTGCGTGCTTAAATTACGCCGAGAGCTACGCCGGTGGTAACATTGCTGCCAAAAGGGTTACCCATGCCGGACAGGTCGAAGGTGATACGCCAGACGAAAAAAGTACCTTGGTCGAAATAGTGACGATCTTTCACTGCAAAAATACAACCGTCTAGAAACGCGGACATGGGTTCCACTAGAGTAAAATTTTCCGTAGAAAAAATAGTCCCCCATTCGTTTCTCCGGGCGAAGAATACTTCAGAGAAAACATGACACGGAGACATGTTCCTAGGAACAGAGAAAGTTAGGATATTATTATAATAGCAGGAATTACAGTAGATCAATCATCCTTGGAACAGTTGTTTTACAGAAAGTTAGATGACGAGGAGAAGGTAGTCAGGAATCAGGAAGATTTGCATTATACTACGGGGATACAGCAAGACCTGAATTTGGAATGGCCTTTTTAATCCACAGGAGGATTCTCTCCGCTATCCGACATATTAAGTCTGTCAGCTATAGGATATCATATACAATTATAAAGAGTAAACGATATGATTTTGTAATCGTAAATGTACATGCTCCCACAGAATATAAGAATGACGAAATCAAGGATGAGTTCTATGAAGAATTAGAATGAGTATTTGATAGTCTTTCACGATATGATATGAAAATTGTCTTAGGAGGTTTTAATGCAAAAGTTTGGGAAGTTGCCAACAATAGGAAATTCAGTATTCATGAAGACAGTAACGACAATGGGATTATATTAGTCACCTTTGCCACATCAAAGAATCTTATTGTTAAGAGCACAACATTTCAGCATAAAGATATTCATAAATACACCTGGACGTCTCCAGATGGTGAAACTCGGATCATGTAATAATGGACAAACGCTGGCACAGTGGCATCATCGATATTAGATCAGTTAGAGGAACAGACTGCAATTCGGATCATCATCTGGTCAGGGTGAAAATCAAATAATGGTTATGCTCATGAGAGAAACAAACGCTATAGATGATTCTGAAAAAAATTGAATTATAAACTTCAGAAATGATGAACTGCGGCACAAATACCAAATCAAAATTGCTAATAGTTTTGAAATACTGGAATCTTCAGATGAGAATGCGGCAAACGAAGAAGGAACTGATATAAATAAAGAATGGGAGGCTATAAGAGATACTATTAAATTATCAGCATCAGAAAGCGTTGGTTGTTTAAAGGAGAGGCAAAACAAGATATATTTTGATGAGGAATGTGCCGACATTATAAAAAAAAACAAAGCTAGCAAAAATGAATTGGTTACACGTGCCAAATGAGGTAAATCTAGAACAATTGAGTAGAATAAGATGGGACTCTTGTCGTACCAGCTTCTCTAAAAAAAAAGATGTTAAACTATATATATATATATATATATATATATATATATATATATATATATATATATAACTGTTATTCTCCCAGTTATATTATATGGATGCGAAGCATGGACTCTTACTTTAAGCGAGGAAAGGAGATTACGAGTATTTGAGAATAAAGTTATTAGGGGAAAATCTCGTATAAGACTTGAAAGCATAATAATAGTCCCTTCGATTGGTTGCTGGCTAAAGGAAGGCAAGACCAGTGATGGGGCTGCCATCTTATAGCCTCTGGTCAGGCTTTTCTGGAGAAGAAAAGAAAATAAAGGAAAGAAGAAATGGAAGAAAGGAAATACTCCCTAGCCCTCGGATGCCCTAATAGCGTCGGGGTCGAAAAAACATGAGTTAACCAAGAGAGGTTAAATAATAAAGTTAAAAGAGTCTGGTATAAGTAAGTGGAAGAAAGGAAGAAATACCTGATCGGTTATAACACTTTGGCTAGACCAGTGTTGACCTATGGTAGTGAAGCATGGACACTAAAAAGACAACATGAAAGCAGAATGACGGCTTGTGAAATGAGATTCATGCGCAGAACAGCGGGTTACACCAGATGGGATCGGAAAAGGAACACCGATATCTTAAAAGAATTGAAGACTACGCCAATTTTGGAATATATTAAACGGTACCAACTAAGTTGGAAACAACATCTTGAAAGAATGAGTTCAAATCGGATCCCCAAAGCTGTTTATAATTATATACCAAGAGGACGAAGATTCCGTCCTATGAAACGCTGGAGGGAAAATTTTCTATAGGATCGTAACAGGCCTTGGCCTAATACTTGAAAGGGAGTAGAAGAAGAAGAAGAAGAAGAAGAAGAAGAAGTTATTAGGGAAATTTTGAACCAAACAGAGATGAACAGGCAGGTGAATGGAGAAGACTTGCATATCAGTGAGCTACATGATCTTTATAGGAAACCAGATATATAAGAACATTTAAATATTGTAGATTGCTATGGGCAGGACATGTCGCACGATTGGGGAATGAAAGATCTGCATGGAAGCTTCTTGTAGGAAAACTAGAAGGCAAACTCCCAGTTGGTAGACCATGAATGAGGTGGAAGAATAACATTAACCATGATTTATGGGAAGTAGATGTATACAAGAGATGATTGGAAAACATTAGTGCAGGATAGGGATTTGTGGAGAGCTTTATGTCCATGCGGCCTTGATCCTACGGTTTCGATAGAGCCAGTGAGTTAGTTACTTAAGCCGGTACATACCATCCTAGGAGTTTTATAACCACATGAATGATCAAAGATTTCTTCTGTAGCAGTCTCTCATTTCCTTGCTTTTCAGCAATACCTGGCTAAATTCCTTACAGGAATGCTGAATGCATGTGCATTTTCAGCTATGCGTGTTTTATCCACAACATGCAAACGTATAAGCATTCCTTGTTGTATCTGCAAAATGATTCGCCCGTTCAGATTTTATTTTGTAATTTCTCAAATAAACTTGTCACAATAATAATAATAATAATAATAATAATAATAATAATAATAATAATAATAATAATAATAATAATAATAATAATAATATAATAATAATAATAATAATAATAATAATAAAATAATAATAATAATAATAATAATAATAATAATAATAATAAATAATAATAATAATAATAATAATAATAATATAATAATACTTACTTACTTACTGGCACTATCGAACCCGTAGGTTCATGTCCGCGCGGACATAAGCTCTCCATACATCCCTATCCTGAGCTAATGCTCTCCAATCATTCCCTGTATAATCTACTTCCCTCAAATCATTTTACCCCAGTTGAACCCATGTCCGCATTTCTTGACGGTTGTATTTTTACGGTGAAAGATCGTCACTCTTTCGCCCAAGGTACTTTTTTCGTCTGGCTTATCAGCTTCGACCAGTCCGGCATGGGTAACCCTATCGGCAGCAATGCTACCGCCGGCATAGCTCTCAGGATCATTTAAGCACGCAAGCCACTCCACCAGGACAAGGTGAAGATACCATGGAGGGAATAATAATAAAATAATAATAATAATAATAATAATAAATATTATTATTATTATAAAAACGTTAGAAACTGTTAAAAATAGGAGATAGGGGTAAATTGGTCTAAGCATGTATTTTATGCTAACTTACCCCTAAGCTGGTATGCCAACTTGCCCCAAAATGACTCTTTAAACAAAATACTTGTCTCACCGTCCCAAAAAAAGTTTTATGAAGTATTACAGCACTTAAATTCAATCTTCAAATACCACTCTAGTCATCATAACTGTTAAAAAGCCTAATCATATTTTAGAGCTTCATAGAATAAAAAACTAAGTGAAAAAATGCTTACCAGGCAGGAAATGAGACAACTAGTTCTCTGACTTCCTGGGAGCACACATCACTATATATGTTGCATCGCCCTCTGATGGTTTGACATCGCTCAGTGTTCACTACGGAGTTGAATGCCAACTTACCCCTTATTGAACTTGCCCCAGTCTGCTCTACATTTTGTATTAAGTCCCATCAGTACTCTCTTTTCCTTAATTTAATCTCTCCCTGGAACGTAGCCTACCCGCCTCCAGGGCATTTCATGAATTTTTATCTGTGCATCACATAGATCTAAATAATTTATTTTCACTATATTGGACTGGACAGTCTAATCGGAGGAGTGGTCATCCCGGTACTAGGATCATCTTCGAGGCAACAAGAACATTGAAGATAGGTACTATTTTTTTTTTCATCGCGCAACAGGCCTAGAAGATCCATGATTTACCAGTCGGTTCCTGACCTTACATCAAAAAGTTTCAATCAAAGAGATTGATGATCGCTAGCCAGAATAGAGGTGACATGTTTTAAGACATCATCCACTATCATACTAAACAAGGCGAATATCATAGGGGGCGATTATGACAATCTGGAAATAAGACTGACGTCTTATGAAGCCGGAATGGGCAATGGCCTCAACCTTGAAGTGATGATATTGGTATGAATATTAACGTCTAACACATACCGTAATGATTCTAAATCTTTTGTAATTCAGATAGTTATAGCATGCTTAAAGTTATCATTTTTTTTAAATTATCATAAGTAATGCCACGAGTGATTTCCAATTTATCTAGAGAATTTGGAAATCAAGAGTGGTATTTGTTAGGACTATTTAACGAATACAATTAAGCTGTCTTCTCACAAATCATTATTTAACTATAGTTTTTTAAAAATATTTATATATTTAATGTAAACGGCGATGTTTGAAAACAAATGAGAAACGATTGGTACGCGCTTCATTTGCTTCTTTTGTTCGATCACTGCAACCAGATCATAATATTATTTATTGCCAAAAGACGCAATGTTGTAAGAATGCACCCTATTGGAGGAATTTATAACCAACGTTATAGGTATTAATTAATTTCTGATGTCCTATGATGTAAATATGTCAATTATATTTTTCTGCAACGTCATTTCCTGGAAAATAATTCGTTTAAGAAAGTGCAAACAGCGGTTTCTTTTTTTTTTGTGGTATAATCAATTGTTACAAATGTTTTTATATTAACTCCCGCATGCGCTATGTGTTGACATTCATGCACTATATATACAATCTGGTAGCCGTATTTCTTAGAGAGTCAGTCACTGCAAAATAATGCTATGACCTATTCAGAATGTTAAAAAGGAGGTGCTTTCTTTATTATGATAAACTTTAATTGGTAAATTTTAGGCGAAAATCGACTGTGATTGGTTGTAAATAAAAATCATTGAAATATGATTGGTCATTGACTCCCATTTGGGGCATGAGTTAAATAGTCAGAATTAAGTCCCTTGTGAGATATCGTGTTAACAGAATACAGCATTGTTCGGTAGGATATGTTCTGATGTTTCTGGTACGAGTATATTAATTAGGGCCCTCAACCACTAGTAGCAGTACCGGTGAGTATTCGTCCAACTAATCCTATTACTTTAATATTTAAAGGGTTCTCAGACGTTTATATCGTCTGAAAGTGAAATTCTCATGTTGCTGACAACATGTCGATAACTTCAATTCAACAATGTCAAGTTTGGTCATGTGATTGTGCGTGCATTCATTGCGTGACCTTGCTTTAAGACGACTTACCATGCTATAAGGTTCAAGGTTATCAGCTTTACTCCTGCAGGTCGTGTTTCATTGTAATAACGAAGCCTTAAAGTATAAAACCAACAAAATTCCAAGAAACCTTAAAATATATTGTAACCAGTGTCAATATTATTCCCATGCAAATTTATTTTCTGAACAATAATTAGTTTTAACGCCATAGACACTATATTTTGCATTCCACTATTAATAGTAGGCTTATATTAGAAAGAATTTGTGAACAATTTGACAACAAAATCAATTCTCAAAATAAATAATAGTTAAAAAAAACTAAAACAACACGCTTTATTAGAAAACCGAACTAAAAAATTGAAAAATAATTTTAATTTCCAACATGCTTGGGATAAATAATTTTACCATCAAACGCGTGGGGTGCTCTTTACCTATTAATATATTTGATAATAAACACATATTGGTAAAAGTAAAGTCTCTAAGAAGAAAATGTAAAAATCATAAAAAGCACCCCACGCTTTTGATGGTAAAATTATTTATCCAAGCATATTGGAAATTAAAATTATTTTTCATTTTTTTAGTTCGGTTTTCTAATAAAGTGTGATTTTTTAAATTTTTAAAACTATTATTTATTTTTTATTTTTTTAGTTTTAATATTTTACAGAATAAGATACAAATGTAAATATCTATAAATTCGATACTATTGTAGTATGAGCTAAAAGTAATACTCTTCTAAAAAAAAACCTCCCAGCCGGATTTGAACCAGCGACCTATGGATTACTTAAATTATATACCATTAGAGTTCTTCGCTCTACCATCTGAGCTCTTACAACGATTGACTAAAGAGTCGACAACCTATTATACCAGTTCTCATTTTTTTGATTTTCTGATGATTGTGGCCAGGATTATAGAAACAAAATATGAAATTATTGTATTGTCACGGGTCCTTTACAAGTACACAAAGTTTCAAGTAGATCCAATGTTTCTAAGTGGGTGAAAATCGTGTTCAAAAATTCCGTTACATAGATACAAAGTCACTTTTTTTTGATTTTCTGATTATTCTGGCCATGATTTTAGAAACAAAATATGAAATTATTATATTGTCACGGGTCTTTTACAAGTATGCAAAGTTTCAAGTCGATCCAATGATTTTAAGTGGGTGGAAATCGCGTTAAAATATTTAGTTACATAGATACAGGTCAAGCTAATATAAAGCATGTAAAAACAATTATTTACTACTACAAAATTTGATACTTTTATCATACGTACTTCACATACATGTTTGAAGCTCGATAATAATGGAATTTTCAGTCTAACAGAGGAGGAGTGTTTGGGGACCAATTAGAGGAGGCTTTGTTAGGCCGTTGTTTACGTCAGAATATATTGTGTTTTTTCACCAATCTCATTTTGCTTAAGATGCAAGAAATGAAACTATTTCGCACATGTACCCTCAACTAAGAAGGGCAGTAATGAAACGCCCTTAACTATCTTAGCGTAAAGATGTTGTTTAACATGTAATAACTTCACTCCACCCTCTGTGTGAAATGTGGGCCACGTAACAGTTACGTCTGGTGAGATAACTCGCGTTCTCTACCGTGAAGATGAGTCTGTCACAGATAATTCAATACTCACAATGCGGAAAATAACACTTTGCTATTAGCCTCTTATATATTTCACTAAACTGTAACAGTTGAGACTTGTTCTCCAAGTCAAATCCGAACCTCGCTAAGCCGATATTTCCTTAAAAAAAACACGTTTCATTGAACTTAAATCAACATTACATCTGTTATCTTAAGTGATGCCACAAATTATTTCCAATTTGTCTAGAGAATTTGGAAATCACGAAGCTTGGGGCCCAACGGTCCCCGAAAATCATCCGACCATCTTCATCATCCTTATCATCATCATCATCATCATCATCATCATCATCATCATCATCATCATCATCATCATCATCATCATCATCAATCTTCACCGGTGTGGAAAGCAACGGGAAACTACCACACCTATAATTCCCTAGTAAAGCTGCAAAGCATAGCATGAAAATGCTGTGATTGCAGTGAAAGACCTGTCATCGAGCAGAATTACTATAGAATAGACTCTTGTTTATGACTGATGAAAGCAAAAGTCTAATGAAACTTTTTGTAAAGAATATTAGACTTAAAAGAGAATATTTTGAGCATTTTTATACTGTTATAGTTTTTCTTTTACTAAATACGGAATGTAAAATAAAAAGTTTGCAATACCTTCTTATGGATTTCTCATATGTAGTGTTGCTAAAATTAAGTTATATCATTTTATGGGTCCGGAAATACTTTGTTCCTGCATTGTTATGGATTAAAATCTAAACTTCTATTAATCTCTTTCTATGCATGAAGTTTAAATATGTGAAATTTATTAAGAAATATAAATTATTTTAAATTTAATAACTTCAATAAAATCTTTATGTCATTTAGCTTGAAAAAATATTTTGCCATGGCTTTAAATGATTTACCATTTTTAGGATTTTAAATATTTTTATTGTTGTCCACCGCTGTGGTCTCGAGGTAGCGTGCTGCCTTGTCACGCAGATGACCCGGGTTCGATCCCCGGTCGGGACAGTTTTCCTGGGTGAGGGTTTTATCGGGGTTTTTCCTCACCTGTAAGACAAATGCCAGGAAAACTTTAAGGCCCAAACGGTCCTCGAATTCTTATGGCCATATCAATCATCATCATTCATATTCATCTTAGATTAAGCTTAGGATTAGGGACTCTCCTGGCGCACCCAACGTCAGAAGTGGGTTACAAATACGCCATGCCAGGAGAGAACACCAGGAATGTCGGAAGACAACTTGGGGCATTTGCAAAAAAAAATTATTATTCTTTTTTAAATTTATTAAACAATTTCTACCGTACTATTCGCGATTTAGTCTTATTTGTGATTTTCGCTTAGTTCTGTTATATGATCGATGAGTGTAATATAAAAATTGTTAACCGAGTAGGACCTACTGGACGAGATCTTACGAGAAAATCAAAATTTTCTGAATCTATGTATATTTAACATCTTTTTTGATCGTCTATATTTAGAGCAGCGCACCTAAAATTTGATAAACCATTTCGAAACACTCACGTGTACTTTAAGAATGAACGATAAATGCCTGAAACATTAATTTGATGAAATTTCATTACTAAATGTAATTTTGCTAGAAATGTCCTCTCTCTCTCTTGTTTTTTTTTTTGCAATATTCCAATTAAAAGCGAATTTTCAAATATAATAATCTGTAGACACTACATTTCAGTATGCGAACATTTCCAAATTGAAACTGAATTCATCCACATGTTATTGTCCAAATTAAGTGCCAAGAAATAATAATTATTTTCATTTTTTCATATAGGGTATTTTTAAGTGGCTGAATTCAAACACCTAGGAACAATAATCACAAATAGGAATGAGATGCACAAAGAAATTAAACATAGGCTCAATTCTGGAAATGCGTGCTATTATGCATTGCAGAGACTTTTGATGTCCCAACTCCTTTCAAAAAACGTTAAACTGAAAATAGGCCTAGCCTATATAAAACTATTATTCTACCAGTTATATTATATGGATGCGAAACATGGACTCGTAATAAGAACAGTTAAGTCTCGCAGACTGCGATGGGCAGGCATGTTGCACGTATGGGGAATGAAAGCTGTGCATGGAGACTTCTTGCAGGAAGGCCAGAGGGAAGACGCCCAGTTGGTAGACTAAGAATGAGGTGGGAGAACAACATTAACTATGATTTGAGGGAAGTAGATTATGCAGGGAATGATTGGAAAGCATTAGCTCAGGATAGGGATTTATGGAGAGCTTATGTCCGCGCGGCCATGAACCTACGGGTTCCATAGTGCCAGTGAGTAAGTAAGTAAGTAAGTGTAGTTGAAAAGATATATCGGAAGGACAAATACACACGGATGCTTATTATTATTCCAGTATGACAAATAGTAGAGGCTCGATAAATTTGTTTGAATTATAAACATAGAATGCATTCAAGGATGGATTTTATTGAAAACATATGTTATGTCATTCTGATTGTGACGGTTTTCATATTAGATTAATATGATTTTAGGAAGGAGAATAATTAGTAAGACTAACTTGAGTCGCTTAAGGTTTCTGGCCAGCAGGTTCTTGCGAGTGAGTTCATAGTGGTTCCTGAAGTGTGGCACTCTTTGGTGCAAGTTGAGTCTCTTTTCGTCCAGAGTCATCTTCAGCTGGTTCACTTCGCACCAGAACAAGTTCCAGCTCTCATCGTCCTCTCCCACCTACACAACAACAAACAAATTATTTGCACATAAAAAAAAGAACTGAAGTTGTATGCTGTAATTCCAAAATTAATTGTAAGATTTCCAAACATGGACTCTTACTTCAAGAGAGGAAAGGAGATTACAAGTATTTGAGAATAAAGTACTTAGGAAAATATTTGGACCAAAGAGAGATGAACAGACGGGCGAATGGAAGAAGACTACATAACAATGAACTACATGGTCTTTATGGGAAGCCACATATAATAAGAACAGTTAAGTCTCGTAGACTGCGATGAGCAGGACATGTTGCACGTATGGGGAATGAAAGACTTGCATGGAAGCTCCTTGTAGGAAAGCCAGAGGGAAAACGCCCAGTTGATAGACCAAGAATGAGGTGGGAGAATACATTAATTATGATTTGAGGGACGTAGATTATACAGGGAATGATTGGAAAGCATTAGCTCAGGATAGAGATGTATGGATAGCTTATGTCCGCGCGGCCATGAACCTACGGGTTCGATAGTGCCAGTGAGTAAGTAAGTATTGTAAGATCTCTATTTTGAATTTAAACATGTGGATGTAGGACTGTTTAAGAAAGAGTAACTACAATCTCCCATCTGTCCAGCAAGTAGGTAAAATATGTACAAAGGGTTGTACTGTACCATAATGTCGAGTTACTATCCCAATCTCGTGATCGTTTTGGGGTATGTCAACCGCTTCGAGATCTGAAAATTCCGTATTAAATTTCGGCCAACATCTATTAAATTTTTTGGGCAACAAAAATTCGATGATGTAAATATCTTCGTTTGGGTATCGTGGTAAAATCTGCAAATATAGGAGCTCATCCTCTTGTTTCACAATAGTTTCGTAACAGAAATTGACAACGTAAACACATTAAATAAATTAATGCCTTACCATGATCTGTCAAAAATAAGATGTTCCTGGACGTAATTTATTTTTTTATAATAGTTTTAAGTTTATATTTACCGACATTAGTCACCCAGAAGAAGTAGGAGAGAATCTGTACAATCCTACACTAAAGGATGGCCTATGATCGTCACGATAATGCCGCATTACACGAAGGAGACACAGTTAAAGGATAAGTTACTGCAATAAATGATCGAAAAATGAGATAATCTATACTCTCATGAAAAAATTGCTTTACTGGATTTCTGTGATTTCCTATTTTTATAATGAGAATCCGTAGATATACGTCATTTTGTACTTATTGTCAGAATGGAGTACCTTTTTAGTTTGATCCTTCCGGGAAATTGTATGAATAAATTAATAAATGAATGGAGGAAAACACAACGAGGATATATACCCATCAATAGGAACCTCAAACTCGATGCTATTCTTTTTGCAGACGATTTAGCTCTTCTGGCACTTTCCGAAAATGATTTGCAACGATCAATTTATAATTTACAAAAAATAGGTGCCAAATTTAATATGGAAATATCAATTAACAAAACTAAAATTATGGCATTTCATGGGAAGGACCCCATACAAAGTAAAATCTGTCTCCAGAATAAAATTTTAGAGAGATCTAATCAATTTAAATATCTTGGATATTATCTCTCTATCTGGGATGAAAAGGATATCCCTGAAAAAGTTACTAGTTATAATAAAAGTTTAGGAATTATTAATCAAGTTATGAAACCATCCCTTGTACAAAAAAAAACACCAGATTACGTTTATATAACACTTTGGCTAGACCAGTGTTGACCTATGGTAGTGAAGCATGGACACTAAGAAAACAACATGAAAGCAGAATAACGGCTTGTGAAATGAGATTCATGCGCAGAACAGCGGGTTACACCAGATGGGATCGGAAAAGGAACACCGATATCTTAAAAGAATTGAAGACTACGCCATTTTTGGAATATATTAAACAGTACCAACTAAATTGGAAACACCATCTTGAAAGAATGAGTTCAAATCGGATCCCCAAAGCTGTTTATAATTATATACCAAGAGGACGAAGATCACTGGGCCGTCCTATGAAACGCTGGAGGGAAAATTTTCTATAGGATCGTAACAGGCCTTGGCCTAATACTTGGAAGGAAGAAGAAGAAGAGTACCTTTTTATGGATATATGAATATTTCATTTTCAAAGTTTACAAGTGATTAGGCTATTTGATTTGTAGGAGAAAAAAAAAAAACAACAAAAAATTGCGGCCGTTTGAGCGATTTTTAAATTTTCGCTTCGGATTAACCCCACTTTTAATGGTCTGATTCTAACGCAATATCACAGGAGCAGATGGACGAAATTTAATTAAATATGAAATGGATGAGTATGGAGAGAATGGTGAAATGAAATTGTGGCAGTGGAAAACGGGAGAAACCCTAGAAAACCTGCCCAAGCTCCAATCATTCTTACTAAACGAGGAAAATATGATATGGGTGATTAAGGTTATGATGGCTAGATAGGGTTTCTCACATTTGTCTTACAGGTGAGAAAAATAAAATCCACCAAGAAACTTATTCCAACAAGAGATCGGACCCGACTCAGTTGCACCGATCGAATGAGATATATCCCCAAAATGGGAGTCAATGACCAATCACATTTCAATGATTTTTGATTTACAACCAATCACAGTCGTGTTTCGCCTAAAATTTACCAACTAAAGTTTATCATAATAAATAATAACATTATTTTGCAGTTACTGACCCTCCAAGAAATACGGCTACCAGATTGTATATATAGTGCATAGATGTCAACACACAGCGCTTGCAGGAGTTAATATAAAAACATTTGTAGCAATTTATTTTTTTATTTTATTTATTTATTTAGCCTGGTGGAGTTATACCACGAGAAAAAGAAACCACTGTTTGCACTTTCTTAAATGTATTTTTTCCCAGGTAATAATCCAGAAAAATATAATTGTCATATTTACATCATACGACATCAGAAATGAATTAATATACAGTTTGATGTGTTTCATTTTTTCTCCACTAGAGAGCATTCTTACAATATTGCATTCCTTTGGCAATAAATAGTATGATCTGGTTGCAATGATAAACAAAAGAAGCAGATGAAGCGTACCTATCGTTTCTCATTTGTTTTCAAACATCGCCGTTTACATTAAATATATGAATATTTTAAAATAACTATAGTTAAATAATGATTTGTGAGTAAACAGCTTAATTTTCTTCGTTAAATAGTCCTAACAAATGCCACTTTTGATTTCCAAATTCTCTAGATAAATTCACTCCTCACTTCGTGAGTCGTGAATTTATCGATAATTTGGAAATCACTCGTGGCATTACTTAAGATAAATTTGGAATTTAATTCAAACATCTAGCGATTGTATACCAATGACCCTCCTAGCCTCTAGATTGAACATTTTACAATTAAAATTCCAACTTCATTGGGTTTTGAAACCTATCACATATCTAAGATGTAACATGTTATTTAAAAAAAATAGGTAATTTATGTATAGGAAATTGTATATATAGCTCAAAGCGATGTCAATCAATCTCCTCGCTAGAAACAAATGGTTATCACGCGTAACGTCTTAGGCACGTCATAGTATCGAATAATTCTGTTCTGCACGGATTGCTTTTCTGGAAGTTTTGTGACGGATACATCATAGTGTCCTGATTTAACATTGCGGAAACAATGTGCATGGCATCTCTTCAAATCCAGGACCATAGAGTGACGTCTAGAAATATACAAGGCGTATTTCCAGCTTTCATAGTGATGCACATACACCGTGACCTGTTTAGATTGTGTATTATTGTAATCAAACACAGCATTTAATTGTAGGTTTCGCAGACCTACTTTGCTTGATCAACTATCCTGATATTACTTGCTTTTTTACACGCTTCAGAATACTCAATAAACATGTACGCACAATGGAGCATTGTCTTATTTTAGCAGTTTAAAATGAGCACCATCATAACACCATATAATGAATTCTGTTTTTTTGGAAAAGTTCCTTCAGAAATATTCATACATAAACCATTTCAGGACAAATTATTTTAGGTATTTTTTTTGTGGTCCACTGCTATGGTGTCGATGTAAGGTTTTGCCTCGTAAGGAGCGACCTTTGTTCAATCCCTGATTGGGGCAAGTTTCCAGGGTGAGTTTTTTCGGTTTTCTCCTCATCTGTAAAAAAAAAAGTATGGTCACTTTACCTCACTCGCTTCACGTTTAAATGCTCAATGCATTTCCCCAGAAACAACATTTACGTTACCGTAAATTATATTTTCTGTTTTCAGACATTCGAAACAAGCAAATGATAACGGTATTTGAGATCACATTAAGGGCGAAGGCCAAAACACATTTCCGTACTATTCATAAATGTTAACAAAAGATTACCCTGCCAAGGGATGTACAAAATATTGCAAAATATATAACAGCAGAGATGAAGCTTAATTAACTGGTCAGTTACTGTTATATTTAATAAATATGATCTTCTTGGTGATACATTTGTATTACAGAAAGTCAATAAGAATCAAAATCACCAATTAAAAAAGTTAAAAGAGTCAACGCGTTTCAGTAGCGACGCTATCATTTTCAAGACTTAATATTTAAAAATTTAAAAATAGTCAAAGCGTTTCAGTAGCTACGCTATTGAAACGCGTTGACTCTTTTAGTTTTTTAAATCGGTGATTTGAGTTTTTATTGACTTTGTGTAGTTACTATTATATTTAACGACACTCTTTTATAGTCCAACTCATGAGCATCGCAAATCGTTTCTGATCGTCAAAATGACGACAAATTTTGCTCAGAGCAATTTTTTACATGTATTAAATGTACACACGGGACCCACGACTTTATTTCATTTTCGAGGAAGCCATGTTCAGGATTTTTAAATCCTTAAATTCCATCGTCCTGCAAACTCGAAACCATCGAAGCTTATCGCGCCATAGCTTTTATTTAGTATTTGAAGTTGTACCTGATACCATCCTCTGTCACGAAGTACTTCGGAAATAGTCGTGCTGAAGTCACAGCGAAATTTTATCTTCTTAATTCGGCCTGGAAATGTTTCTTTTTTCGAATCTCCTTTCATCTTACCTGAAACGAACAAACATAGCGGTCTAAATAAGCTAGAAATGAATAAGTATAATTGTACTTTTTGTTAGAAATTAGGAATCTCGCCTCACACCACTACCTCAACTCAACACTTTCAAACCCATGCTGTACACATTTTGTCATCTTATTTCAGGAAAAGTTTCTCCTTTCCTTCACTGGCATTTAAAAGCAGGATATCATCATCATCACTCCAGGGATTAGGCAATTGTCTGTTCCGACTTCATAATGCATCAGCTCAACGTCTTCTAGGTCTTCCAACATCACGTCTTCCTCTTGCTTGATAATTTCTTGCTAACAATGGATATCTCTCCTTACTCATTCCATCCATATGATCAATCCATTTCTGTCTGTAATTCGTGACCTTATCCAATAAAGGCTCTACTTTCAATTCTTCTCTTACATCCTCATTTATTATTCTATCAAGTCTTGTACATCCTTTTACTTGTCTTAGGAACCTCATCTCCGCCGTCTGTATTCTATCCTTCTGTTTTTTCAGTGGAGCCCAAGTTTCTCATCCATACAATATTGTGGGAACCGCCATAACATTATACATTTTTATCTTGGTTTCTTTTCTAATTTTATGTTTGAATGTTCTCTGTATTGTTCCACACACCGTCTGAAATTTATTTATTTTGGAGTCATTATCTCTTTCCATATTGTATCCAACATCACAGCCCAAATATTTGAAACTAGACACCTGTTCTATACTTTGATTTTCTAAAATAATTTTGGATCTCACTGGAACTCTCCCTCTAGCAGGATAACAAGAATCGCTCTTTGATAGCTGACATTTATGAGTGGACTGAATCCAAGCAATTTCCTGGAACCGGGTTTCTTAAGTTTTGTGGAAAAATATAACGTATAAAAAATGACCCTCCGTATTAAGGTTAAGTTTTGTATTTTAATTAGTCGAATCAGGGCTACGCTTTAGTTGAATTTTATAAAACTTAACCCAAAACTAACTTTAGGGCTATCCAGTCTTTCTATAATTGGTACTAAAATTAAATTAAAATTGAAATTAACTGTTTACTTACGATGCATCGGAATTATTAATAATGTTCATTAACCAAAGTTTGATTGGAAATTAAAAATTAGTTACGTAAGTCTGGAAAAATCTACAATATAGTTTTAAGGGATTCGTTACGTTAAGTCACCTACGCCCCAAACTTGCAGTTTTATGTTCAAGAAAATTAATGTCCACAATATTAGTAGCTTTATAACAATACTATAACAGCCAATAATAAACGAAAATGCGCACAAGTCGTGCATAGAACTAACTAGAATTAGTGTCTTCCTACACTTCGTTTTCATAGTGTTATTAATCTGTGCAGTTCTCAATTATTGATTTGGGTAGTTTTTTTACATGTTGTTATGTGGTAACGATCACAAGATAGTTCACAAAGTTCACATACGCATGTTGTGTTAGGGTCGTGGTAGGTTTTCACTTTTCATCCTTTGTAGTGGTATCCATGCTACAACAGTCAATTGTTGTGTCCTGTTTCCAAAATAAAACGTAGATTTACATTATTAGCAATGCTAAAACACGGCCCACTTAACGACAATTCTTATCGTTATCGAATAGGCCGTAGCCAACATGATCAATATACAATATTAACTAGTGTGTGTGTGTGTATATATATATATATATATATATATATGTGTGTGTGTGTGTGTATATATATATGTTAAGATCCTGCAGGAAGAAGAAGACCAGGACTTCCACTCAAAAGAATTTTGAATGCTATTTCTCTTGAGGCCAAAATAGGTCAACAAATGGCCTAAATCCGTGAATATATCATCATAGTACATTCACTTATAGCTGATGTAGAGTACCATTATAATTCCCATTTCTTTTCTAAAATCTGTCTTAAACTAAAAAATCTGATCTGTTGTAGACTTGTTTCTTCTAAATGCATATTGATGATCTCCTAGAATGTCATCAATATAAGGAGTAAGTCTGCTTACTAATATATTTGTTAGAATTTTGTACGAAGTTGAAAGTAATGAGATTCCCCTGTAGTATTTGCAATCAGTTTTATCTTTGTTATAAATTGGTACGATAATCGATTCTTTACATTCATCTGGAAGAGCTTATTTTTTCCAAATCATATTAAGCAACCGGCTTATCTTGTCCGTCAATTTTTCTTCGCTGATTTTATCAGTTTTGCTGGGATCTTATCTGAAACTGATGCTTTATACATTTTCAATCTTTCTATAGCCATTTCAACCTCTAAGGCACTTGGTTGTGCGATTAGCATTTTTGCTGTCTGTAAATTATCCTCTTCAATATCTTGTTCTGTATGTACATTTAATAGCTGATTAAAGTAACTTTTCCATCTATTTAATATACTAATTACGATAATTTTTTACAGAGTACCCTTCACAAGCAATGTTGGTTAAAACTTAGGAGTATTTTCGAAATTTAATGTTTAATAGCCTTTAGATCATATGACCCTTCTCAATCTTACGGAAATGGAAGACTCCAAATTAAAAAAAAAAATACTATCAACAAATATTAAGTCAGATTTTCCAGGGGCATGCATTATCTAGTAAGCCTACACATTATTTCATTTTCATATTCATTTATCAGTTACATTTTACCATTTTACTTTGCAGACCTCCAGTTCCTTATATCAAACTTCTTGTCTACGGCCACTTTGTAACCAGTTGAAATTGTGTAATTATTTTACACTCTGTAGATCTGGACATTGAACTGAAGACTAAAAGGCAAGTAGTCTGTTGCGTGGGAGATAGAAGAGAGACACGCGATGGTATTTCTGAGACTTGCCAGATAACCACAAATCCTGCCAGTTATAATCATGCACTTTCTCTTCATACTTCTTAATAATAATATCAAATTACCTCATTTTATAAGACGGGCCCAATTCACGCACACAGGCAATTCCTGCCATAATTTCACAATATATTTAAGTATTTATTATACCCAGCCAGTAAATTTGTAATCGAAATTATGCCAACAACTGTCTAGTAATTTTTCGCGTCAGAGTAAAAACTAAATCTTACACAGCGGGAGAACAAAAAGTTTGTCTGCAACAAAATAAACCACGATTAATCACAATATCCAAACAAAATTGTGAAACAAAAATTTTAGGAATGACATCTGAGGTTTAAAAATAATTATTATTAATGGTCAACTTGTTTAATATAGGTGTATGATTTGTTGTAACTCAGTAAGAAATAGATTAACATTGTAGATTATTGTTTGTAATATTTATTTATTAATTCAGCAGGTTTCACATCTTCCTGCGCCCAGTTAATCTACTGTCATTCTCCTCCACACTTCTCTGTCATTCCAATCTCCACCGTACAGTCCTTTTCTCATCATACTGTTTTAAGATAAAATAAGTTAAAATATACCTTCTTAGGTAAGATTCGTCGTCCTCAACTTATAAAATATGCATTCTTTATGCCTGTAAGCCTTTCAGAACATCCGTTCCATCTTCAGCAGGTTCTTCTTTGCTACAATATCTAGTGTGATGGTTGATGCTGCTGGTCCTAATGTGGTGTTGTCGTGACTTGGTGTGATGTCGAAAGGCTTACAGGCATAAAGAATACATATTTTATAAGTTGAGGGCGACGGATCTTACCTAAGAAGGTATATTTTAACTTATTTTATCTTATGACTCTCCACCTCAACGGTTTTAACAATGAATTTTATTCGTATTGACTCATACTGTTTATAATAGGATGTTATTATATAATTTAATTAAATTTAAATTTTGTAATGAATTGGCATTCATCAGTGATAGAAAATGTATTGTTTAGGATGCGCCTGGTCTCGTCAACTGTCTTCTCTTGCATTAAAAAACAACAACGATAACAACTAACAAAAAACTGAAAACAGGCTTGTTAATGCTCAACGACTGGATATTTGTCTCCTGATCTACGGCTGGTTATGGCTGGCGGCTCTACCATCAACTTCAAAACAATATCTACAGAGTGATTCAGAAATATGGCTATACGTTTAATCGTATTTTGTGACGAAAATAGTATTCTTAAAGGAAATATGATGTTATCAATGGAAAGGGAATCCTTCAAATTACAACAATAGAACAAAACAAATCAAATCACTGCTCATGTGCAGCTTGGCGGGTTGATTTTTGTGGGCTAGCGTCGAACGCCCCTCCACAATTCTCTTCGTTACTTCTGCATCCGTGCTAATACGAGGCCTTCCAGGAGGTTTGATTTTCTGCATCCTTCCCGTTTCCAGCAGTCGTTTTCTCCACTTCCCCACAGTCAACGGCTGCAATGCTACGTTAAACTCACGTCTTGCGGCCTCACGATCATTAGCATATGTTTTTGCCCATGCAGCAATTGTAATTTTGCATATTCAACGTCATTTTGACTAATCACGTAAGCTCTACACTGTTTTGTTTTATTCCATTGTTGTAATTTGAATAATTGCCTTTCCAACGGTAATTTCATACTTCCTGTAATGGCAATATTTTCATCACAACGCGATCAAACGTATAGCCATATCTATGATTCACCCCATATGGGCTGAAGAGGGCATTTAAGTCCCTAAAACAGCCGGAAGAGACAGGCCACGGGCCCTGCTCGTTGATTCATCCTGGCTGCCGACTGTGCACCCGGATCAAACTGAGTGTGCGCTCGGCGGGCCGTGGGACAATGGGTATGGGTACATAAAGGATGGCTCTGCTCTTCCATCCCCATGTCTGGTCTAGTGTAGTCTATGCCTTAATCTAAGCCAAACAAATTGCCTTCAGGAAAAAAAAAAAAAAAACGAAACATGCAGTATCATGTTGTAATGGTGCTTGTTATTTTTTAAATAAAAAATGAAGCCTGCATACAGCGAGTTGGTTAAGAGATAGCAGCAATAACAAGTAGAGCTCAAATTCATTTTTCTTCTTGGTTACCGACGCGGCGGCTATAGCTGCTCCCGGTGTTCCGGGACCGAGTTAAACTCATTTGGCGGGAAACAACATTCTTATAACTTACTTGTAATTTTCCTCAAATCCAAAATGGCAGATTTGATTTTTGTTATCCACAATTCATTTCGCCATTAATCACCATTCCATATTGAATGAATGAATTAACGTTCGGGCAGGACAACGTCTGCCGGGTCCGCTATATATACACTATATATACACTAGATAATCTACAAGAACATTTTAAATAATACCAGTAAATTTATAAATACATTATAAGAGATGCATGTGCCCCTGTGCCCTTACGGACGAGCCGCCCCTGCTACGACCAATTGTCTTTATACAACCAGTCCTCATTATTCGGTTTATTTTATTTTATTTTTTTACTTTAGTTTTATTTTGAGAGGGAAACATCTAGAATCTTTGGGATTATGTCCATGCGTAATGTTGTCTGTATCCTATGCAAATTAATTTATCTCCAGGGCGTCTATATGTTTGCCAAATCCTTCGAAGTTTTATTTTTTCTAAAATCTTTTTCCTTATTTCTTTTGGATAGTTAATACAATTTTCTTCCTTTGCGCTTAAACTAGGCGTCGATTTCCATGTAGATTCTTGGAGTTATTTCGTAAAATACTCTGTTGCTGCATCAATATCGTCTTCGGATTTTAGGGAAATTTTTAGATTAATATTGTTGTCTAACCACCTCCTAAATGAATCCCAGTCTGTTCTATTATTATATAGTGCAAGAGATTGTGATTTTCTGATGATCATTGTATGGGTGCGAAACATGGACTCTTACTTTAAGGGAGGAAAGGAGATTACAAGTATTTGAGATTAAAGTACTTAGGAATTTTTTTTGGACCAAAGAGAGATGAACAGACAGGTGAATTGAGAAGACTACATAACAATGAACTACTGGTCTTTATAGGAAACCAGATATAATAAGAACAGTTAAGTCTCGTAGACTGCGATGGGCAGAACATGTTTCACGTATGGGGAATGAAAGACTTTCATGGAAGCTTCTTGTAGGAAAGCCAGAGGGAAAACGCCCAGTTGGTAGACCAAGAATGAGGTGGGAGGATAACATTAACTATGATTTGAGGGAAGTAGATTATACAGGGAATGATTGGAAAGCATTAGCCCATGATAGGGATGTATGGAGAGCTTATGTTCGCACGGCCATGAACCTACGGGTTCGATAGTGCCAATGAGTGAGTGAGTGAGTGCTGTCGTGCACAATGAGAAACGTAACAGTTATTATAGTGATGTAAGTGGGCTAAAAGGAAACTGTACACACGTTACTTGTATTAATGACAGATTGCGAAAAGATAACGTTTCATCAAAAATAAAAACAAACCGTTTATAATTTTTATAAATGTTATCGAGACAATCTCTTGAGTTAATTACAGCCGTGACAAAGAGCGGCAGATACAATCGCAATTCATTTCCGTACTACAACTTACAACAGTCTTATGCTATCTACGCGCTTCAGCTTTGAACAAATACTAGTATTTAAAATAATGTAGCAGATAATTTGTCTGAACCAGATCGCAAGCTGCAGTGGCACGAAACCAGTTAACTAACACAGAAAACGTACTTTACTAGGTAAATTATTTATTTTAATTAATGTATCCTCAAATGTCAAGAGGCATAAAGAGTTTAAATACCTGAACAATAAAATGAATATTACACAATTGAGGCGGGGTAATTCCTAGAATTAATTTGGTTATTATTTGGGACCACACAATAAGCTTTTGTTATACAGTGGTTAACGGTAACTCAAGGGTTGGCAGGCACATGTACCTAGCGAAGCGAAACTAATGTTTATTATAAAAGTGTAAATTTGATTGACGTGTTGAATATGTTCAAATTTGCAAAACAATACATTTTGTTAAAAGGAATACTTGAGCCAATTTTAAAACTTCCTTGGGAAATGAATATAAAGGGCCAATAAATATTTATTGTTAACACAGTGTGGTTAGTTGCTCATACACACACAGTGTGTGGCCAGTAGCTCCATACGAGTACATACAGAGAGGAGCAAGTAGCTTCCTTACGAAAACATAGTGGGCTAGTTTATCATATTACGAGTATTGAGAGGAGCCTGTTGCTCCCATATTATTACCTAAAAGTGTGAATCAATCTGTCGTACGTAAATATACTAGGGAAGTCTAGATTTGATCAAGTAGCCTTCAAGATATTTATTAATTTGTTGTGTATTGTGTTGTTCATAAGAGGTTAACAAAATAAACCCTTTTAAATTAATTACACAACTCATTGTTACTGATTATCGAATCCCTTGTCCTTCACACCAGTAGAACCCAGAAATAAGCTTAATCTAAAATACGCCCTGAAGAGATCCTCGTGCCTCCCAAGCTTGCTGAACAATATATTCCGATATGCTGGCAAAACGAGGAGTAATGTGTTTACAGCAACCTAACTCAAACATATCTTATCGCTCAGCAATAATTTATATCAAACAAACGGTAAAAAACAAATTCTCAACCAATCTTCAGATCCGAATTTAAGAAAAAACAGCGGAAAACACTATCCACACCACACCACACCAGATACACATCGAAAGGAAGCTGTAGCATATTTTTGACTAAACACAGGACATGATTGTCTTGCAGCTCATCTTCACTGAATTGGAATTTTCAGAAGTCCTCATTACACTCGGTGCTCCACGAACACCAACATGGACAAAAACCATCTGCTACAGTGTCAAGTACTTCACTCTGCTACGCTGAAGGATAGATACTGGGAAGCAAGAACCAAACTTTCTGTTTTGCTATGATGTTTTATTGTTTCTTATTGTTAAGTTATTTGTTTTCTCATAATTATGGAAATGACTTCTGTCAAGTACCCTGCATTTCTATAAATATTTATGATACACAGAATTTTTGTTCAGTATGTTTTCGTCCAATTTTAGTTTGATCTTTGCTTCAGTTTCATCCAGTTGTGCATTAGTCCAGCATCAGTTTTCGCCCGTCATCTTTTCTTCTATCTAATACAGGTAAAGGTATCCCGGGAGCAGAACGTAAATGCTCATGGGATCATTATTGCAAGAATTCGCTATCCCAGCCAACGGTATGAGGAAGAGTTAGCATACCTAATCTTAGCAACGATTGAACAAGTCACAGAGTTAATCTGGACATGAATGAGTAAATACAAATATCAAATTCTCGAATTGTTGATTCGCCCAACCTTCAGCGACACCTTGTTACCTAAGCGACTTGGACCATGTCCTATTTGAGACTGTACAACATTTCGTCATAATAAATATATGGCGTTTAAGAACTTTTGGGTAAATATTGTACAAATACTAGAATATTTTCAATTGCTCATTTTGATCACTGATCGGGACTGAGTATTTCGGGCGTCGCGAGGTTTTGAACAATTGATGAGTTTGGAAAGACACTTAAGTATTCATAACAAACTATCTGGTACAAGAGGATGACTCAAATGTCGCTCTTCACACAGTCAGTGGATTGTCTAATCTTTGTATTGGAAAGATAATCTCATGACCAGCGCGATCGCAGGTTCTCAGGTTTATACATTTCTTCTTCTCTCCCCCACCCCCGCAATGGGGACATATAAATTCATTATGCAACAGATGTAATATAACCCTTAGAGTAACTGGTTGCTAGGGATCTGTTGCCATGTTCATCAGTACATCCTAATATTCAATGATTTTTTAAAACCCGAGTAAGCTGAGTCACGGGATAAGTATTGTATTAAAGAAGTCCTGAGACCAAACACCGAGGAGACTAACCTGACTTGGATTGTTTAAGGTTTTATTTACTGGTTAATATTCATATTATCAGAAGTAACAGAATAAGTGATTTCCAATTTATCTAGAGAATTTGGAAATCAAGAGTGGTATTTGTTAGGACTATTTAACGAATAAAATTAAACTGTTTACTCACAAATCATTATTTAACTATAGTTATTTTAAAATATTTATATATTTAATGTAAACGGCGAAGTTTGAAAACGCTTCATCTGCTTCTCTTGTTTATCACTGCAACCAGATCATGCTATTTATTGCCAAAGGAACGCAATATTGTAAGAATGCTCTCTAGTGGAGAAAAAATGAAACACACCAAACTATATTAATTCATTTCTGATGTCGTATGATGTAAATATGACAATTATATTTTTCTGGATTATTACGTGGGAAAAATATATGCAAACAGTGGTTTCTTTTTTTGGTGATATAATCAATTGCTACAAATGTTTTTATATTAACTCCTGCAAGCGCTATGTGTTGACATCTATGCACTATATATACAATCTGGTAGCCGTATTTCTTACAGAATCAGTCACTGCAAAATAATGGTCAGACCTGTTCAGAATATTAAAAAGGAGTAGCTTTCTTTAATATGGTAAATTTAATATTATTTATTTATTTTATAAGCCCATGTTTTCCCTTTACAGAGATTTAAGCGCTCTCCCCCTACAGGGAATAATTTGAACCATACTAACTTAATTACACTTGTTTTCGTACAGATGTCATTTTTGAGTGGTCCGTGGTCAGCGTTCCGCCTCATACTGACATCTAGGAAACCAAGGTAGCACTAGGACGGGAAAATTCGGTAAATTTTACTTAGAGGTCTTTTCATTCAGGCTTAAGGATTTTTTACGAGCCTGAAAATCTTCAGACTCGGGACCCACGGCTTAAAGTCCCTCCCGGAGGACTTGCTCCTTGGATTTTTCCGTCCTAAAAAATCCATCCCGCGACCTTCGGGACCAGAGGCAAGGAGCATAACCACTAGTTCACCGCGGCCGACTAACTTCTTTATAATATATGAAAGGTAGACCAGTAGTGTATGAGGCCAAGTTTAAATTAATACATTGATTTTAAATATGCCGTCTTCTTTAACGTATAAGTTACTGAACATATAATGTTTTAGTTAAAGTGTGTTAGTGTTTGCATTTCCGTTGCATTTATTTGCAAAGAGTGCTAATTGTCAGAAACATTTGTTTATCGAGGTCAATTCTGTTGTGCTTAAACTTGTAATGCATTTGCTGTAAAACTCGTTCTTACTGAGTCAACATCGCGTGTGCCAGTTTGAGTGCATCATTAAGTGGTGTAATTGCAATAATTTTAAACTGATTGGTGTTGTATGGAAACGTCTTTCTGCAGATTGGTCCGGAAGCTGACACACTCAGTTTATGGAACGAGTTTATGTAGCCACATGACCAGGGAAAGAATATATTCCTCCTCCCAGTTCAAAAATTGCTATGCAAACATACTGTATTGCCATGGTTCATTATCACAAACTGCATACCAGTACACGACGTTAATTTTATAATCTGATTTACAAGTTTTCGTAGGATGCCAGAAAATATTATTTCTAATCATGATAAAATCATTGATGGTAGATCTATGTCAAATAGAAATTTATTTGTTCTTCTGCGACCTTCATCTTTGGTGTGAGATGGCGCTGATGATAATTATAAATTAATTCACCTGAAGAAGAAGACGATAATAATAATAATAATAATAATAATAATAATAATAATAATAATAATAATAATAATAATAATAATAATAAAAATAATAATGATCTATCTATCTAGTAATTCTGTACGAAGGCAGGTCTTTCACTGCAATCATAGCATATTCATGCTATGCTTTGCAGCTTTACTAGGAAATTATAGTTGCGGTAGCTTCCCGTTGCTTTCCACATCGGTGAAGGATGATGCTGATAATGATAATGATTAGGATGATGATGTTGGTCGGATGATTTCGGGGATCGTTGGGCCATAAGCTTCCTGACATTTGTCTTACAGGTGAGGAAAAACCCCGGAAAGGAAACCTCACCCAGGATCCTGTCCCGACTGGGAATCGAAGCCGGGCCCGCTGCGTGACAAGGCAGCAGGCTACCTCGAGACCACAGCGGTAGAGAATGAAAATATTAATAGTAGTAGTAGTAGTAATAATAATAATAATAATAATAATAATAATAATAATAATAATAATAATAATAATAGTAATAATAATTTTACACTACACAAACATAAAAACATATATTTATCCTTAATGCTCTTCTTTGTACACAATACAAGAATGCACCATCTACGTAAAGTAGTCTGCCGAAATGGTTCATAAATTGCAAATAGGCCAAATTAACGCCATTTATCCGTCGAGCGCGGAACTCTAAGCACGTAAAGTGTAGTGGGTGACATTAGTACACGCACAGACAACAGAAATAATAATAATAATAATAATAATAATAATAATAATAATAATAATAATAATAATACTAATAATACTAATAATAATAATATCAATCATAATTATAATAATATCAATAATAATAATAATTTCAATAATAATAATATCAATAATAATAATAATAATATCTTACTTACTCACTGGCACTATCGAACCCGAAGGTTCATGGCCGCGCGGACATAAGCTCTTCATACATCCCTATCCTGAGCTAATGTTTTCCAATCATTCCCTGTATAATCTACTTCCCTCAAATCATAGTTAATGTTGTTCTCCCACCTCATTCGTGGTCTACCAACTGGGCGTTTTCCTTCTGGCTTTCCTACAAGAAGTTTCCATGCACATCTTTCATTCCCCATACGCGCAACATGTCCTGCCCATCGCAGTCTACGAGACTTAACTGTTCTTATTATATCTGGCTTCCTATAAAGACCGTGTAGTTCATTGTTATGTAGTCTTCTCCATTCACCTCTCTGTTCATCTCTCTTTGGTCCAAAAATTTTCCTAAGAACTTTATATCAATAATGATGATGATGATAATAATTATAATAATAATAATAATAATAATAATAATAATAATAATAATAATAATAATAATAATAATAATAATAATAATAATAATGGGGGCACGCCGTAGCGTAGTGGTTAAGGCACTGAGCTACAAGCCGGAGGGTCGAGGGTTCAAGTCCCGCTGGGGTCAGGATTTTTAAACTGACCCAAACCCTCTGGCGGCACTATGGCCCTGGGGTCGACTCAGCCTCTAATGGAAATGAGTACCAGACGCTTGTTCTGGGGTAAAGGCGGCCGTCACGCAGGGCTGACAACCCGGCTGACAAAGTGCCGATTGTCTAGAAAAAGTGGGAGCCTTATCCTCCTACTACCCCAAGGGCCTGCGGGTCTGTTGTGGGATCACTTTACTTTACTTTTTAATTTTAATAATAATAATAATAATAATAATAATAATAATAATAATAATAATATCAATAATTTACACAAGCGTTAGACGAAATGGCCTGTTAAGATCTCATGAAGGAGGAATTTTCCTTCAATCGCTTTTGAGACGTACCAGAGATCTCTTCCCATAGGATTGCTGCCGGACGTAATGCTTTTAGGATTCAAGAGGATCTCATCCAGTTGTTTTGATAATACTGTATAAAGTGGAGCACTGGTTCCAGACTAAGTTTCGTGGTTTTCTTATTACATTTATGGTCCCATTTTGTATATCCTGCAGTGCATCTCACTTCATTAGCTATTACTCTGCTTTCCTCCAGTCACCTCAAGTCTAAGCCTCACTGCCATAACACAGAACAGGCCTTGTCAATATCTTAGTGTATTCTTGTACTTTTCTGTACGAGGGAAGGTTTCATTACTTTATTAATTATTCCCATTACAAACCACTAGGATGAAGAAATGTAAGAAGACCCAGTAAAAGATGGACAGACTAATTCTAGCATGAGATCGGAACAGACCTTAAGGTCTAATCCTTGATGCTGCTGATGACGATGATTATTATTCCCATAGTTTTTTTATTATTTTATATTTTTCTTTTCCCAAAACATACTTTACTGGGGGCACGATATATCCCACAGAATGCTATAATATTTTTGTTTTCTCTCTACTTATTTTCATGTTATATTTTTGCCCATAATATGCAAATTATGTATGTGGGTTGTATTAAGAAAGTCATCTGCAAAAAAGTCCGTTACGCAGGAACTGTGTAAAGTAAGCGAATTCATCAGAAAATCAAATTTATGGACCCACTTTGCTGGTTTACAGAATATATATTTATTTTGTTAAATTTGATAAACTCATTTTTATTGCAATGAAAACTAATCGTGCATAACGGTAAGTCATTACCTATTTTTATATTGTTATTTAACCCTTAAATTGGCAAAACACTAATTTCTTCTGTTGTATATTTGAATGTGGCGGACCGCAGTGAAAACGGAATATTGTGTAATTGTTATTATTATGTATATTGTATAATTAGACACACATTTAAGTGGTTTCTTTTTGTTCGTTTTCTTCTGATTTATTTAAAATATCAAATTAATTAAACCAACTGATCCAAAAGGATACATAACGAATTTAAGGGATAATTTCACACTAAATTAAATAATATCTACCAACTCAATTTTCCATTACTTTATTTAAATATTAAATAATTTTATATTCAATGCCTCCAGATTGTAATTTCGACATTCTGTTATTCTCTCCTAGCATTGCCTTTATTGTAACCCACTTCTGAAGTCTGTAATCGCTGATGATGGGCTAAGAAGCTCTGAAACATATGTTCGACAAAAACAACCCTCAGAGATAAGAATGAACAGACCAAATGTTTAATTATTAAGCATTAATTTATTTGCAGGAATTTGCAGCTCGCCTGGTATTTTGTTAGGCAAATTTTTTCCATATCGGAAATTTAATATCCCTCATTATCCTATGTTTTATTATAAGTAATGCCAGGAGTGATTTAAAATTTATCTAGAGGATTTGGAAATCAAGAGTGGCATTTGTTAGGATTATTTAACGAATACAATTAAGCTGTTTACTCACAAATCATTATTTACTGTAAATATAGTTATTTTAAAATATTTATATATTTAATGTAAACGGCGATGTTTGAAAACAAATGAGAAACGTTTGGTTATGTTTCATTTGTTCATCACTGCAACTTGATCGAATTATTTATTGCCAAATAGGATCGCAATATTGTAAGAATGCACCCTAGTGGAGAAAAAAAATGAAACATACCAAACTGTATATTATAACCAACATTATAGGTTAGTAATTCATTTTTTTTCGGAAACAACTCAGTAAAATCAGTATTTAGAAACACAATTATTGAACACACAATTATCAAATGTGTAGGTCGAAGGAATCTGTACAAAATTTCATCTACCAAAATTTAATATCAAAGCAATAGCCATTAATAAAGCTACATCACCAATACGATTAGATAGCGCAGTTAGTATCCCAGCGTTATAAGATTTTACATTTTGATAATAAATCACTAAACAGTATGAAACTAACCCTAGTCCATCTCAACCAATTAAAATTCTAATTATATTCGGGCTAATAATAAAAAATATTATTGTTCATTATTTGCTATATTGTTTGGAGAGTCAGTCACTCCAAAATAATGCTCTGACCTGTTTAGAATAATAAAAAGGAGAAGCATTCTTTACCTTGGTAATTAAAATTCGATAATTATCGAGGTGAAACACGACTGTGATTGGTTATAAAACTAAATTAATTGAAACGTGATTGGTCATTGTCTCCATTTGGGGCATGGGTTAAATAGTCGTAAGTAATTATCTAGAGAATTTGGAAATCAAGAGTGGCATTTGTTAGGACTATTTAACGAATAAAATTAAGCTGTTTACTCACAAATCATTATTTAAATATAGTTATTTTAAAATATTTATATATTTAATGTAAACGGCGATGTTTGAAAACAAATGAGAAACGGTTGGTACGCTTCATTTGCTTCTTTTGTCCATCACTGCAACCAGATCTTATTATTTATTGCCAAAGGAACGCAATATTGTAAGAATGCACTCTAGTGGAGAAAAAATGAAACACACCAAACTGTATATTTACTCTATGATGTAAATGACAATTATATTTTTCTAGAATGTTATTACCTGGGGAAAAATACATTAAATAAAGTGCAAACAGTGGTTTCTTTTTTGTGGTATAATCAATTGCTACAAATGTTTTTTATATTAACTCCCACATGCGCTATGTGTTGACATTCATGCGCTATATATACAATCTGGTAGCCGTATTTGTTAGAGGGTCAGTCACTGCAAAATAATGCTATGACCTATTCATAATGTTAGAAAAGGAGGTGCTTTCTTTATTATGATAAACTTTAGTTGGTAAATTCTATGCGAAACACGACTGTGATTGGTTGTAAATCAATAATAATTGAAATCTGATTGGTCATTGACTCCCATTTGGGGCATGAGTTAAATAGTCTATGTAAACAGCACCGACGACCAAAATAAGATACAGTAGACTAGCGAAAACCGCTGTAGATCATAGGTTCCTTATATTGAGACATTCAGCCAACATTCCTAACAGAATTTGTTAGTTTTTATACTTTATTTACGTTCTATCATTCATCGTTAAGAAATATATTTATTTTTTATCGCACTTAAAAATATTCCACGTCATTCAAAGGCTTCTCTTCCTGCTTAAATTACTTTTAGAGTATTTTATTGGAACTAAAATGGTTATCGGAATCAAAAGAACAAAAAATGGACTGTAGCTGCAATCGTAAAATAATTATTTTTTACAGCTGTTTCCGTACTTTGTACCTTTTTCATAAGTAATGCCACGAGTGATTTCCAAATTATCGATAAATTCACGACTCACGAAGTGAGGAGTGAATTTATCTAGAGAATTTGGAAATCAAGAGTGGCATTTGTTAAGACTATTTAACGAATAAAATTAAGCTGTTTACTCATAAATCATTATTTAACTATATTTATTTTAAAATATTTATATATCTAATGTAAACGGCGATGTTTGAAAACAAATGAGAAGCGATAGGTACGCTTCAACTGCTTCTTTTGTTTATCACTGCAACCAGATCATACTATTTATTGCCAAAGGAACGCAATATTGTAAGAATGCTCTCTAGTGGAGAAAAAATGAAACACATCAAACTGTATATTAATTCATTTCTGATGTCGTATGATGTAAATATGACAATTATATTTTTCTGGATTGTTACCTGGGAAAAAATACATTTAAGAAAGTGCAAACAGTGGTTTCTTTTTTTGGTGGTATAATCAATTGCTACAAATAGTTTTATGTTAACTCCCGCATGCGGCATGTGTTGACATTCATGCACTATATATACAATCTGATAGCAGTATTTCTTATATGCTCAGTCACTGCAAAATAATGGTCAGACCTGTTCAGAATATTAAAAAGGAGGAGCTTTCTTTAATATGGCAATTATAACACTGATAAATATTTCGCGAAACACGACTCTGATTGGTTGTAAAACAGAAATCATTGAAACATGATTGGCCATTGAGTCCCATTTGGGGCATGAGTTAAATAGTCAGACAAATGCCATGACTTCAACGTGTTCATAATTCTTGCATACGTTTTATTTGTGGTATACGTAGATTTGATCACGTTACACCATCCTGGAGCAATTGTCATGGCTTCGTCTACAAGATCGTAGAACCATCCACTCCCTATGCCTTCTCTATAATATATTGCACACATCATTACCTTATTATTTATCACACCGCTTCAGTAGACTCTGATACACATCAATTAGATACCCGATCCCTTGAGTGTCCTTTATATCCCTCCTCATCATACTACCTATTATTCGAAATCTTCTACAATTTCAGTGTCCTTTGTATCCCTCCTCATCATACTACCTATTATTCGAAATCTTCTACAATTTCTCTTGCTAGAACATGGAGTTCCCTTCCACCCTATGTCAGATACTGCCAAACTTTACCATGACTTCAGAAAAAATTGAAAATACAATTACTAACAGAAACAACTCACTAATATTACTTTTTAAAAATTAAATAATGTGTTTTTTCATTATTTAATAAAACTAGATTTAAGATTCGTTAATATATTTACCTAATGCCTTGTATAAAAAGCATAGATTAATCATTGTAGTTTATTACTTTCTTTGTATTTTTTTCTTTTCTTTTTATGTATAGTAGATTCGAGCTGTTATTCCTTTCTGTATTCATTCTATCATTAATTTAATTTTAATTGTATTTAATTTCATTGTATTATTAGACATTATTTTCATTATTATTCAATTTGACAGATAATTAATTGTTTAGTATGACTATTATTGTAATTTTTTGTATTTATATGTAACATATGTTTGTCCTGGTGAGTGGAAGAGGCCACATGACCTTAACTCCACCAGGCTAAATAAATCTATTCTATTCTATGATTACAAATTAATTTTGTTATATATAGACTCCAGTACATAATAGCTGTAACTATGCAATTGAATGTGAACAAAGTTTAGCAGACATTCTCCTATTATAAATTTAAAAGAGGTGATGTATTTATATCTAGTTGGGAATTTAACATTCTATTGTTCTTCTTCAATTTATTTATTTAAAACTTTAACAGTTTTATTTTCATTTAGTTAACCTAAAATTAATTGTCCATAATTTCTTCTTGAAATATTATGATTAAAATTGGACACAATTTTACAAGATTAATATAAGTTAAAATTGAAAACAGAAAAATAAAATATAACAATAAATGCGTTTCTGTGATAATTGCCCTATTCCAAGGTTAAAGTTAATGATAGACTTTCCGTCAGCTTTCACTTGTTGGCCAGCGAATGTGTACATTCCAAAATAAAGGTGATTATGGCGATGATTTGAACGCAGGTGAAAGAGCGTATGACAAGTATAGGCACTCTAAATGACATGGGTTTCAAGATATTTTACCTCAGACGTGTTATTGTGGTTCAACGCCTTCAATATCACTTACAGCAGCTGGGAAAGACACGAGTCAAGCATGCGCAGTTTGGAGAAAAGAAAGCTTTGTATAATCTTGTTTACTGCAGATAAAATAAACAGACGTGAGATGTGTATCTTACCTAGTTTATATGATAACATTAATTTTTGCAACTAGGCTTCACAACTGATGAAATACAGAGGGTTCCAAAAAGTCTTCAGTATTTAAAGGAGAGATTTATGCAATGAGACAACAATACCAAACATGAGCCCTAAAATTAGCATAATCTGAGACACGATAAATTACACAAATACTTATTTGGGTGAAAATTCTAAATTAAGAGGTCATACAATTGTGACAAATGCTGCTCTGAACTTGGGTCACCATAGGAGTGTTCCTTGCGCTTCGTCTCCTTGTCATTGCACGGTTTTATATTTAGTTATTGGACTTTAAGGTGAATTTCCATCCATAGTATTATGTATTTTTGTATTGTATTGTAAGCCCATGTTTTTCCCTTTACAGAGATTTAGGCGCTCTCCCTCTACAGGGAAGAATTTGAAACATACTAATTTAGTTACACTTGTTTTCGTATAGATGTCATTTTGAGTGGTCCATGGTCAGCGCACCGCCTCATACTGACATCTAGGAAACCAAGGTAGTACTAGGACGGGAAAATTTGGTAAATTTTGCTTAGAGGCCTTTTCATTCAGGCTTAAGGATTTTTTACGAGCCTAAAAATCTTCAGACTCGGGACCCACGGCTTAAAGTCCCTCCCGGAGGACTTGCTCCTTGGAGTTTTCCGTCCTAAAAAATCCATCGACCCCGGCCGGGTTTGAACCGGGACCCTCGGGACCAGAGGCAAGGAGCATAACCACTAGTCCACCGCGGCCGAAAGTTCTGTATGTAACTTTCTTTCGTTACAATTTTTGCTAAAGTGACAAACAATATATAGTATTAGTAGACACACTATGTATACATTGATTATAGACTGTATAGAATTTCCATATCTCGCAGCGTGGCCGAGCGGTTTAAGGTACGGTACATGCGTTGGTTCGGGTCCACATGGGGGAAGTAGCATATCAGATTAATAAAACCAACCTTAACGACTGGGGACTAGCCACGCCGACCGCATGGCACCCATAAAACGGCTGGATGATCGTCCAACTCTGTGATTAATACATGTGGATGTGAGGCCAGCAACCGGATAGCAGGCCAAGGGTTTACTAAGCCTGTCGCGCAATGGAGTAAAAAAAAAGTTTTATGAGTTGAAAGAATATTATTTGATTGTACAGTACTTCGTAACGCAACATATTCGCAGGCCTGTGATATCTTTTAAAACATTTGAGGGATGGAAAAGGAGATCGAGATAAATGTTTTTTTATGTAGGCCTATATCGACTATATCGATACTAGAGGTGAAACTAAGGTGAATCGACTAGTATTTTGAGAGTTCTTATGCTCCATGTATTAAAATGTAGGGTCGGTCAATGTTAACGTCGTGTGTTGACGATCAGCGCAGTGGGTTTCGCAACGAATTGCTTGTTCGTGCTGTTGCAGCTACGATCTTCTTCTCGCGAACTCGATACGTATTTTGTTGCGATCACTGGTATGCAGTTACCACATTTCTGTTGACGCCTATGGCGAACAATTTAATTTACGTCTCTAAGTGAAACTTCACAATTCCGTATTAAAAATATAATTAGTACGTAAAACTATTACACCTTTGCAGGAAAACGGTCCCTCCCCTTTCATGCCTCAAATATATTTTTTTGTTCAATGCCACCTGATTGTCATTCGACATTTCAGGTATTCTCTCCTGGCATTTGCATATTGTAAGCCACTTCTGAGGTTGGGACGCCTGGAAGCCGGGGTTACACTGCCCAAATGATATGATGAGTGATGGCGATGGGTAATGATTCGCCAGGAGAGGCCTTAAACCTAAACTTAATTTAATGAGGTGAATATGATATTGATGACGATAATGATGGCCAGATGATGTTCGGGGACCGTTTGGGCCTTAAGTATCCTGACATTTGTCTTACAGGTGAGGAAAAACCCCGATAAAAATCTCACCCAGGAAACTTGTCCCGAGCGGAGATCGAACCCCGGCCCGCTGCGTGACAAGGCAGCACGCTACCTCGATACCACGGTGGACGTGCCTCAAATATTGTAAACGGCATTCTACATTTTGGACCACTCTTAAAAAAATGTATGTGCGAGCATAATACTAAAAAAATAGGGCTGGAAGTAAATATCAATAAAATATATGGTCACACATACATAGAGGCTTATATATATATATATATATATATATATATATATCATCATTGTACATTCACGAATTTAGGCCATTTGTTGACCTGTTTCGGCCTCGAGAGAAACACCATCCAGAAGTATTTTGAGTGGACGTCCTGGTCTTCTTCTTCCTGCAGGTTAATATCTTAACATTTGTTTGGGTATTCTGTGATCTTCCATTCGATGAACATGTTGCATCCATCTTGACTTATAATCAGAAATTTTGTTTTCTAAAGGTTCCATGTGTAATTCTTCTAAGATATCTTCATTTTTTTGTGATCTAGTAGTGTGCATCCTGCAGTCCTCCGAAGGTATCTCATTTCAGCAGATCTAAGTCTCTGTATATCCTCTCTATATGTCAGAAATTTCGTTCCACCATTTCTCCATACTCATCTCATCCATTTTGTTTTATTTCGTCCATCCGCCCCTGTGATGCTGCGTCGGGCAAGGTCGGCCGGCACGCTTGTCGTTCTCAGACGACGCGAGTTGGACACGAGTTGAGGATATTATAAAATTTAATGACTCTTCGGAATAGGTCGTTGGGGAGCGTTACAGAATGCGGCATTGAACCTATATATACCCTAAGCCCTAAAGTAAATAATGTGAATTTTCAATAGCATTTATTTACATTATTACGTAAAGCAGGGAACTTAGTATATATATTTTGTAATTGTATGAAAAAGAGTGCTAGAATGATATAGAAACAGTTAAAATGTGTTGCCATCTTTAATATTTAGAGATCAAAATTAGACTACAACATAATTTAATTTTCAATTAGAAAATTCATTTAAAAATTTTAAGAATTTGTCCTACTTCCCATATTTTGAACAAGATCTAGTATATTTATGTACATTAAACAGCACCTTCTTCTTAACTAACAACTAAAACAACAAATATGACTCCAGGTAAATTCCTGAAGTTTTTTTAATTTATTAAAAGAGTAACGGTATTCTCGGCTATACCACACTTTTAAGACCCCTTAAAAATATACAGACAGTCACTCAGGAGCCAGTAATACTCTCACTGGAATTAACAAAAAAAAAGTACTTAGACTTGATTTTCGGCCGAAATTACGTCCGCTGATATGTATTTCTTATGAACCTTACTGAACGCGATTAGATGTTTTCACATCTCAGAATTAAGTTGTCCATCAAAATATGAAATAAACTTATGCAATCTTTAATTTTAACCTATAATTATTTAATACGTCCTGAATATTTAAAACTTAGTTTGAAACCTGAATAATATATGATTTTGTAATTTGAGTAAAAACAAAATATCTCTTAATTATAGCAGTAGAGAACATAATGTTTCTGTTATTTACACAGGTATCCTCAACCAAAATATACAATTTTTTTCTTCTACACTTCCCAGTCTTGCGTGTCTGCTTCTGTCATATTTCTCTATCCGAGGCTATATATATATATATATATATATATATATATATATATATATATATATATATATATATTTACCATTAAGTTTTTTTTTAAATGTATGAGGAGATCCCATAGCATCAACCCCCAACCTGGAGGGTCAGAGACTTTTTCTAGAGTCCACCATAGATCACTAACATTCGCTGCAGCTAAGAGTCTGATCCATCCTTTATTTCCTCATCCGCCGTCTGCACCGTACCTTAAGTCTCCTACTCTGCTGCATCCGCCATTGGGGTCTTCGCCGTAGCCCTGACTAGGGACCCTCACAGGGAAATATCAGCCGAATCAGCTGAACCTAGGTTTTTTAACGAGGTGTTACTCCTCCCAATCCTCCTTTCTCATCCGAACTTGGGATCGGCAATGGTGGAGTTAATTTTTTTATGTTGATATCATATAAGCATCCCGCACCTTTCAACTTTCATAACGATGCAAATTTACTTGGTACACAGTTTCACACAACCGAAGGGACAAATTTAAACTTTTGTTTTAATTGTTATACTTTTAACACAAACATTGTCAGTTTCCGGACCTGGGTTGGTCATATAAATATTATCTCCGGAATCTGTACTAATGAAGTAAAAAGTGATTTCACTACATGCCTATTACGAGACCTTCGGATAGTAGGAAGTTATAGCTCCCACTTTTTACACAATCTGCATGAGATAATAATAATAATAATAATAATAATAATAATAATAATAATAATAATAATAATAATAATAATACTAATAATAACAATAATAATAATTGTATTGTAAGCCCATGTTTTCTCTTTACAGAGATTTAGGCGCTCTCCCCCTACAGGGAAGAATTTGAACCATACTGATTTAGTTATACTTGTTCGTATAGATGCCATTTAGAGAGTCCGTGGTCAGCGTTCCGCCTCATACTGACATCTAGGAAACCAAGGCAGTACTAGGACGGGAAAATTCGGTAAATTTTGCTTAGAGGCCTTTTCATTCAGGCTTAAGGATTTTTTAAGAGCCTGAAAATCTTCAGACTCGGAACCCACGACTTAAAGTCCGGCCCCGAGGACTTGCTCCTTGGATTTTTCCATCCTAAAAAATCCATCGACCCCGGCCGGGTTTGAACCCGCGACCCTCGGGACCAGAGGTAAGGAGCATAACCACTAGTCCACCACGGCCGACAATAATACTAATAATGATGATAATAATGATAATAATAATAATGATAATGATAATAATGATAATAACAATAAAAGCTTTATTTTACCTGGCAGAGTTAAGGCCTTAAGGCCTTGTCTGCAACTCAACCAAGTTTTAAAGAATACGAAAAATAGTCTTACAACTAAATTACAATAAACATAAACGATTACATATTATATATACAATACAATTATTATTTATAATGTTTTTTGATTTACTCTAGATTTAACGAATTAAGTATAATATCTACAAGATACATAAATACGAGAAACATGATTAATGGCATAGAATAAATTTAAATAAATAGAGAGAAATAATTATTAGACAACAGGTAACTGTATAAGCGTGACTTAAAAGTGGCAAGTGTGCGGCAACCCATGATATCTTGAGGAAGAAAATTCCAGGAGCGGGCAGAGGCTACTGTGAAGGAAGTAGAATAAGAGGTAGTGCTATGAAGAGGGATTGTTAGCAGACTGTGACATAGTGTCAATATTGTGGTAAGGTTGATGTCAGCCGAGTTGTCAGTCCTGCATGACGGTCACCTTTATCCACAGAACAAGCGTTTGGTACTCATTTCCGTTAGAGGCTGAGTCGACCCATGTCCACGATGCCGCCAAAATGTTTAAGCCTTTATAAAAATCTTGACCCCACCAAGACTCGACCCCATTTCTTCGGGTTTGTATTGCTTTAATAAACTACGCTATGGCCTACGCGTTTATAGTCTAAATTTGGACCACTCTGCGTTTAATTACAATTTTAATTCAGATTAGGACCAGGACTGATCAATCGTTGTCAAATAAGTTAAATACATTCTAAAGCATGTATATGAATATTTTAATGTATGCAGACGATCTGGTAATTATACGGCAGTCAGAGGATGATTTACAAAGAGCCATTTACCTGTCGAATAAATTAGGACTCTATTACAATCTCAAAGTCTCAACTTCAAAAACTAAAATTATGGCTTTTCAGGGCAAAGTGCCATTCAGAGCAAAAATAGTAATCAATAATGAAATAATAGAACAGATAGCACACTTTAACTATCTTGGTTCAGATATAACATATAGTTACGAATGGGCTATACATAATAAATTAAACCGATATCAAATGATGCGTGGCGCCATAGGAAGAACCCTCCGAAAGACTTGAAGAGAAATTCAGCTCAGGTTTTATAAAATCATGGCTGTTCCTGTTCTTTTATATGGTTCTGAATCTTGGGTACTTACAAAAAAAGATATCTCACACATTCAAGCCGCTGAAATGAAATTTTTAAGATCCTTAAAAGGATGTACACGCATGGACAGATTACACAATGACTCAATAAGAAATGAACTGGAGATATTTTCAATAGTTGATAACTAGAAGAGCACAAATACCAATGGAAAGAACATTTAGACAGAATGGACAATACAAGATTACCCAAAAAGATCAACACCTTCAAACCATATGGAAAAAGATCTTTGGGACGGCCAAGGAAACGATGGACTTGAGACCGGAACAGGTCGCATTGACCTAATCCTGGAAAGGAAGAAGAGAAGAAGAAGAAGAAGAAGAAGAAGAAGAAGGACATTCTAAAGCCAAACTTATTTTTGGTTTATAAGACGTATGTTTTGAAAATGAATTATTACAACTAATTAATTATAATTTATTGTTTTATGTTTGTGTAATTCGAATACATTCTTCAAATCATCATCATAATCATCAACAACAACAAGGATTAAGCTCAATGGCCTGTTCCGATCTCATTATAGGTCAAATTGGTCCTTCAATCTCCTCAATGGTCTTCGCAACATTCTTCTCCCTTTTGGTTTATAATTATACATTCTTCTAGGTATGCGCTGTTCATTCATTCGTAATACGTGCTGAAGATAAGCATGTTGATAATATTTTATTCTTTCACAGAGATTAAATATATTAAGTTCTGTTCTTATATCTTCGTTTTCCTTTTTATCGGTCCTTTGGTATCCTGCTATTGCACTCAACATCTTCATTTCAGCAGCCTCTATTTGTTTACTATCTGCCTTTGTTAATGTCCAGGTTTCACATCCAGGATTTTTATAAAGGCTTAAACATTCTGGCGGCATCGTGGGCATGGGGTCGACTCAGCCTCTAACGGAAATGAGTACCAAACGCTTGTTCTGTGGATAAAGGCGAACGTCACGCAGGACTTACAACTCGGCTGACAATATTGACAGTAGGTCACAGTCTGCTAACAATCCCTCGTCATAGCACTACCTCTTATTATCAACATTCTCAAACCAATAAATATCATAACGTTGTTGTTGTTCTTCTTCTTTCTCATTCTGAGATCCTTAAACCTAGTCCATGAGGTTGTGTTGCCTCGGCGCGTGCAACTCTTTCTTTGGGTCTGACTATCTGTAGTGAGGCCTCTACCTATTAGGACGTGAGCTAATTCTGTGTTGCAAATAGCACACATTGAGAATATAGTCTGAGAGGCTACTACCTTCATAACTTATGCTTAATGTACATGCTTTTTAATCTTGCTATTGCAGTCTGTGATTATCGGCTGTATTAACAGTTATATTATATGGATGCGAAACGTGGACTCTTACTTTAAGGGAGGAAAGGATATTATGAGTATTTGAGAATAAAGTTCTTAGGAAAATGTTTGGACCAAAGAGAGATGAACAGACAGGTAAATGGAGAAGACTACATAACAGTGAACTACATGGTCTTTATAGGAAGCCAGATATAATAAGAACAGTTAAGTCTCGTAGACTGCGATGGGCAAGACATGTGGCACGGATGGGGAATGAAAGGCGTGCATGGAAGCTTCTTGTAGGAAAACCAGATGGAAAACGCCCAGTTGGTAGACCGAGAATGAGGCGGAAGAATAACATTAACTATGATTGAGGGAAGCAGATTATACAGGGAATGATTGGAAAGCATTAGCTCAGGATAGGGATGTATGGAGAGCTTATGTCCGCGCGGCCATGAACCTAAGGGTTCGATAGTGCCAGTGAGTTAGTTAGAGTTAGTTATTAGCAGTTTATGTCTGCTCCAAGTTGTTATTTATACCACTCATGTTGTGGTGGCTGTTTCCAAATTTTATTTCCCCTTGGAGGAGCCTATAACTCCCATGTGGCGGAATTGGAGAATACCCTGCAAATAAATGCAAGGTAGAAGGGTAACAACAGGCAAGTTGTGTCGGATACCAGGTTAGTGACAATTACAATGGCATATGTACTCCTGAAAGGGCAGCCACATTACATAGAGATAAAGTCACACTGTCACAGAGTGTGTCTCCAGGATTCCATCCAACGACCGGTACATAATCACTAAGGCTAAAAAAGGTATCGATATTGTGCCGGTTCGCTCAGGGTAAAATATAACTCAGGGATGTTTATATTATCTATGTAATTATAAATAATTTTAAACTTATTACTCCAGTTTATTGAATAATTTTGCACTAATAATGTACATAGAATTACAATCTTTTGTATCTCGCTAATATTCGGAGTGGAGTTGATGATTTTATTTAAGTCCACGTGTATTTAATATCACTTAAAATTCTGAGTTACTAATTATCTTGGATTTTAAAATACTTAAGATTTTAAAATTCACTAAAGGTCGCGGACGGTTGCTGTAGGACTTATTTCTTGTAGAACGTATGAGTGTGAGAGTATTTGAGAGCGTTTTGTCACGTGTCCTTGCCTTATAAGGGCAATGATTCCTCTCATAAAGTCACCTTCCCCACTCCAAATGCACATGTTATTCATTATAACTTATAGGGGTATGTACCATTCATTTGGGGTTCCTATGTTGGTAATAGTCTCATGTGCACGTTTGTGCGATTACTATTAATCGTATTAATTATATTTCAGTATTTTGAGTCTATTAATTCTTGCTACAGTATCAGGGTAATAACTAATTTCTATACAAATTGCTTACAAAATCCGTGTCTTTGTCGAGCTTCTCCACTGCCTGCTCAGAGCGGAGAGTGTGTACGTTGGACTCTCCTCAGTGATACACCTGTTTACGTGATATGTGGTTGTATCAGAAAGCTGAAACAAAAATTTTGCAAAGATGAGTCCATTCTTACACAAAGCGGACTGTACTAGAAGTCTGTCGCGAGTAGCGCGAGTCAACGTGGAGTTTGTAAACACAGCGGTCTAAGTACGATGCAGACTAGCCTGTAACCCATACTTTTTTTCAGCCCTAATAATCACCCATCCATGTTAATGTTGTGAAATGCAATAAAGTTATGTGGAACAAACTACTTCCGACTGTAAGGAGAGAAAGACGTACTTCCACATCTAATCAACCAGAGAAGAAAATGACATTGGAGGGAAAGGAGAACGTGATGGGAGGTGAAATCAGATGATAGGTTACAGTCCTAGTGTTTGCAATTGTACTTATATACATGCCCAAGTATAATTTTAACGCGAACATATAATGCTTGAAGTATGTAACGTACAGAAATCAACTTTCTTTCTAAACCTTTCACAAAGACGTCTAAAAATGGATAGTGAACAATGATCTTCAATACAGTAATAGCTTCTTATTCGCGGGTTAAAAAATTGTGACACAGTTCCTGTATTCGCGGCTAAAATTTTCTTCATTCGCGGATCCAGTCGGCATATTAGAAGGATTAGTGTCCTTTATTAACCATCAGCAGTTTTTTACTGACTATTTAACTCTTGCCCCAAATGGGAGACAATGACCAATCACGTTACAATGATTTTTGATTTACAACCAATCACAGTCGTGTTTCGCCTAGAATTTACCAACTAAATCATATTTGAAGAGAAAAATTATACGCTCAGACCGGGACTGGAACCCGGGACCCTTGGTTCTCTAGACCAAGTGCTCTACCAACTGAGCTACCTGAGCAAGTACCGATCTAAACGCAAATCTTTCTCTATATACATTGTAATTCCCATCCACCAAATGCTGTGAAGCCATGCTTCTATCTTGCAAATGGCGGCTCCTTTATTAAGAAGACATATTTGGGAATTATACATTACAGCCAGTACGGCTTTTTTCAAGTTTTTATTATTGATTTCGTACATCTCAATGATGGATAAATCATATTTGAAGAGAAAAATTATTACAATGTATATAGAGAAAGATTTGCGTTTAGATCGGTACTTGCTCAGGTAGCTCAGTTGGTAGAGCACTTGGTCTAGAGAACCAAGGGTCCCGGGTTCAAGTCCCGGTCTGAGCGTATAATTTTTCTCTTCAAATATGATTTATCCATCATTGAGATGTACGAAATCAATAATAAAAACTTGGAAAAAAGCCGTACTGGCTGTAATGTATAATTCCCAAATATGTCTTCTTAATAAAGGAGCCGCCATTTGCAAGATAGAAGCATGGCTTCACAGCATTTGGTGGATGGGAATTACAATGTATATAGAGAAAGATTTGCGTTTAGATCGGTACTTGCCTCAGGTAGCTCAGTTGGTAGAGCACTTGGTCTAGAGAACCAAGGGTCCCGGGTTCAAGTCCCGGTCTGAGCGTATAATTTTTCTCTTCAAATATGATTTATCCATCATTGAGATGTACGAAATCAATAATAAAAACTTACCAACTAAAGTTTATCATAATAAAGAAAGCACCTCCTTTTTAACATTCTGAATAGGTCATAGCATTATTTTGCAGTGACTGACTCTCTAAGAAAGACGGCTACCAGATTGTATGTATAGTGCATGAATGTCAACACGTAGCGCATGCGGGGTAGTGGTTAAGGCACTGCGCTACAAGTCGGAAGGTCGAGGGTTCAAGTCCCGGTGGGGTCAGGATTTTTAAACTGACCAAAACCTTCTGGCGGCACTATGGCCCTGGGGTCGACTCAGCCTCTAACGGAAATGAGTACCAGACATTTGTTCTGGGGTAAAGGTGGCCGTCACGCAGGGCTGACAACCCGGCTGACATCAAGTGCCGATTGTCTAGAAAAAGTGGGAGCCATAACCTCCTACTACCCCAAGGGCCTCCCGAGGCCTGTAGTGGGATTACTTTACTTTAGATTTTAGATTTATTTATTTAGTCTGGTGAAGTTAAAGCCATGGGTCCTTCTCTTCCACTCACCAGGGCAAACATATATTACATCAGAATATAACAATCACAATGAACTCTAATATTAAATACTAAATAAAAATAGGCCCGTGAGGGGTTGCTGATCCCCCATCGGGCGCCTCCCCAGGTGGTGGATAGGGGAATGCCTCCTAAATATAGGTGGTACCGGGGAAATGAAATACCCGGGGTGAACCAAAATCAGCATAGCGTCTGTTCCAGATTGGACGGCTATAATGGGCAGGTAGAGCTCAGAGCCGAAGAGAAGGCAATCTACCTAAGGGAAAGCACCCTAAAAACAAAGCTGAAACAAGTTGGGAGGCTGTAAGGTGACATTCCCACCACCCAACTATATCTGCGCAGCCCTTGTAAGGCGGCCAGATGAATCTTTTATTACTAAAAAGCGAAGGAGAAAGCCGGACGGAGTACCAAAAAGAACCTTCCTGTATAATCCCAGAGGAACAAGAGATGTTGGCCGACCACGCAGAAGATGGACTCCACTTTTAATTTCGCCGGAACAGGCTGCATAGCCTAAACCTTGTAGTAGAAGAAGAAGAAGAAATACAAATAGGTAAGATAAAGGTAGGTCTGTAATGTTGAGGAGAAGAATGTGGGGATAGGGAGTATATGTGCTTTCTTTCATATGGCAGGATATTTCGCAGTCATAATAGACACATGCGTCAAAGTTGGCCAGGTAATATACAATATTTTATTAATAAAATAAATCTGATACATTCTACACCTGTGACTTTAGATTTAATTTGTCGCAATGCTTTCTTCACGTCGCGTCGTTAGTATTTATGTAAGAAAAGAAAAAAAAAAACTTATCTTGTGTGGGAGCATATTAAGTTAGCACATTGCAGCCATGTCATAGTTCAGAGCTCCAAGTTCTTTGCGGAGCGCTGCTAACTCTGGATCATGCATTTGTATCCACTTCCTATTTCTCTGGCGGGACCTGTATGAAAGCCTACCATTGTCACGAACGCTTATAACAGGAGGAATCGAAATATAAAACAACGAACAAACAAGAGTGAAGCATTTATTAATGAATATTATTAACTGGTTTGGGGCACGTCGTAGCGTAGTGGTTAAGGTACTACGCTACAAACCGAAAGGTCGAGGGTTCAAGTCCAGTTGGGGTTAGGATTTTTAAACTGATCCAAACCTTCTGGTGACACAATGACCCTGGGGTCGACTCAGCCTCTAACGGAAATGAGTACCAGATGCTTTTTACCCGGCTGACATAAAGTGCCGATTGTCTAGAAAAGGTGGGAGTCTTAACCTCCTACTACCCCAAGGGCTTCCTAAGGCCTGTAGTGGGAAAACTTTACCTTTTTAACTGGTTTACAGTGTTAAATAATACCTCAGAAGATTTTAATCTGCAATATTTAATATTTGCCTGAACAAAACATTTAGAACCAACATGTCTATACGTACAAAAAAAAAAGAAAAAAAAAGAGAATACGTTTAACATGTTTATGTATTTCTATACCGTTTTAACAAACGTGATTTAATATTTCTTGGTACAGGAACAAAACAAGTGGGTATATTTATTACTCCTTCTGTAGGGAAATAAATCACCTCTTTTTAATGTTCTCCTTCCCGGCATTCTTACATGACACTTGACATTTTTTTAAATTTTAACAATTTATTATTAAAAATATAAAATTAGTACCTGATAAACCAGTCGTCCTAAACTAAAATAAAGTTCTGTTTGAAAACTTCGTCAAGTAGTTAAATATATGAAGGCCTTTCAAAACCATGTTTCATCTTCTGCATTTAATCAACTTTTACAAGATTCATGATGTGTTCCGTTCAGGTATTATTCAAAATTAAAATATAAAATTATAGAATATTCACCTGAAAGGTCCATCTCCTCAATTAATTATTTAACTGTAGCGCTTTCGGGACTTGTCCTATCATCGGCAGGATTCAAAACTGGTGTTTCACTGAAGATCTGGTAGAGGGGGTTATATGTATTAGGTTTGTTTTCGTTTATCAGATTGTCGTTGTTGTGAGCTGCTTTCATGATTTCCATCTTCAGTATGACTGGTATGTTCCTCGCAAACAGTAATGCACAGAGAAAATAATCCAGCGAAGATAAACGTACTCGAAGAGATGGAAATCATGAAAGCAGCTCACAACAACGACAATCTGATAAACGAAAACGAACCCAATACTTGTAACCCCCTCTACCAGATCTTCAGTGAAACACCAGTTTTGAATCCTGCCGATGATGGGACAAGTCCCGAAAGAGCTACAGTTAAATAATTAATTAAGTTGAGGAGACGGACCTTTCAGGTGAATATTCCATAATTTTATGTTTTAATTCTGCTTTTAAACTGGTACTAATGTTGTTATATAAGATGTACAACGGGTTCAGGTCTGCGAGCGTGTTCTTGTTGAGCAAGTCTGTATTCTTAGCTCTTTTAAAATTTCTATGTCTTTTAGGATGTTAATCTTGCTGTTGTTACTCTCTGTGTAATATTAACATAGTATTATCGATTTTGTCGAACTGATGACTCGTTTCTACTATCTGTTTGGCAAAACTTGATTTTTCTTCGTTATTAGTAGATTTTTGAAAATGTTCAGTGTACCTTGTGTTAAAATTTCTTGTTGTTCTACCGATGTAAAACTTGTCGTAATTGTTGCACTTTAGTTTATAAACGCCTTTATTTAGTATTTATTTATTACTTCAATTTTGTTTGATACGAGGTTGTTGAGTTTGTCATTAGTTTTAAAGGTGATTTTTATGTATTTGTCTTGTTTCTTCATCCAATTAGCTAATTTAACCATTTCAAAATTGGGAGAGGTGTTCTGTGCCAAAGAAATGCGAAGGCTTGATTCTTACAAAGCCTCCATGCTGGACGTAGCCATGCTCATCACTGCGTTTGACGAGTGAAACTGAACTAAGTCACTAGGTAGCGTCCCCTGTCCAGTGGAGCGCTCCTGGAGCATATCGGAGCGCACCATCTCACGGAGCTCCTGTTTTACATCGCTGGCAAATTATCAGATTAATCTATTTTATCAGTGTTACTTGCCTACTGTTTGTAAAGTGATCGTTCAATTGTTCGATAGAGACACTAGTCCTCCTGCATTCTGTCTGCTGCTTTCCCTTTCCGAGGATCATTGTCTTAAGATTTTACCTCAGTTCTGAGGACGGTGTGTAGGGGTCATTTAGTCTGTGTTTGTGTCTTAGCTTAGAATGTCTTACTAATTGATTTGTTTTGCTCCTTAGTTGTTTGTATTTATGTAGGTTAAGGTCACATTTGTTGCGTAAGTAAGTACGGTAGGCTAGGTCTCTCTCAATCCTTAGATTTCTTAATTCCGCTGTCATCCAAGGTGTAGGAGGTTGTCTAACTAACTAACTCACTGGCACTATCGAACCCGTAGGTTTCATGGCCGCGCGGACATAAGCTCTCCATATATCCCTATCCTGAACCAATGTTTTCCAACCATCTACTTCCCTCAAATCATAGTTAATGTTATTCTCCCATCTCATTCTTGGTCTACCAACTGGGCGTTTTCCCTCTGGTTTTCCTGCAAGAATCTTCCATGCACGTCTTTCTTTCCCCATTCGTGCCACGTGTCCTGCCCATCGCAGTCTACGAGACTTAACTGTTCTCATTGTATCTGGCTTCCTATAAAGACCATGTAATTCACTGTTATGTAGTCTTCTCCATTCACCTGTCTGCTCACCTCTCTTTGGTCCAAAATTTTTCCTTCTTCTTCTTCTTCGGCTTTCCCCCACTTATAGGTTTACCATCTTAAGTTTCCATTTATCTCTATCATTCCAATCGCCCTCTTCCAAATTCCTATCATCCATTATAGTTCTGACGTAGGTTTTCAATTTCCATCTTGGTCTGCCATGTTTATTTCTTCCAGGGGGTGACCATTGGTATATATTTTTTGGCCATCTTTCATTTTCCATTCTTTGTACATGGCCATACCATTTAAGCGTTTGATTTTGAATCCTCTTAACATCAGATGTGGTGACATTCATTTCTCTCCGAAGGAATTCATTTCTTATTTTATCCTGTCTTGTTTTTTGGAGGCTTCTTCTAAAATAATCAAATTCAACTGTTCTAATTTTCCTAAGAACTTTATTCTCAAATACTCGTAATCTCCTCTCCTGCCCTAAAGTAAGAGTCCATGTTTAGCATCCATATAATATAACTGGTAGAATAATAGTTTTATATATTTTCAGTTTAACGTTTTTTGAAAGGAGTTTGGAAGTCAAGAGTCTCTGTAATGCATAATAACATGCATTTCCAGAATTTAGTCAATGTTTAATTTCCTTGTGCATCTTATTCCTGTTTGTGATTATTGTTCCTAGGTATTTGAATTCAGCCACTTCCTCAAAATTTCCCTCATTTGTCATTAGCTGTTCATTTCCAGCAGGAGGTCGTCTAGCTGTCTTTATTTTGCGAGGAACATATCAGTCACACAACTACAAAACATTATTATAAAACATTTCCACATTTTCATCTGTAGTCTTCAAGCCCCAGATCATATTATAGTCTACCTGTTGGGCGTTCTGCAGTATGGGTGATTCTGATTGTCAGAGGGCGTTTCGACAGTATTTGAGCTATAAGGTTTCCATGTATTATGTATTACAAGTGAGCAAAAAGTAGAATAAATATATACATAAATAAAATTAAAAACCTCACCCAAGAAACTTGTCCCGACAATGGATAAAATCCAGGCGCACTGCGTTCAAGGCAACATTACCGATTATTACAGCGATGGGTCTGTTTAGTTCTTTTGAGAGTATGTATGTAAGATTCATAAAAAGTTTGTAAAACTGGAAGCATTTCATTTTGCTCAAATTTGCCTTAAATCACGTTTAGTGCCTATTTATATTTTTACTTCAAAAATGCCTAAAATTAATTCATTGTTTAATTTATTCATTAATGAAGACTCTAATTTCAATTCTTAGTCCTTATTTTTTACTTTCTTAAAAGAGTTATATTTTTTAAACACTGTGCCCAATATTTTTAGAATGTATAGTAATTATAATATTGTGATTTAATTTTTACTACATTTACAATAGACGATACATCTAACAATTTAAAAAAAATATATTTTTATTACTTTATTCAATTTTCTTTGAACTGACAGGTGAAAGATGGGAAGGAAGGCTATAATTTTGATGGGGGCGTTTTTAAGAACTAATTCTTATATAACTGAAAACAATTATAGAAAATTTAAAAAAAAAAATCTTCATCATCATCATCATCATCATCACTCCAGGGATTAGGCAATTGCCCGTTCCGACTTCATACTGCATCAGCCCAACGTCTTCTAGGTCTTCCAAAATCACGTCTTCCTCTTGCTTGATAATTTCTTGCTAACAATGGATATCTCTCCTTACTCATTCCATCCATATGATCGATCCATTTCTGTCTGTAATTTGTGACCTTATCCAATAACGGCTGTACTTTCAATTCTTCTTTTATATCCTCATTTCTTATTCTATCAAGTCTTGTACATCCTCTTACTTCTCTTAATTAATATCAACAGTACTCCAATATTTAGACTGTGAAAATTAATTTTCATTGTAAAATATTTGGAAATTATTAGTAAAATATTGCTCCGTCGCAAGCGGTTAGACGCTCGCCTCTCGCCGCTGGGGCCCCGGTCACTCCATGTGAGTTTCGTGGTGGACGATACGGATCTAGGGCAGATTTTTCTCGTTCCCCCCCCCCCCCGTTTTCCCATGTCACAATTTCATTCCACCATTTCTCCATACTCATCTCATCCATTTCATTTCATTCGTCTGCCCTGTGATAGTGCATCAGGTGTGGTCGGCAGGCTCCCTTGTCATTCATAGACCTCTATATAAGGGGATTCATCTCATCTCATCCCTCGACCCGACCACGAGTTGGGGACGAGCTGAGGACATTCATTATTTTTTTTATTTTTGTAAGTAAAGTAAAGTAATCCCACTACAGGCCTCAGGAGGCCCTTGGGGCAGTAGGAGGTTAAGGCTCCCACTATTTCTGGACAACCGGCACTTGATGTCAGCCGGGTTGTCAGCCCTGCGTGACGGCCGCCTTTACCCCCCCAGAACAAGCGTATGGTACTCGTTTCCGTTAGAGGCTGAGTCGACCCCAGGGCCATAATACCGCCAGAGGGTTTGGGTCAGTTTAAAAATCCTGACCCCACCGGGACTTGAACCCTCGACCTTCCGGCTTGTAGCTCAGTGCCTTAACCACTACGCTACGGCACTATTTTAGATTTTCAAACGTTATATTTACCTGAATGTATGACGTTTGGTTAAAAAAAAAGCCGTGATGCGGAGTTTAGTTGGACAAAAAGTAACGTGGACTAAGACAGTCGGTAGTAAAATCCAGCGAGTCTCCTAGAAAAGAAATTGAAAATAAAAGTAGTGGTGTAATACAATAGATTTAGACCCAAATGAAAGTAAAAAGAAAGTGTCAACATTAGTTTAAGTGAAAATAAACGTTTTCATCGGGTGATTTATAGTTGTAACCATTATGGTAAGTCAGCTTTCTTGTGTTAATCCGCAGGCGATCAACCAGGATAAACTATTTTGTTGAAGACAAAGGTCAGGTTTCTGCACTAAATCCAGATTTGACCGACTCATGAAAAGACAGTCCATTGACATAGATTCAGTAGAATCAAGGTCGTACGAGATGCGGAAGACTACCTGAGGGGAAAAAGAACTGTTTTATAAAATTACATTTCAATTTATTTTTTAAAGGATTCAAATATTAAAAATGTGTCCGTATCTTGGATTGTTATTAAATGTTTAGGAGGTAAACCTAGTGAGGCTTATACACTTTTTTCAAGTGGTCCTAAAACTACAAAACAAAATAACGTATGTGACATTCAAACAGTAATTAATTTGTTGTACATGATCACAGTACATTAATATACTTACTTACTCACTGGCACTATCGAACCCGTAGGTTCATGGCCGCACGGACATAAGCTCTCCATACATCCCTATCCTGTGTTAATGTTTTCCAATCATTCCCTGTATAATCTACTTCCCTCAAATCATAGTTAATGTTGTTTCTCCCACCTCATTCTTGGTCTACCAACTGGGCGTTTTCCTTCTGGCTTTCCCACCTGTTGTCTAATAATTAATTTTTCTCTATTTATTTAATTTTATACTATGTCATTAATCTTTTCCTGTTTTTTTATATATATTGTACATATTATATATTTAATTCGTTAAATTTAGAGTAAATCAAAATACATTATAAATATTAATTGTATTGTATTCATAACTTGTAATCGTTTATATATATATATATATATATATATATATATTGTAATTTAGATTTAAGACTATTTTTTGTTTGTATTTTTTTTAAACCTGGTTGAGTGGTAGACAAGGCCTTAAGGCCTTAACTCTGCCAGGTAAAATAAAGCTATTATTATTATTATTATTATTATTATTATTATTATTATTATTATTATTATTACAAGAAGTTTCCATGCACGTCTTTCATTCCCCATACGCGCAACATGTCCTGCCCATCGCAGTCTACGGGACTTAACTGTTCTTATTATATCTGGCTTCCTATAAAGACCATGTAGTTCATTGTTATGTAGTCTTCTCCATTCACCTGTCTGTCAATCTCTCTTTTGTTCCAAAATTTTCCCAAGAACTTTATTCTCAAATACTCGTACTCTCCTTTCCTCCTCCCTTAAGTACGGGTCCATGTTTCGCACACATATTAATATAACAGGTGTAATAATCGTTTTTATCTCTTTTCCGCTTATAACGTTTTTTGAAAGGAGTTGGTACATATCAAAAGTCTCTGCAATGCATAATAGCATGCATTTCCAGAATTGAGCCTATGTTTAATTTCTTTGTGCATCTAATTCCTATTTGTGATTATTGTTCCTAGGTATTTGAATTCAGCCAATTCCTCAAAATTTCCCTCATTTGTCATTAGCTGTCCATTTCCATTATATAATGTATTTCTACGTGTGACCATATATTTAGTTTTATTCATATTTACTTCCAGTCCTAATTAATATACTTAGTTTATTTTTTTTAATTCAGGCAATACGCTACATATTGGAAGGTCGAGAGTTCGAGTCCCGGTGGGGTCACGTTTTTTTTAAACTGTCCTAAACCTTCTGGCGGCATCATGGCTATGGGATTGACTCAATCTCTAACGTAAATGTGTACCAGATGCTTGGTCCGCGGTAAAGGCGGCCGTCACGCAAGGCTGACAACTCGATTGACATCAAGTCCCGATTGTCTAGAAAAAGTAGAAACCTTATTATCATACTACTCCAAGAGTCATCTAAGTCTAGTAATGGGATCTTTTTTTTTTTACTTACAGTTAACAACTATAGGACACATTTAAGGTATATAGATTATTAGAATGCAATTCATATTGTTTCATTTACGACCAAGGAGGACTAAAGCATGGTTTAAAAAAATATTTTGTGAAATAAAACGAATCCATACGATCAAATCATTAAACAAGAACTTGGTAAATTTTTTTCGTATTTTTTAGGTTTGGAATATGACAAATTCTACCTCTATTATTAGATTAAAATAATGCACATTTGAAACATTTTCTTATAGAATTATACAATTTGATATTTACAAATATATATTACATCAACAAAATTATTCCTGCGTCAGTTAAAAAATTTTCACCTCGGTATGACATTTTCATGGAATCGCTCTATTATTATTATTATTATTATTATTATTATTATTATTATTATTATTATTGTTATTATTATTATTGTTATTTTATTATTGTTATTTTATTATTGTTATTTTATTTATTATTTTATTATTATATTATTATTATTATTATTTTATTATTATTATAATCAGAAGCATTATTACCTATGGAGCTGATGCACAAATGAAAAAAAAAATTGCTCGCCACTGAAATGGACTACTGGAGACGTGCTGCAAGAATATCCAGGAAGGATAAAACCAGAAATTCATATATAAAAGAAAAAATGCAGGTACAATATTCAATATTAGATTTTATAAAGAAGAAACAATTAAATTGGTACGGACACATTAGAAGAATGGAAGAAGGAAGACTACCTAAAATAATCATGGATTGGGAACCACAGGGAAGGAAAAAGAAGAGAATCAATGAAGCTAAGAGGGAATGGGAAATAGAAGAAGATATATGGATGAACAGACAGGAATGGAAAAATATGTTGAAACAAATGTGTAGTTAACTGTGAACATGGGTACCGGAAAAATGTATATTCATTGTAAAAGCCGGAATAATAAAAAAATGTTATTATTATTATTATTATTTTATTGCGGATGAGCCCATGTAGGACTACGCAAAGTACTTAGAGCCCAAATTTATTTTATTCTTTTGCTATGAGCTTGTTTTCTATCATCTGTCCAAGTTGTTCCAGTTTTTTTCTTCGGTTTGTCCTCTTGGTCAACTTGCCACTTATTCACCTTAATTCTAAATATATCTCTGTTTGGGATATCTTCTTTAGTAATTCCTGCCAATTTTAAGTCCTTTTTGATTTCATCAATCCACTTCATAGTATCCACTGGAGCTTTACTTCTGTTTTCGTAGAATTCCATTATCTGTTTTGTAAGCCTATTTGAGTTCATTCGTTTAATATGGCCATACAATTTTAACCTTCGTTTTCTAATATCACTATGAATGTCTGTGTATATTTTTATTTCCTTTTTTCTTCTGAGTCTAAATGCTTCACCTATGACTTGTGGACCTAAAATTTTTCTTATACTTTTGCATTCTTTTTTCTCTATATTTTCGATATCTTTTATTCTGTTCAAAATTAATGTTTCTGCTCCATAGAGGCACTCTGGTTTAATTACAGTGCTATAGTGTTGTAATTTTGTATGTAAAGATATGCATTTTTATTATAACTGTTGTGAGTAAGCCGAAATGCTGTTTCCATTTTTTGGCATCTACTTTTATTGGTTTTAGTTTCAATTCCATTTTCCTGAATTATTTCACCAATATATTTAAATTGTAAAACTCGTTTAATTTTTCCATATTTGGTTTCCAGGTATTTTGGTGCTTGTTTATTGCATGAAATATATTCCGTTTTTTCAAAAGAAATCTGCAGACCAACTTTCTCTGCAATGCCATTTAATAATTCAATCTGTTTTTGTGCTGTTACAACGTCACGGGTTAAGATTGCTAGATCATCAGCATATGCTAGGCAATCAATCTTCAATTTTCCTCTTCCTAATATGATTGGTTGATTATATTATTATTATTATTATTATTATATTGTTTATATTACTATACACATATTAACAAAATTACTTGTAATTAAACAATTATTTTATAATGACTTGAGTGTTAACATAGATTTTCTCCTTAAATTATTGATCTAAAATAAAATACAGATTATCTCTAAAGTCACTATTAATTTCAATGAAGGGAGGCAATGATTGAAAAACCAACGCTATTGTGACATTTTACACATATTTTACTGCCTTTTTACATGACCGTCATCTAGTTAAAAGCACATGCTCCATCTTTCAGCTGTGAAACGAACTGTAGACCTTAACATTTAAAACGTAAAAAAAGCCTGCTGCTTCTGTGATACGAATCCGTAAATCAAGCAGGCCCGATACGGAAGTTTTCGTAGAGTGAAACATAGAATTTTCCACACTGTATTGCGAGGGGCATTCAACTCACTACTGAGGCGTGAGGTCGATGCGTTCGGACTATCACTGGCAAACTTAACCTGCTACACTCTTTCTGCTGATACACGTGATCGTCCATGACATGCCTCATCACTAGAGTTCGGATGTTAGGCACTTAAATAGTTCAAAATAGGCAGCAAAAGGCACTAAAATCATTAATATAGACACTAAAAATCAAAATAGGCTCTTACAAAAATGGACAACATAACATTTTACAGCCTTTCGTAAAGATTATAAACATAGGCCTATGCTATCAATAGCATACGAATATATCAGAGATGATTTTGGAACTTGTTTTGCCTTTTTACAAAGAGCATAGGCCTACTTATGTTTTGCAGTGTGTACGTGCTGCGAAACATGGCACTTATTCGCGTAAAATTCACTGAAATTTTACACACTTTGCTAAAGAATGTCACTTGAGAATATTTCCGCACCAAATTCTTTCACGAAATTGGTCAGTTTGTCTTTTACTGTTTTACTCTTATCCGTTCTTTAGACATCATGAAAAAACTATTCTAAAGGTGGTCGCACAAATTTGTCTTTGAAGCACCTGTCTGTGAACGAGGACTACAGACTGAATTCGGCGTTGTCAACATCAAAAATTATATAGCCAGTCAATTAAAGGTTTCTCTGCAATGATATGTGTCATTACGTTTGTCCATTTCAACTAATTTTATTGAAATACTAAGTTAATTTCGAAAAAATGGCATATAGGCATTTATAGGCATTGAAAGCTGAAATAGGCATTTATAGGCAAAATGAACTTCATCGAAAACAGCTCTAGGGTCGTCGGTATGAACTTATATGAAGTCACTTTTACAATATCTATAATAAATAACTGTAGGCATTTTCCTTAACTTCTGGTCTCTACTCATCATTCACACTACCGGTAGGTTTAAATTTGTCTACAAGCTGACAAATATGTGTCTTTGTTGGGGCTAGTTTACAGAATTTATGGGTAAATTCAGCTCTGGTGTCTTCATGTGACAATCCGAGTACCCGCGCACAAACAATGGCAACCCGTTCATCCATCCTAAACATGTTGCTCTAAAGAAGCTAATCGTGTATGCAAAGAAAATAAGAAAAAAAATGTAGTGTTTTCATGGAAATGTATAGGGACTTTCTGTATAACAAGAACATTTATCTCAAATTTATACTATCCTATTTATGTTGTTGAATAATATCTCAAACGTTATTATTTTATTTACTATTATTCTATCAGTTATATTATATGGGTGCGAGGCATGGACTCTTGCTTTGGGGGAGGAAAGAAGATTACAAGTATTTGAGAATAAAGTACTTAGGACAATTTTTGGAGCAAAGAGAGATGAACATACAGGTGAGTGGAGAAGACTACGTAACAATGAACTATACGGTCTTTATAGGAATATATATGTATATATATTATATATTATAATTATATTATAATTATACATATTATAATTAAATGTTTAACATTGAGCAATGCAAGCTTAATATGGTATGATAAGAAAAATAAATGCCTGGACGGGATTCGAACCCGGAACTCTGAGTCTGTACCTCAGCGTGATATCCATTACACCACCAGGCGAATCCAATTCAAACACTTTTTTTTTTCTTATATATGTATTATATTCTCCATTATTACTAGATGTCGCGAGAACCATATCATACCATATTAAGCTTGCATTGCTCAATGTTAAACATTTAATTATAACATCGATAAAGCGTCACTGCTATAAAGTAAAAAAAATATTCTCTTTAATTTGCTTACTTGTTATAGTCAGCTACTAGATGGCAGTGAAGACCGACTTCTCGCGACATCTAGTAATAATGGAGAATATAATACATATATAAGAAAAATAAGTGTTTGGATTGGATTCGCCTGGTGGTGTAATGGATATCACGCTGAGGTACAGACTCAGAGTTCCGGGTTCGAATCCTGTCCAGGCATTTATTTTTCTTATCATACCATATATATATATATATATAATAAGAATAGTTAAGTCTCGTAAACTGCGATGGGCAGGACATGTTGCACGTATGGGGAATGAAAGACTTGCATGGAAGCTTCTTGTAGGAAAGCCAGAGGGGAAACGCCCACTTGGTAGACCAAGAGTGAGGTGGGAGAATAACATTAACTATGATTTGAGGGAAGTAGATTATACAGGAATGATTGGAAAGCATTAGCTCAGGATAGGAATGTATGGAGAGGTTATGTCCGCGCGGCCATGAACCTACGGGTTCGATAGTGCCAGTGAGTAAGAATAAGTATTTAGCTATATGGCCTTCACTAGGAGAAATATATGTTACATTAAAATAATTCACAATAATTAACATTAGATCATCATCATCATCATCATCATCTACCGTCACTATTTATCTGTTCCGGCTCCATGTTATAGTTGTTTGCTCCATCTTTTAAATGACTTCTATGTCCTTGTGGATTATAATTTAACATCTTATAAGGTATCCTCTCTTCACTCATTCTACTAACATGTTCAAACCATTTATTTCTGTATTCTTCTATTTTTGTTATCACACCAGTTATTTGTAATTCCTCACGAATATCTTCATTCCTCCATTTGTCCTTGCAACTTTTTGGAGCTTATGGTTAATATATATGTTTTATGTGGAAGGTGTACCAACTCTCCGCACAACCTTTCACCATCAGGAGGGAGTTTTGTTCTCAGGGCCTCCTTCCCCTGGGTTGATTGTCTTCACCATGACTCAAGGAGTTCTACCTATATTGGCGGGAGTTCACCAAGGAGCTGTCCTTTCACCCTTATTGTATTCCCTATATGTCTCTGACCTACCTTCACCTCCATCACTCCTTCTTTGCAGATGACACTTGTCTATTCATGCAATCCAAACTTAAATCTATTCCTCACCGACTTGCAACTTTCCTGCGAGCAATAACCATAATATATTAATGGTTTTGCTCCTGTAACATTAAACTCAATGCTGGTAAAACACAAGTTTTATCAGATCGAATTTTCCATGTCCAATCCAGCTCACTATGGGTGTACAACCTCTGCCAGTAGAAACTTCTGTCAGATATTTAGGCCTAATATTGGATAAATGGCCTACATTCAGAGCCCATATCGATAATATAATAACTAAAGCCCACCAAGGCATAGCAATATTATATCCGTTTTTCAATCACCATCACTGTCCCGAAGGATCAAGCTCACAATAGGGCCTATATGTGGCTGTGATCCGTAGTGTGCTATTGTACGGCTACGAATCTCTGAATATCCTTGCGAAATACCACAAAAAGAATCAGCAGATACTGCAAAACAATTGTCTAAAATCATACTTTCGGCCCCGCGTTACACAAGGATAACAGAGATGCATGAGGCCACGAAGCACAGTGTGCTATTTTAACAATCCAGGGGGATTTCATTCAAAATTCCAAGGTTAATTAATAGAAGTGATATTTTGTAATTTACATGCAAACAAACCTGTTAGCATATATGTGTAATTGTTTTTTCCTAGGTATGCGCAGGGACTCATAAATAAGGTCTAAACACAACTGTCACACGCAGATGCGTAATCTGTATTATTGAGTAGGTTGATCAATCGTGCTGCTTTGTGTAGAGAATAAAGTCGGTTTACGTGTTATTGTGATGTTTATGTTTAGTGTAGGGTTCTGTAAGTTATGTGATATAGGTTTTATCTGTTTAGATTTACAAGAATGTTAATATGAAAGAAGACTTTTAACTGTGTTCCAATTTAAGTTTATTATCCACATATTTTATACTAGCACTTTCTTATATGGACGTATATGGCCTTCTAATTGCATTATTTTTATTTATTGACATCCCTTCTGTTGGAAACAGGAGAGAAAAATTGCGTTCATCTGCGTTTCTTTAACTTATTCTTGTTTGTTTCACAATGGTTCCCCTTATTTCCCGGCATGCAATTATCGAAGTTTGGTCCGGAAATAATAAAAGGGAATGTTGTAAAGCAATGTATGAATTTGTGTTTAAACAAATTAAGCATGTGACAGTCTCTGATGTCGTTATTAAGAATTTAAAGGCCTGCATGAGAAGTGTGTGTCAGCAAATTGAAGTAAGATGGAACAAATGTTATCGTCATCATGGCAGATTCCTGGAAAATTATTCAGACTGGCTACAAGAAAATATTAATTTTCCCGTGACCGATTGTCAATCTCTGCCTTCTACTTCTACTGATCAACCGCCTTCTAGTTCTGGTAGGCCATCAAAATGATTGGAAGAATGTTGTGAAAAGACAACAAGGCGGAAGTTAGATAATTCGTTCGGTCAACAAGCCTAGAAGGAATATCTACTGCTGCTGAAATGAAGTTGCGTGATAAGGGAAAGAAATAGACTCTGCTGCAATAGTCAAAGAATTATCCCTTGCATCACCTTCACGAGGCACCAGAATGAAAAAGAGTCGATGGTTGTTTTTAGATAAACCGAAGAGTTTATCAGTTGATCGAGCCCGAGCGATAATGATAGATGTCAATCTTTCAACTCATCAATATATAAATACTGAAGTTGAAAATAGGAAGAAGTACATCCAGAACAGATTCAAGAATGAGACAGGCCTACTGGTGGATATGCCAACACAACAAGTAGGAAATACGAATAATAGAAACACTGCTCGTCAATTTTTCGGAAACACCTAAAAGATTGCCCAAATAACAGGCTTCCTTATATTTTTCATAAGATTTTTTTTCAACTTGCCTAATACATTTCCCTTATTGTGCTGTTTCTGACTTTTCCCTTCTTGAAATTCTTGTCGATCGCCTCCAAAAATCCATTTCTACTGCTAACAGCTACTTGGCTTTTTTTTCTACTTACTGTCCAGGTTTCGGACCCATGTAATAAAATGCTTTGTAACAGAACTTGAAATATAATTTTCTTCGTTCTGTATATTATATTTCTATTCCAAAGCATTGAGTTCACCATACCAATGATTCTTCTTCCATCAGTTATTCTTTTTTCAATTTCTGTAATTAAATTCTCACTTTTATCTAAAATAGATCCTAAATATTTAAACTTTTTAATATTACATATTCTTCCTGAATTGCATTTTAGCTTATCTGTTGTATCCAATGAAAGATGTTCTGTTTTATTATAGTTTATCCGTAATCCCCATCTTGTGTATTCTATCTCTAATTTCCATAACATGAAAGAAGCATCATCTGGATCCTGAGATATCATCTGCGAATAGTAAATGGCGGAGGTAATAATTATCTTCTATTTTAATTCCCGTATATTTGCAGTGTCTTGACCAATTCTTTGTACAATTATCAATATATATATTTTGAACAACGTTGGTGATAAGCAACATCCTTGTAGTATACGTTTTACACATTCTATTATATTCTTTGATAATAATAGCTTTTGATAGTTTAATACCAGTTATAGGTATGCAACTCACTTACTTACTTACTCACTGGCACTATCGAACCCGTAGGTTCATGGCCGCGCGGACATAAGCTCTCCTAACATCCCTATCCTGAGCTAATGCTTTTCAATCATTCCCTGTATAATCTACTTCGTTCAAATCACAGTTAATGTTATTCTCTCACCTCATTCTTGGTCTACCAACTGGGCGTTTTCCCTCTGGCTTTCCTACAAGAATCTTCGATGCAAGTCTTTCATTCCCCATACGTGCAACATGTCCTGCCCATCGCAGTCTACGAGACTTAACTGTTCTTATTATATCTGGCTTCCTATAAATACCATGTAGTTCACTGTTATATAGTCTTCTCCATTCACCTGTCTCTTCATCTCTCTTTGGTCCAAAAATTTTCCTAAGAACTTTATTCTCAAATACTCGTAATCTCCTTTCCTCCCTTAAAGTAAGAGTCCATGTTTCGCACCCATATAATATAACTGGTAGAATAATAGTTTTATATATTTTCAGTTTAACGTTTTTTGAAAGGAGTTGGGACATCAAGAGTCTCTGCAATGCATAATAGCACGCATTTCCAGAATTGAGCCTATTTTTAATTTCTTTGTGCATCTCATTCCTATTTGTGATTATTGTTCCTAGGTATTTGAATTCAGCAACTTCCCTCCAAATTCCCTCATTTTGTCATTAGCTGTCCATTTCCATAATCTAATGAAGTTCTATGTGTGACCATATATTTCGTTTTTTTGATATTTACTTCCAGTCCTAATTTCTTAGTGTTACTCAATAGTGTGTGTGCGTGTTGTTCTTTAGTATCTCCTCGCTATCGGCCAATAGTAGTACATCATCAGCATACACTAACAGCTTATTAACACATTTCAATAATGGGCTATAATATATTGAATGAGGCAGGAACAGGTCTTTCGGTCTAAACCATGAAAAGAAGAAGAAGAAGAAGAAGGCTATGACATCTTCCAAGCAATGAGAAGTAAAAAAAAATTATGACAGCAGTAACTGTCAGTCTGTCAGATGATAACGGTGCCATAATTCTTAAATGAAATCCCTTTTGTAATGGAGTAGGAAACATATTAACAGTACCACCAGGATTTACCAATTTTCTTTTAAAATGGTCATGATTGTGCGTTCTTATTTACATTATATGTAGTTTGTAAGAAGTAAATTATGCTTTCAACACAAATCAATATCTACTAAAATTCCAGTAAGTACATCCACAAATAAGGTAAAATGTCCACTTTCTTAAAGACTTTACGATTATGTTAGTAATGGAGATGTGGATCTATTAAAACATTTATATTTTAACTCAATGTTGTAGATAAGGTAAGAACTTCGGAAAATGACATTTGTGTTACCGATGTTTCAAACGTATGTTATAGAGCGCTCTTAAATGTAACACTACTCCTCTACTGCTATTGGTACAACTACCATTACATAGGCGCCGATTAAAATATGCCAATTTCTGTTATTATTATTATTGTTATTGTTATTTTTGTTATTGTTGTTATTTTTATTGTTGTTATTGTTGTTGTGATTGTTGTTAGTGTTGTTGTTATTGTTGTTATTCTTGTTGTTTAGAATCGTTGTTCTAATTATTGTGATTCCTTATTGTTATAATTCTTGTTCTTCTTATTCTTTCTCATCTCCCTCCTACTCTCATAATACTCCTCCTCCTCCTCCTCCTCCCTCCTCCTCCTCATCATCCCCCCTCCTCCTCCTCTCCCTCTCCATAGTAATATTCTGCCCGAAAGCAGTTCCTTCACTGGAATCATAGCATTTTCATGCTATGCCTGCAACTTTACTAGGGAATTGTAGGTGTGGTAGCTTCCCGTTGCTTTCCACACCGGTGAAGGATGATGATGATGATGATGGTGAAGATGGCCATATGATTTCGGGGACCGTTTGGGCCTTAAAGTTTTCCTGACAAATTGTCTACAGGTGAGGAAAAACCCCGATAAAAACCTCACCCAGAAAAACTGCCCCGACCGGGAATCGAACCGGGGACCGCTGCATGACAAGGCAGCACGCTACCTCGACACTACAGCGGACTATTATATATATATATATATATATATATTTCCGGTTTTAACAATATTGATACATTTTTCCGGAACCAATGATTTGTCTTCAATTTTGCTTTATAATTTTCCTCCATTCGTCTCTATTATAACACATTTCTTCCTCTATTTCCCAGTCCTTCAAAGTTTCTCCAATCCCTTGGATCCACATGAGATTTGGCCGTCCTTTCCTTCTCGTTCCTGATGGTGTCATTCTATTATTTTTTTGTAATCTTTTATCCTCCATTCGCCTAATATGCCCGTACCATTTTAGTTGCTTTTCTTGGATAAATTCTGAAATTGAGATTTGTACATTCATGTTCTCTTTTGTAACATCATTTCTAATTTTCTCTCTCCTTGATGTCCTAGCAGATCTTATCCAATAGTCCATTTCAGCTACCACTAATTTTCTTTTCATCTGATAATTTATAGTCCAAACCTCTGAACCATAAGGCATAATACTTCTAACTATTGTTTTAAAAATGTTAACTTTAGTTTCTCTTTTGATATATTCCATTTAGGGCAGATATTACATATTTTCCTGAATTTATCTTTGATCTTATTTCCTTTTCCTGCTTCCCATCTTCTGTAATTTTTACTCCCAAATATTTGTATTCCTCTATGTATTTAATTCTATTCTTTTCTAATATGAAGCTGATATATCAAAGATGAAGCTGATATATCAAAGAAAATCACAAATTTTACAAAAAACAACGGGGATAATTAACGGTATAATGAAACCCTCTTTAGTACAGAAGAACACCAGATTACGTCTTTATAAGGTTCTCGCAAGACCAGTATTAAGATATGACAGTGAAGCATGGACAATACGATGAAGAGATGAAAGCCGAATAACAGCAAATGAGATGCGATTTATGCACCGTACAGCAGGCTACACAAAGTGGGACCATAAAAGAAATGTGGAAATTATGGAAGAGTTGGATGTAGAACCCATTCTTCACCATATACAAAACTACCAGAACAGCTGGAAAGCCGATCTTTAACAAATGCCGTCTCATAGAATTCCAAGAGCCATACCTCGCTACTGCCCCCAAGGCAAAAGATCGCTGGGACGTCCAAAAAAGCGCTGGATGGAAAATTCCTCTTTCAGACCATAACAGGCCACATGGCCTAATACTTGCATGGATGATGATGGTGATGATGATGCATTCCTGGCGTAATCCCTTGTTGGTTTCAAATCCTGATTATTATTATTATTATTATTATATTATTATTATTATTCTTATTATTATTATTATTATTATTGCAAGAAGATAGATTACCCAGAAAAATATTGGAATGATGTCCGCCTGGAAGAAGAAGGAAAGGAAGACCTCGAAACTTGTGGATGCAAGAAATAAGAACTGGAATGAGAACAAGAGGACTGGAGGGCATGGAGTGGATGGACAGAGACGAAAAGAGAAAGAAAATAAAACTTTAGACACAGAAAGATGTGTAAACATTAAAAATCCGTATATAAATAAAAATTATTATTATTATTAGTAGTAGTACTAGTAGTAGTAGTAGTAGTAGTAGTAGTAGTAGTAGTTATACACCCTATACGACCCTCATGGAGATATGGGTGCTCCCCTAGAGGGAGTTTCTTAACCAAATTAATTTAGTTACGCTTATTTACCTATATATGTCAGTGAGTGACATATGATCAACATCGCCTCAATGAGAGATCTAGTAGGGAACTAAGATAGTATTCGACTAAATTTTGCTCAGATGAACTAATTTAGGCTTAATGTACTTTTACGAGCACTAAAACCTTCAGATTCGGGATTCACGGCTTGAAGTCTCTCGCTGAGAACTTATCCCTTGGATTTTTCCATCTTAAAAGTCAATAGACCCGAACCGGGTTTGAACACGCGATCCTCGGGACTAGAGGCAACGAACATGACCAGTAGATCACCGCGGCCAATACCAGCAGCAAGTAGTAGTGTCGTTATTTGTACATGAGCTACAGCTTGGTTATTAATTAATGAAACTGCTGTAACCATGCAGTCTGTTCTAACCGCTTATAAATTGCCTATGCGCAAGTGTCGATAATTCGCAACGACACTCAGTAATGCTATTAAAATAAAACATGGAAAGTATTCTCCAAAGTTCAGCGAAATTCGACTATTAGGAATGGGGATTTATCTGAAACCCAAATTAAAAATAACTTTGTTTTCGCTGCTGCCCTACATCAATAAATGAGTTTCTCCAATTAAAAAAAAAGATATTCAGTAAATCAACAAAATTGGACCATAATTCATAATTGTTGTTATATGTATAATTTAACCCTGGTGAAGTGGAAGAGAAGACCTTACAGTCTTAACTCCATCAGGTAAAATAAAAATAGGCCTATAAGATTAAAAAATATTTTCATTTGTTTGTTTTAAGTGTTGTATAATCGTAAAATTAGTTTTCTGTATCTCATTATTTTTCATTATTTTTTATCTACACTAGACAGGGACAGTCTATGAAAAACAATTCATCTTGATGTATACTTTTTTTTATTGCGAATGAGCCCATGTAGGACTACGAAAAGTACTTAGAGGCGTTTCCTTTGAGCCCAAATTTCTTTCATTATTTTGCTATGAGCTTGTTTTCTATCATCTGTCCAAGTTGTTCCAGTTTTTTTCTTCGGTTTGTCCTCTTGGTCAACTTGCCACTTATTCACCTTAATTCTAAATATATCTCTGTTTGGGATATCTTCTTTAGTAAGTCCTGCCAATTTTAAGTCCTTTTTGACTTCATCAATCCACTTCATAGTATCCACTGGAGCTTTACTTCTGTTTTCGTAGAATTCCATTATCTGTTTTGTATACATTTTATTATTAGTTTTAATCTTAATCTTAACTTTCATTAACATGATGGCATTAAAGATCATAATCTAATAGACATTATCTTATTGATAAAAATCTTCATTTAGTATTCAACATTAGTGTTAATTGCGATTTGTTATATTCTAATGTAACATATGTTTGTCCTGGTGAGTGGAAGAAAAGGCCACATGGCTTTGACTCCACCAGGCTAAATAAATATATACGATCGATACCAATAAAATTCATTGTTAAAACCGTTGAGGTGGACAGTCATAAAATAAGTTAAAATATACCTTCTTAGGTAAGATCCGTCGTCCTCAACTTATAAAATATGCACTCTTTATGCCTGTAGGCCTTTCAGAACATCCGATCCATCTTCAGCAGGTCCTTCTTCGCTACTATATCTAGTATGATGGTTGATGCTGCTGATCCTAATGTGGTGTTGTCGTGACTAAAGCTTATTCCTGACGATATCGTACATTAGGATCAGCAGCATCAACCATCATACTAGATATATTAGCGAAGAAGGACCTGCTGAAGATTGAACGGATATTCTGAAAGGCCTACAGGCATAAAGAGTGCATATTTTATAAGTTGAGGACGACGGATCTTACCTAAGAAGGTATATTTTAACTTATTTTATTTAAAAATAAATACGACTTGCTGAGGAATTCGCCTACTTTTGTTTACATAGTTCCTGCGTCATAGACTTCTGTTCTTTATACATGAGTTGACAAGTAAACATTATTTATAATTAAAGAAATGAGGGAAAATTTGGTGTAGATCGACAAAGTAGATTTTTCGAGATTTGCGATTTGCTGTCTTCTAGCCTTAATAAAAATAAAATAAAAATATTAGCGAGGAACTTACGCCTAGTATGCACTGGGATTCTTTGTTCCGACTCTTTGTCGCAGACTCTAGGATACATGTTGCAGATTCTTTGTCCCCTACATTGTCGCTCTGGAAATCGTGCCCTCATCTAGTTCGATTCTGAGCCATGTTGAACGAGATCGCGCTCTCGGGGATCACAATAGCACTTTACCTAGCTCTACGAAGTAAAAAAAAAAAGGCTAACAAAATGCCACCACGTTAGTGCTTTCGTGGCATATTCGGCATATTCAAGGTTTGGAATAGCCATGGACACGCTGTTTTTAGCACACTAATATATTATATAGGCTATATTCTTTCTATGTCATCAAACATTGTTATTCATCTACATTATTTGAATGACCGGCTAATTATACCTGTAATTGTTTGTATACTAGATTGAAGTCTTATAAAATATTGACAGTTCCTGCATTACTTTATGGGAGTGAAACTTGGGTAATGACCAAAAAATTACAAAGTAGAATACAAAGTGTAGAAATGAACTTCCTTAGAAGAACAGAAGGCTGCACAAGAATGGATCGGATAAAGAATGTAGATATAAGAACAGAGTTAAATAATATATATATATATATATATATATATATACATTGAATGATAAAATCAAAGAATATAGAGAAACATGGTTTAGAAATGTAGAAAGAATGAATGTAACAAGATTACCAAAAGCAGTATTTAACTACAAGCCAAGAGGTTCAAGGAATGTAGGAAGGCCAGTGAAAATATTGACAGGTCAACTGTGAGGCGGAACAGGCATTTTGCGTAGCCCGTGAAGTAAAGAAGAAGAAGAAGAAAAAGAAGAAGAAGAATGTTTATTATCCCTTTTGTTTATATAACAAATTAAATAATTGCATAAAATATCATTCAGGTTGGTAATTTTAGAATTTAGAATAGATTTAGAATTTAGAATAGATTTATTTAGCCTGGTGGAGTAATTTCGAGGTATTAGAAATTTATTAAATTGATAACCCCGAATTTAAAAAGAGTCTCGATAAATGTGCATCACAAAGTATAACAAGGTGTTAGAATTATCACCACATCAGACTATTCAATTAAATTTGTGTGAATTTACCCTTCTTTCTTATTAACACTTTATTTCGGTCCATAAACTAAACTCTTCAAATCTCTGTCTCCTGTAGAATACGAACCATCGTTCTCCCCTACTTTAACAAACACAAATGAACACACGCACGCGCGCACACACACACACACACACACACACACACACACACACACACACACACACACACACATAAACAAATAAATAAAAAAATAAAAAATATATATATAACTCACTGGCATTATCGAACCTGTAGGTCCATGGCTGTGCAGGCATAAGCTCTCCATACATCCCTACCCTGAGCTAATATTTTCCAATCATCTTTTGTATAATCTCCGATTCGATTGAGGGTCTTTCCACTTTTCAGCGGTTGCCCTTTTACCAGCCGGCTGCTGGCCCTTCACATCCACATGTGTCAATCACAGAGGGAGATGATCAACAGCCAGTGTAGGGGTGACATGTGGTTAGCATGTCGAGTCCCCCAGTCGTTATAGCTGGTTCCTCAACCTGGAGCCACTACTTATTGTAGCTACCCAATTGCCTCACGATGCTGGGTGGGCACCGGTCCCATACTGGCCGAAATACCATGAGAAAATTTCTTCCCCCATGGAGACTCGAACCAGCGCAAGTCCCGTAGCTATGCGCCAAGGCTTCCTACCTTAACCGCTCGGCTACGGCGCCTCAAATCATGGTTAATATTACTATTCAATCTCATACTTGACTCACCTATTGGGCGCTAACTCTCTGATTTTTTTTACAAGGAGTTTCCATGCTCCTTAGTCATTCCCCATGCGTGTCATATGTCTTGCTCATCGCAGTCTACGAGACTTAACTGATCATACTGCATTATCTGGTTCCACCCCCCCACACACACACATATTATATATATATATATATATATATATATATATATATATATCATGTTTTCTACTGTGACCCAGATTTTTCGAATCTGTATGGAAAAATAAATTTCCACAAGGAATTAAAAAAAGTGAATGGAGTCTCAGCATACTGGGGAATTTGAGTAACAACAAGCATAATTCCAGGATGAGAAAAACCTACAAAGGTTAAATGACCTGACATGTCGTCCTAATTGTGACTGTATGACCATCACCTCTGTATTTGACACAGATGGATGAACCGGTTGGTGAATCAGGAATCTTGTTAGTCCATGGTTTTAATATATATATGGCATGAAAATAAAAATAAACGCTTGAACTGTAATTTGAACCCAGGACCTCTGAATTGATACATCAGCGCTACCACTTACGCTATCCAGGCTCCTAGCACAAACATTTCATCATCATCATCATCATCAAGGATTAGACCTGCTGGTCTGTTCCGATCTCATGTTAGAATTGGTCTATCAATCTTTTACTGGGTCTTCCAATATTTCCTCGTCCTAGTGTTTTGTAATGAAGAATCTGTTTCGGAATAACATTTATTTTTCCTTTATATATATTGTCTATCATGAGAGGTAGCGGGAACTCGGTCTCACAGCCCTCTAGTGGCTACTATAACAAGTATGTATACACACACACACACACACACACACACACACACACACACACACACACACACACACACACACACACACACACACACACACACACACACACACACACACACACACACACACACACACACACACACACACACACACACACACATACACACACACACATATATGTGTGTGTGTACATATGTGTGTGCATGAATATTGCTTTATTTTTATCAAATTTGAACTTATTTGGTAGCAAACTCTGCATGCTTGCCTTGGTATTGAAAGAAATGAAGCTAGATGACATGTGCATTTTAATAACCAGATGTGAAAGTAGATTTCAGTACAGCTCATTCCTATTGTATTATGCTACCCCACATACTTTACTGCGGAAACAGCATTCTTTTTAGGGTGATGTGGAAATTGATGTTTTCAGACTAGTTGTCTGTTAACTATAGACGTGTTGTACGTGAGTCGATCAGGTGCAGATCTTTCTCTCTACTTATGCTATATACTATATATAGCATACTCTTCCTTTCGAATGGGCGGGGGAGATTCTACAGATGTTAAACATTCCTTTCTGATGTTACATGTAGGCGAAGGGCGAGATTAAAACAGAATAAATTACTTTCAATTTTAAAATAAATTCGCTTGCTAATTATTACACTACCTTTGTTCTCCTGAACACGATTGAATTGAATTTTTAAATTTAAAATATGTATCTGGGCACACAAAAAAAAGTTGTTGATTTGGATGAGAATAAATATTCTTAGTGGAATGCAGGCTTTCACGGCCGGTAATCATGGTAGTAAAAGATTCCGGGCTTTGTGGCCGTGGTCTATAACTGGCGTTTCTTCCAGACGTTCCCTCAACTGCGGAGGGCATCTTCAGTGGCGAGCGCTAGAAGCTGTTGTTTCCCTGTCGTAGACTCGACTGCGACCGACTGCGAATGTCTACGACAGGGAAACAACAGCTTCTAGCGCTCGCCACTGAAGATGCCCTCCGCAGTTGAGGGAGAAACGTCTGGAAGAAACGCCAGTTATAGACCACGGCCACATAGCCCGGAATCTTTTACTACCATAAATATTCTTAGTTTAAGAAAATATTGTATTTTCTCCGATTCCTTCAAGAATGCCAACTTTTGTTTTTGTATGTTGCACTCTTTTTTGGAAACATAGAGGCTAATTTTTGGTAAATGTAAAGAGAACTGTGCATATTGTTTAATATTTTTTTAGAGAAGTTGGGATGACAAGAATCCCTATAAAGCATAATAACATACGTTTCCATTCTTGATCTCCTATTTAATTTCTTTCTGGACCTCATTATTTTAATAATTACAATTACTACTGTATCTATCTCGGTACAGATTTGAATTCCGCCACTTCTTCAAATTATCCCTTATCTTTAATTAAGTGTCCATTCGCTTTTAATAATGCATTTCTACGTCTGAACATATATTAAATTTTATCCATAGCCTCACTTTTACTCCCAGTTTCTCTAATTTAATATAATATGTTTGTTGGTTTCAGTATCTCCTCCCTATCGTCTGATAATACCTCATCGGTAGGCCTAGATGGCAGATTTTTTGAATATTAACATGTTTTGTTTATTGAAAGTTGAAACATGCATGTATGACAGCAATATTTCATGTTTTGAGGAATCAATAGAAGAAATTATTTAATGCATATATATGTATATTCAATAGGTTAGTGCATATCTTACCAATGTTGGATACGGATGCACTTTTTACCAGAAGATAGTTGAAATTTAAGAAATATTTCTTAACTATGAGAAAACAATTGAATACACAAGCTTGATGTTCATAAGTAATGCCACGAGTGATTTCCAATTTATCTAGAGAATTTGGAAATCAAGAGTGGCATTTGTTAGGACTATTTAACGAATAAAATTAAGTTGTTTAATCACATATCATTATTTAATTATAGTTATTTTAAAATATTTATATATTTAATATAAACGTCGATGTTTGAAAACAAATGAGAAACGATTGGTACGCTTCATCTGCTTCTTTTGTTTATCACTGCAACGAGATCATACTATTTATTGCCAAAGGAACGCAATATTGTAAGGATGCTCTCTAGTGGAGAAAAAAATGAAACACATCAAACTGAATATTAATTCATTTCTGATGTCGTATGATGTAAATATGACAATTATATTTTTCTGGATTATTACCTGGGAAAAAATACATTTAAGAAAGTGCAAACAGTGGTTTCTTTTTTTGGTGGTATAATAAATTGCTACAACTGTTTTTATATTAACTCCTGCAAGAGCTATGTGTTGACATCTATACACTGTATATATGTAGCCGTATTTCTTATGGGCTCAGTCATTGCAAAATAATGGTCAGACCTGTTCAGAATATTAAAAAGGAGGAGCTTTCTTTAATATGGTAAATTTAATATTGATAAATATTTCGTGAAACACGACTGTGATTGGTTGTAAAACAGAAATCATTGAAACGTGATTGGTCATTGACTCCCATTTGGGGCATGAGTTAAATAGTCAATGTAATTAAAAATGTTCACTATAAAAAAACCGTTATTTCTATTTGTGAAATATTGCCATAGCGATCGTTCTAGAATTGGCTGTACTTTTAAATTTTTACAAGTAACTAAGATACAACGCGATTCTCTACAAAGCTATCAGTTTAACATAGATAATATCTAAGGAAATATCTAGAAAATATATTTTCATGGTGGATTAATGGTAATTCTACATTATCAAGTTGTTATTCTGCGAGTATGAGTAAGATACCATCTTGTCCTAATGACTTCATGTGATATGGATAGGTCAGAAGAGACGGAATAAAACGTTTTATCTCAGAAAATTTAAATCAATATTTAGTTCTGTATTGTAACAAAAAAATGGATTTTATACGAAGGGCAGCAAGAATTTCAAGAAGAGAAAAAATTAGGAACTCGGTTGTAAGGGAGAAAATGAAGATTGAAGACACTATTTTAGATTATATTAAAACTCAGCAATTAAGATGGTACGGACATGTCCAGCGAATGGAAGATTGAAACAAATTGAAACCAGCCTCAAGGGCTAGTGGTCAGCGTTTCTGATTACAGTTCATGAGGTCCGGGTTCGATTCCCGGTCAGACCATAGGAATTTTTCCTTAAAGGGAATTATTCCTGTGGTTGCCCACGGTCTAGAATTTAGCTTAAGAATTCTCCTGGCGCTTCATTATCTTTTATCATCCATCATATCATCGGGGTAGCGTAACTCCACCATTCAGGTGCCCCAACCTAAGAAATGGATTACTATTTCACCAATGTCAAGAGAGAAGCGAGAAATGTCATAAAATACAACCTGGCGGCATTGGAAAGAAAAAAAAATAAATTTACCCAACAATGTTTAAAATAAGTTTTATGAGTAGGCCTACTAATTAATTAAGTAGATCTTTATCTATGATACGTATTTTAAGAAATATTATAATTATTGAGTTACCCTCAAGGGTCCCCATCTAGGGGATATGTGGATGGCGACCACAAGGTGCCCAAGCTGAGCAAAACATTGCTTCCACTTACTTGTGTTTTGCTCCTTACTTCTATCTTTAACCGATCTGGTATTTATTCCATTAATGTCTTTGACATCGTCCGATTCCTAATAGCCAATTTTGTCGGTCCATCCAATCTCCTGGTTGTAGATGTTTCTCCTTCATATATAAACATATTCCCTGACTCCAGGAGTTTTAGGTCTTCCTCTGCTTCGTCTTCCCTCAGGTTTCCATTCCAAAACAGATTTTGGTAGTCGATCCTCTTCCATTCGCTGGACATGTCCGTACCATCTTAATTGTTGAGTTTTAATATAATCTAAAATAGTGTCTTCAATCTTCATTTTCTCCCTTATAACTGATTTCCTAATTTTTTCTCTTCTTGAAACTCTTGCGGCCCTTCGTATAAAATCCATTTCCGTTGTCAAAAGGTACTTATTTGTTTTTGTTGTTAATGACAGTTCTGCTCCATAAGTAATGATGCTTTTAACAATTGTATGATATATATTCATTTTATTTTTATTACTTATATTTTTATCCCACAATATTCTATTGAGGCAAGCAATTACAAATTTTCCTTTATTACATGCAATAACCATTACACCATAAATAGGATATTCATATTCGATTTATTATACTGATTGTGTTGTTTGTAAGACTGTAGAAAGTTTATAACAAGCCCTCAGCCATCTGTCATCTTTCTGACGTTCAAATTAAATTTAGAAATATAGCACCTACATTGTATCAATCAGAAAATACCAAATTGCTTTCAAAAGTTGTTCAAATAGTGTATTATTATATATGAAACGTATTTGAACTTTAATAGATTGACATATTTAGGCTAGTTATTAACCAGCTATCAGTTATTCAAAGAGACAAGTCTATACCTGACAACTTGAAAACGATGTTACTACTTTCTTTGTCATAGATAGTTCTGCGTTTCATCCAAGTATATTAATCTTGTTTGTATTTCAATGGATAGTTACCCTAGGGGTATTCTATACTGAGAGAAAAAGAAGACCGATGGAGCTGCATATTGCTTGCTTGCATGAATATTTTATAATTGAGTGTTATAAATGACCAGCTGTGTGATATTCCAAAGATTAATGTTATCTTCGGTAATTCCTAAACGCCCGTGAATATAATAACGCAATAGAAAATGATTGATAGTTTGTCTGTTCTCATATCATACAACATGTCACATTATTATTAAAACAAGTAGTTGCTTCTTGACAAAATCATTTACACGCATTTTTGTGATGCTTTTGAACTTAAAATTTTGAATGGGAAATATGGAGAGGATAAAATTGGAAAGTTGACATTTATTAATATAAATGGGGGGAGCGTAATTGGTTATACAATACGCATACAAGAACTTGATTCCAGTCCTAAGTAATTTCGGTATAGTTTCCACAACTGAATATCGTCATTTCCATCATCATCATCATCAACATCATCATCATCATCATCATCATCCGGTATCATGGCAGCTGCCGCCATCTTCCGGAAACTAAACACCATTCCTCTCTGTCCATCCATTGATCTTCCTCCGTTCCTCTGATATTCATAGCTGCTTGTACCCCTTCTATCCAAGTTTTCTTCGGTCTTCCTCTCTTTCTCCTTTCCATTGGGATCCATTCCATAACAATTTTTGGCAATCTTTGCTCTGGCATTCTTTTGACATGACCATACCACTGTAATCTTTTCTTTTCTATAATGTCCGGCTCCTCTTGTACACCCATAATTTCCCTTATTTCTTTATTTCGTATTCTATCCATTCTAGATTTTCCAGCTGATCTTCTTAAAACATCCATTTCTGTACTTAAAATTCTTTTCATTTCTCTGGTAGGAATTTGCTAGACTTCAGCTCCATATGTTAAAATGCTCTGAATTATGGTTTGATATATTTGTAATTTTCTATTTTTTGTAATATTTTTGCTCCACCAAACAGAGTTTAAAGCATTTATTGCTTGTTTTGTTCGTGCGATTCTATTTTAAATTTCCACTGTGTTATCGCCTGAATGGTCTAATTTTGTTCCTAAATAAGTGCATTCAATACTAGGTTTTAGTTCTTCTCCATTTTTAACATTTATATTTTCCATTTCTTCTCCTATACACAGGTATTTAGTTTTCTGAATGTTTATATAAAGTCCCCATTTTTCATATTCTTCTCTTAGTTTTTTAGCCATATATTCTATGTCATCTTGGTCCTTTCCATAAACAATTTATTTTAAATATGAAATATATTAGAGAGTCTGTTATTAATGAGGTGACAACTACATTATGGCCACTTACACGTTTCAGGTAGATTGGGGAAATGATAGAAGAATTTATCAGGTGTTTGGAAACTGTAATACAGGATTTACAAATACATGATATTAGCGGGATGAAATTTATTGAAACTCTGACAGAATCTTTTCAAAAAGCAGGGGAAAATTTGAAGGGTAAATGCACAATGGATCGGGAGGATAAATGGTGGTACAATAATACATGTAGAAAAAAAAACAATTTTGTCGAAAGTAGTCTTTTAAATTTTAGGAAAGAAAGCATGGAGGAAAGCAGAAAACTCAGCAGAGGAAAAAATACAAAAAAATTATTAAGAGAAACAAAATTAGAATGGTAAAATAAGAATTCGGAGGAAATTAAACTCGCGACTGAAAGTGAGAACATTTTTGACATGTGGAAAGCGATAAGAGGACTCAAAGTAAAGTCTATAAATCGGACAAGAATATCGCCTGGAAGTGGGGGGGGGGAAATAGGCCTACTTTGATAGTGAAGTGGTTTCTTCCGTTAAAAATTTAAAGAATGGCGAAGCTCCTGAAATCGATGAATTACCAGGGGAATTCTTAGAAATATATCATCCGATAAATTGTTAGACGTTTTGAAAACTGCTTTCAACATACTTTTAACTGTGAAAATTATCTGGAAGCTTGGGCGACAGCTGTAGTCCAACCGTTATATAGAGGAAAATGCGAGACTTATGTGTCACAAAGTTATAAGGGAATTTGCCTCTTGTCAATGTTTGATATAGTCTATTGTAATATACTTTATAAACGAATGAGACTAAAGAGCACAGCAGAATTTTAGAATACCAGGCAGGTTTTAGAGAAGGGTGCTCCACAATGGACAACGTTCTGAGAACATTAATTGAGGATAATCTGAAAAACAAGAGGCGTAAACTATTTTGTGTATTCATTGCTTTTAAAATAGCATTCGATACCATGGACCGAAGCGCACTTTGGGAAAAATTGAATCGGAAAGGGTTGTCTTATAAACTCATACATGCTATAATGTCAATTTACAAATATGTTACATTCTGAATAAAAGTAGGCCAAGGTTTTATTACAGAGAGAAGTCCAGCCAATCGGGCAATGGGACAAGGTTGCATTTTGTCACCAATACTATTTAATCTATTTGTTGATGATATTGTAGACATAATGCAACAAGAAAACATCGAGGCCTCGGAAATAAGAAATGTCAAAGATCCTGTGCGTATATGCAGATTATTTCATTATCAGTTCCAAAACAATCAAGGAATTGCAAAGAGATCTTGACCGATTGCAAATATACTGTAGGAATTGGGGATGACCATAATTGTTAGTAAAACAAAACCAATAACGTTTAAGAAATGGGACGGTCTATAGCAGAGCAGAGGAATGGAAGTACAGTGATCAAGTACTTCAGAACATGAAACATTTTGAATATCTTAGTACGACGTTGAAAATGAACGGAAAGTGGAAGAAACATATTGATATAACATTATTTAAAGGGACGGGACAAGTTAACAGCATGCTTGGTATTCTGGGTCGAGTGCCTGATAGTACAATTAGTAGGTTATACAAATATATTGAGCGCGATGATGAGACCAGTGATGCACTATGGGACTGACATTTGGGGTTTTCAAAGAATGGAAATACTAAATAAGGTATATACGTATTTTCTTAAATACAGGGCTATTCAGAAAGAAGGAACAGTCTTCAAACATTTATTTATTCCAAACTACAAAAAATAGAAACACAATTCCTACATTCCTGGACAAATAAAAGTTCAAATTTCACTATTTTATGCATTCAATATGAGCACCATGTGTTACACGACAAATATCAAAACTGTGGCTCATTTCTTGCCACACACGAATCAGCTGGTCTCTAGTTATCGAATTCACAGCTTCAACAATTCGAAGTCGCAGATTTTTAAGGGTGTCAGGCATAGGGGGGGATAAATACACGGTCTTTAAAGTATTCCCACAGATAACAATCACACGGGGTTGGGTCTGGTGACCTGGGAGGCCACCGGCGATGAAGTTGATTCTCTGCTCCTCCTCTTCCAATCCAACGTCCTTTTGTGTCGCCATTTTGACACAAACAATCAACATAACAAGCAACAGCGCCAATGCGGCCGTGATCGGAACTTCAAACTTTTCTCTTTCCAAGAACGTTGGAATTGTGTTTCTATTTTATGTAGTTTGGAAGAAATAAGTTTTTGAAATTTGTTCCTTCTTTCTGATTAGCTCTGTATATTACAGGACCGTTTCTAACTGCGAATTTTATATGAATTTGGGTCATTTCAGGACAACATAAATTGCAAAATTTGTGTACTCAAGTACTTGTTGCCTATGTGATGTGTAGACTTATATATTGTGTAGAGACAGTGAAGCAGGGTGACAGTATTTTATATAATTGAGGAAGATGTTGAATAGTGTAAATAGTGCAAGATTTTTCTAATTGCCTATTTAGCTATTTCTTCTTCTTCGGCTTTCCCCCACTTATAGGTTTGCCGTCTTCAGTTTCCATTTATCTCTATCATTCCAATCTCCCTCTTCCAAATTCCTATCATCCATTATAGTTCTGACGTAGGTTTTCCATTTCCATCTTGGTCTGCCACGTTTATTTCTTCCAGGGGGTGACCATTGGTATATATTTTTTGGCATCTTTCATTTTCCATTCTTTGTACATGGCCATACCATTTAAGTGTTTGATTTTCAATCCTCTTAACAATAGATGTGGTAACATTCATTTCTCTCCAAAGGAATTCATTTCTTATTTTATCCTGTCTTTTTTTTTGGAGGCTTCTTCTACAATAATAAAATTCAACTGTTCTAATTTTATTCTTTTGTAATTCCGTCAAAGACCAAGTTTCACTTTCCATATGACAAAATATTCTGTATTATGCTCTTATAAATTTTCATTTTAGTTTCCTTTGTAATATTTTTCTTCCAAATTATTCCATGTAATGTCTTAGTTGCATTTTTTGCCATTGCAATTTTAGTCTGTACATCTCTCTCACATATACCTGAACTTGTAATTATTGACCCAAGATATTTAAAAAAAATCATTTTTTTTTATTTTCCCTGTTTCGAGTATTAGGTCATCCACATCCTTTCCCAAACACATATATTCTCTTTGGCTATTTATGATTCATTTTTACCTGCATATTTTAGCTATTTCATAATGCCTTTTTGTCTGCTTATTTTAATGATTCATAATGCCTAACCTTCCGGTCTCTGATAATAATAATAACAGTAATAATAATGATAATAATAATAATGGTAATAATAATAATAATAATAGTCGTAATAATGGTAATGATGATATTGATAATGATAGTAATGATAATTATAGTAATAATAATGATAATAACAATAACTGTATGAATACTTGAATGTGGAATGGAAGAACGACGTGATTAGAATGAGGTGAATTATACAGAGAAGTATTTGAAAATATTGATTTACTAGTTCTTTATATGGGTGTATGGAAAATTTATGTTGACGCAGCAATGAACTTTCGGAGTTTTTAATACTAGTAGATTAATAATAATAATAATAATAATAATAATAATAATAATAATAATAATAATAATAATAATAATAATAATAATAATAATAATAATAATAATAATAATAATAAAAATAATAATAATAAAATAATAATAATGAAAATTAATATAAAATTATGGAATATTCACCTGAAAGGTCCGTCTCAACTTAATTAATTATTGAACTGTAGCGCTTTCGGGACTTCTCCCATCATCGGCAGGATTCAAAACTGGTGATGATGCTGATGATGGGACAAGTCCCGAAAGCGCTACAGTTAAATAATTAATTAAGTTGAGGAGACGGACCTTTCAGGTGAATATTCCATAATTTTATATTAATTTTGAATAATACCTCAACGGAACACATCGTGAATCTTATAAAAGTTAATAATAATGAAGTGAAGAAATAATTGGATGCTGGGAAATATAAAAATTATTAACTAAAGTGGACGAAAAATTAGCTTTAAATCGATTATCTTAACTAAATTACAGTTATAATAATAATAATAATAATAATAATAATAATAATAATAATAATAATAATAATAATAATAATAATAATAATAATAATAATAATACTAATAATAATAATAATAATAATAATAATGATAATAATGATAATAATAATAATAATAATGATGATAATAATGATGATAATAATGGTAATGATAATGATAATAATAATAATAATAATAATAATAAAAATAAAAATAAAAGGAAAAGACCCCAGTTCGCAGTAAAATTATTATTAATAATAATAAAATATTAGAAAAAACCTCGGAAACAAAGTTACATACGAAGAGGAAAAAGATTTTAGTAAAAAAAATTATAAAATTTAACAGAGTAACAGGAATTATAAATAATAGTTTCAAGTCAAACACAGTACAGGAACACACACGAACTAGAATTTATAAAACACTGGCCAGACTCATATTATGTTAAGGCAGTGAGGCCAGGACTATTCGGAGTGTAGATGAACAAAGACTAACTGCGGCAGAAATGAAATTTCTGAGACGTACCGCAGGTTACTCAAGAACAGACCATAAAAAGAATTCTGAGATTCTCAAAGAATTACAAACAGAATATGTACAAAAATGTAGAAACAACTCGAATTCTCACGTAAGAAGAATGAGCCGAACAAGAATACCACGTCAAATCGTAAATTACCAGCCACCAGGCAAGAGATCCTTGGGCAGACACTTCAAAGTTGGATTGAGATCATGACAGACCACTAGATCTATCACATGAAAGGAAGAAGAAGAAGAAGAAGAAAACAGTAATATAATAATAATAATAATAATAATAATAATAATAATAATAATAATAATACGAATAATAATACTACTCTTAATCTTATTTATTATTATATTATTATTATTATGTTATTATTATTATTATTATTATTATTATTATATCACTTAAATCTTAGAAGCGTGTATGAATCTTCAGATTGAAGTAGTAATTCTCTTCATGCCCTTTGTAGTAACATTTTGAAGAAGGATTTATGTCCAAAAAAAAATAATTACTGCTTCAGGTTGGGTTTAATTTTCGGTAGAGCCGGATTCTCTTCTTAGGGTCGGTAGTTGTACACTGGATAGGAAAACACTTTAAAATCACTAAAAACTGTTTCTTGTAGCAATAATGTCAAATGTATTCCCTTCTTAACGTTCCCAGCATATTAAGTAAATGTAAGTGGTATTAGTCTTTATTCTTCACCGTCAATTAAAATTAAATTATTTTCTTTTACATTTTATCAGGAGGTCTCTTCTTGCTTCTATCTTTGTTGAAAGTTGTATGCAGAATGACTAGTGTAAAATTCTTTTATAATTTTAAGACCATTATTACATCACATGATGGTATATTTAAATTCTATTGGTTAATAGTTCTTTAAATATAAGGTTTAATTTGATTTGTTAAATAAGAAAGTTAATTGATTTAACATCCAATCAAAGTTAGTTTACTTTCATTTAAGAATATGAAGTTAAGCAGGTGATCTTGTTACAGTTATAATAGAAGGATTTATAATTTTGACAACAATGACTTAAAACAATTTTTAAAAGCATTATTTACAAAACTGTTATGTAGTACAATTTCTTTAATTGTCACTGAGACATTTTTATTCAATAATAACCAACAATGAATTATTTAGATGTTTTTATTTATTCAAGTTATATCTAAATATTAAAAGAATTTTAAAATACAAAATTATTAACTATAACTTTTATATTTATTATAATATTAAAATTCTGCTTTAAGATTTAGGAAATAAATTACACTTTGTCTGCTATGCGTTTGATGTCTGTCAGTTTCATGCACATATTTACTATAGAGAACTTATGCGTTGTAATAATGACAATAATAAGAAGAAAGTTGTAGGAGTGTTTAATGTGAACTCCGAGGGATTCCAGAAATAACATAATTATATATATATATTTTTAAATTTCTCACAAGTCTGGAATGCTTGAGGCTGTCGTATACATATCATCGAGCAGCCGTAACCTCGTTTTACTTTTTTTTTTCTTCCCGTTCCGTAAAGTTCCGCAGTCCATTAGAAGAAACCGGACCGTACTACCGCAGGATGATTGGAATACGCATTAAAATTGAAGACCATGCAGTATGCGTACAGCCGGTTCCGCCTAAGGGGAATAAAATTGTTTCACTGGGCAAAACTGAGACGATGTCAAGTAATGTGATCGGAGAAAGTGAAACAAAACCAGGTATTCCACTTCCATACACTTTATTTTTATGAACCAACTCCACCTAACTCGCTTTCCACAGCTGGATTTCGTTGTGTCGGAGGTGACTACATATGTCACATGTAACTGATTTTAAGATAAAACTTTCTATATGTGTTTCCTAACGTCCTGGATAATGTTAAAACCATCCCACCATTGACGAGATTTGTAGGTAAATGAAAGTTATACATCCATGTTACCTTCAACTCAACACTTAAACTATAGGCTAATTTTAACATTTTATAGCTTTTATTTAAACATAGGCTCAATTCTGGAAATGCGTGCTATTATGCATTACAGAAACTTTTGACTTCCCAACGCCTTTCAAAAAACGTTAAACTTAAAGTATATAAAACTATTATTCTACCAGTTATATTATATGGATGCGAAACATGGACTTTTACTTTAAGGGAGGAAAGAAGATTACGAGTATTTGAGTATAAAGTTCTTAGGAACAGTTTTGGACCAAAGATATATGAACAGATAGGGGAATGAAGAAGACTGCATAACAATGAATTACATGGTCTAGGAAGCCAGATATGAGAACAGTTAAGTCCCATAGACTGCGATGGGCAGGACATGTGGCACGAATGGGGAATGAAAGGCGAGCATGGAAGCTTCTTGTAGGAAAACCAGAGGGAAAACGCCCATTTGGTAGACCAAGAATGAAGTGGGAGAATAACTTTAACTATGATTTGAGGGAAGTAGATTATACAGGGGATGTTTGGGAAACATTGGCTCAGGATAGGGAAGTATTCAAGAGCTTATGTCCGCGCGGCCATGAACTTACGGGTTCAATAGTGTCAGTTAGTTAGTTAGTTAGTTCTAGCTTTTATTATCGATGATAGGTACCGTTATACGAATTGGACGTGATGTTGTATGGATGAGTTGCGCTTCGCCAGAATTTCGAAACGAAACATTTCCAATCCTTTTGATGTATAAAATGTTACTTCATATTATGTTGAAGCTCGTCATCTTTAATACATAAATACTAACACGTTTCATATTATTCGACAATGAAATAAGACAACCTAAGTATGCTCAGAAAGATCTGGCTCATATATATATATATATATATATATATATATATATTAGGGATCTAATTTTAATGTTATTAATTCATTCATTTTTGAGAATTCTCCTCATCTTTGAGGATTTTCTCCAACCAATCTTAGTAATTATCATGGATATATATATATATATATATATATATATATATATATATATATATATATATATAATTAAATACGGATTAATAACAAATATATTTACTATAATCACATAAATAATTGAATATATATATATATATACATATTAATTAATTATTTAATAACATATTTAAGTTTTTATTTAAAGGGGGGTAAAATTAAATTGGAATATATCTACATAGTAGTAATATAAGAAAATTGTTTAATTTAACAATATTATATATTTCTATTAGAAAATTTATCTTATTATTGTTTTGCTGGAGGGGGGTATAAATGACTACGAACTATCAGTTTGCAACAAACGTTCATACATTTTTCTTAATTAAACTTCTCCATCGTTCTCTGTCCTCTGTGTCTTCATCCGTTACAGACACCTTTAACAAATTCGCCATCTGAAAATGGTTTAGATTTGTTTGCAATAATTTCTGCTACCCTGTAACTCGCTTTTAACAGAGATTCAGTTTGAACTGACACATTATTAACCCATAAATTAAAAATGTATCCCATAAGATACATCAATTGGTTTCATTCATTCACTAATTTTAATAAAAAGAGGTAAAAACTAACGAGAAGAAATTAATTATTTTTTTTAGAATTCCACAATATACCTAATAATAACAGTTACGCACCATTTCGTTTTCACTCCGGTCCGCCACATTTAAATAACTGACACGAGAAATAAGTATTTTGCCAATTTAAAGGTTAAAATTAACCTCTGGGTCGAAAGTTTAATTTCAAGTTCGGATACCTTATCTTCATGAAATTGATCCTCAAATTTATTATATGAAGGAGCATATTTGGTGTCGTAATGTCGCTTTATGTTTTACTCCTTAAACACAAACTGTTTCACTGCAAATTAAACACACAGCTTTCTTGTTTATTTCAGTAGAAAACGACTGATTTGTCTACTTTATTTGAATTGATCTACTTTCATCTGGAAATTTTGCCGCTACACTTATAAGCCACAATTAACACTTATAAAACTTACAGAAATTATTGTATTCTTCAAACTTCTCACTTACACTGATACTACAATGTGAGCGAACTATTGCAAACTGGAAACTAATTCGAAATATACAAAATGTAACGATAATAAAACATCTGGCACACATTCACTTTTGAAAGAAGTAACCGCGCAGTCTACAATGCACGGAGACTTCACAGCGTTGCGCGTTGGTAGGATCATAAATAAAAATGGGGGCTGGGTGTATCTTAAAACAGATGTGATTTCTCCATGTTTTGAGTAAGAGGGTGAGTAGGATGAATTTTCGCAAACACATGCGTTGGAAGCACAAAAAGGCTTGCTCTTTCAAGTTTATCTTATACCAAATTGAATTACTTATTTCATAAATTATATTAGACTATAACTTACAAATATCACTGCGGGCCGAATGCGATGTGATAGAGCAAATATCATTGCGGGTCGCATGCGTGGGATCGAGAGCCGCAAGCGGATCGCGGGCCGCGGGTTGGAACACAACTGAGTAGTGTATTATGTGCCTTTTATAATTTATTTTATAATATATATATATATATATATATATATATATATATATATATATATATATTTCCAAATGCCCCTTGTTTGTCTTTCGACATTCCTGGTTTCTCTCCTGGCATGGCGTACTTGTAACCCACTTCTGAGGTTGGGTCGCCTGGAAGGCGGGGTTATGTTGCCCCGATGATATGATGGGTGATGATGATGATAATGGTGCGCCAGGAGAGTCCCTACTCCTAAGCTTAACCTAAGATGAATATGAATGATGATTGCGATGGCCATTTTATAATATATCTAGCAATGTATTTTTCAGAGGCAGTAGTTTGTTCACTCAACTTCTAGTGAACAGATTGCATTTTAAACGATGAGTGGCGCAAGTAATAAGCGAAGGAAGTTAATTGAATTCTAAATTTAATTTTAATTTACTTTTCCTTTATAGGTGTTTAATACAAATTTTTACTATGCTATTTTTGTGTGACTATAACATTTTCTTTCCTTATATCTGTATGTCTTCAGCATTATTGGATAAACACTATTTTAATAAAAGTATGTATAAGTTAACCAACTTTTACGGAAGCGTGGGTGGCCAGATATGCAGGTTTTGCTGTAAAAAAATGATTGTTTCATTTATATGAAACACTTCCCCTCAGGGGTCCTCATCTAGGGGATATGTGGATGGCGACCACAAGGTGCCCAAGCTGTGCAAAACATTTCTTCCACTTACTTGCGTTTTGCACTCTTTTAACTTTACTATCTAACCTCTCTTGGTTAACTCTTGTTTTTTCGACCCCAATGCTATTAGGGCATCCGAGGGCTAGGGAGTCTTTCCTTTCTTCCATTTCTTCTTTACTTTATTTTCTTTTCTTCTCCAGAAAAGCCTGGCCAGAGGCTATAAGATGGCAGCCCCATCACTGGTCTTGCCTTCCTTTGGCCAGCAACCAATCGAAGGGACTATTATTATGCTTTCAAGTCTTATACGAGAATTTCCCTCAAACGCTGGAGGGAAAATTTTCTATAGGATCGTAACAGGCCTTGGCCTAATACTTGGAAGGAAGAAGAAGAAGAATATGAAACACTTTTATATGCTATACTTACAGGTTTAACATGGATAGAGATTTTTAAATTTATATTTCGCCCTTTCTGGATGTTGAATTTCAATACCAATGGAAGAGAGAATAATTTTATAGACCACATCATTTTTGAAGAGGATATTTTGTGAACCGCTGTATATTGAAGTAAAGTAATTTTCAGAATGACGATGTCAAGGCTCAACAATCGTCCTTCAGAATCGTAATTTTTATTTCTCATTATTTTGAAGATTCAACCAAATTGCTATCACATTACCAGAGCAAATTGTCAAGACGACGGAAACTACGTTAACTGTAATATGTCAAGGTAACACTTATTTCACTTATCGGTGTTACCAACATATGGCAATGTTATAAAATAACAGTGGCTGGCTTTTTCAAAAGTGACTTAATTAAGACTTTAAATTAATGTGTAAAATAAAGTAAAAACATAACGTGAAAAATGTATATTTTTTTTATTCCACAGAAGTAACACAGTCAGAGCAAAAATAGTGATCAATAATGAAATAATAGAGCAGATAGCACACTTTAACTATCTTGGTTCAGATATAACATATAGCTATGATTGGGATATACTTACTTACTTACTTACTCACTGGCACTATCGAACCCGTAGGTTCATGGCCGCACGGACATAAGCTCTCCATACATCCCTATCCTGAGCTAATGCTTTCCAATCATTCCCTGTATAATCTACTTCCTCAAATCATAGTTAATGTTGTTCTCCCACCTCATTCTTGGTCTACCAACTGGGTGTTTTCCCTCTGGCTTTCCTACAAGAAGCTTCCATGCAAGTCTTTCATTCCCCATACGTGCAACATGTCCTGCCCATCGCACTGTTCTTATTATATCTGGCTTCCTATAAAGACCATGTAGTTCATTGTTATGTAGTCTTCTCCATTCACCTGTTTGTTCATCTCTCTTTGGTCCAAACATTTTCCTAAGTACTTTATTCTCAAATACTTGTAATCTCCTTTCCTCCCTTAAAGTAAGAGTCCATGTTTCGCACCCATATAATATAACTGGTAGAATAATAGTTTTATATATTTTCAGTTTAACGTTTTTTGAAAGGAGTTGGGACATCAAGAGTCTCTGCAATGCATAATAGCACGCATTTCCAGAATTGAGCCCATGTTTAATTTCTTTGTGCATCTCATTCCTATTTGTAATTATTGTTCCTAGGTATTTGAATTCAGTCACTTCCTCAAAATTTCCCTCATTTGTCATTAGCTGTCCATTTCCATTACATAATGTATTTCTACATGTCACCATATATTTAGTTTTATTGACATTTACTTCCAGTCCTAATTTCTTAGTGTTACTCAATAGTGTGTGCGTGATGATTGGGATATACATAATAAATTAAACCGGTACCAAATGATGTGTGGCACCATGAGAACAACCCTCCGAAAGACTCGAAGAGAAACTCAGCTCATGTTTTATAAAATTATGGCTTTTCCTGTTCTTTTATCCATATAAATCTTGGGTACTTACAAAAAAAGATATCTCACACATTCAAGCCACTGAAATGAAAATTTAAAGATCTGTAAAAGGATGTACACGCTTGGATAGATTACACAATGAATCATTAAGAAATGAACTGGAGATATTTTCAATAGTTGATAAACTAGAAGAGCACAAATACCAATGGAAAGAACATTTAGACAGAATGGACAATACAAGATTACCCAAAATATCAACACCTACAAACCACATGGGAAAAAATCTTTGGGACGATGGACTTGAGACCGGAACAGGTCAAATTGACCTAATCCTGGAAAGGAAGAAGAAGAAGAAGAAGAAGAAGAAGAAGAAGAAGAAGAAGAAGGAGTAACTTCATAGTGATAATGAAAGGTAATAGAGGAACAATCGAAGTAACTTCATAGTGATAATGAAAGGTAATAGAGGAACTATCGAGTAATAAACTAACTCACTAGCATCGGAGGTTCATGACCGCGCGGACATTACAAAAATTTTAAAATTTGAAGTATTGTAAAAAAAAATGCAATTTGAATTCTTCTGCGTATCTATTCAGGGTGTAATAAGACTTTACCGACAAAATGATAGGGATGATAGGCTATGCAGAGAGGATAATTTTTGTGAAGGAACATATAGTCGCAAACACGTCGCTTATGAGTTATGCGCAGATAAAGGTGTTCACCCGTAAGGGTCGGAATTGAATACAAACAATTGTACACGTATCATTTTATTGAAAAATACATGTTTTTACAATAAGTGTTCATACAGTCAACCCTGTGCCTCATTGCATGTTTGATATCGTCGCAGCAACGATCGGCCAGCTCGGCCGACCATGGCAGAATTCTTTTTGGTGTCGTCAAAACACTTATTGTTCGACCACTTATTGTAAAAACATGTATTTTTCAATAAAATGATACGTGTACAATTGTTTGTATTCAATTCTGACCCTTACAGGTGAACAACTTCACCTGCTCATAACCAATAAACGACGTGTTTGCGACTATATGTTTCTTCACAAAATATGACCCTCTCTGCATGGACTATCATCCCTATCATTTTGTCGGTGAGGTCCTGTTACACTCTGTATAATCTCGGATGGAAAGATGAATGTATGGATAGATAACATAAATATAAATGGATAGTGCTCAGATACGAAAAGTAAAGCAAAAGGGAGGGAAGAATGGAGAATTCTGATTTTGTTGTGAAGAACCTCTCCTCGGGCAAAGACAATGGATGAATTAATTAGTATTCAAAAGTGGTAAAGACATTAAGTTTGATAAAATGTGTGGAGAGGTACAATATAAATTAACCTGAAGATGTTAGTTCAGTTAAGGGAAGAATACCATCGCGTGAATGGAATACATGCTCGTAGTCCTGGAATTATCTCTGAGGTACTGTATATAAACAATAAGCAATAAATTACAAATAAGTATAATATAGTGTAACCTATAACCCATGGTGGATTAAAGCGATTTTATAAATTGCTTAATTCATAATTTTAAGCGCTATTACATTGTTAAATGTCAAAAAAAAATGCTAACGTCCTTTGAAACTAATAGGCCTATTTCAATTTGTCGTCCTTGGTGGTCTCGGCTTAGTGATGCGCAATATCATACAGTTCCCATTAGCAAAGATGCCTTAAGTCGGACTTTCGGTCTACATATTTCACTTTCCATGTTCATGTATTAACAGAATTTTATACCCAAATTATTGTACATAAATCTTAACTGTCATAATATTGACTACCTTAAAAATAACATTTTTAAATTATCGACGTGTTTCTCATACAATTCTCTATGAATATGCCAATTTTCATAGTGTGAAAATAATAAATCAGAGAGTAAAAAATAAATATGTGTGAGTGTACCAACACAGAGTTGTGTTCCTCTGCACAGTGTATTCACTGTTTACTACTGAAATCTGTTCCGGTCGTTCATCCGTTCCTTAAGCTCAACTTGCAACATGAGTTGTCTCCCCATATTTTAACCAGTTCTAAGGTGGAACTAATTATCTTCAATTTATTCCGAGATTTTCAATTTTCGGTCATTAATAATACAGTACTATAATTCGGAATAGTTATCTTGCTTTTAGTTTGTAAAATTATAAGCCATAAGAATTTAAAAGGATTATGGGGAAATAAGACGAAACCGGGTTGAAGCGCGGTTGCCTAATTAGAGTAACGGAGCGTCTAGGGTGATAGTTACAGATAAGAGCAACGAAGCGCCTAGCGTGATAGTTACAGCTTTTTTTTTTAATGTCCGCGCTCATATTAATATTTCGAACTTATAGTAAATCAGTGAAGAAAGAGAAAAAAATTGAAGCTACTGTCCAATTCTATCTTCAGCGATAGTAACGCCACGTAAATAAATGGCGATGGTTCGTGATGGTGGTATCGTTAATTTTAACAATTTTCTTCGTATCTACTTTTGCCTTATAATCAAATACAGAAACTCAGTCCAGTTTTAACTGCGAAACCAGACGTTTTATGAAAGTGTATTTATAAAAAATACCATAAGTAATGCCACGAGTGATTTCCTCACTTCGTGAGTCGTGAATTTATCGATAATTTGGAAATCAAGAGTGGCATTTGTTAGGACTATTTAACAAATAAAATTAAGCTGTTTACTCAAAAACCATTTAAAATATGTATATATTTAATGTAAACGGCGATGTTTGAAAACAAATGAGAAACGATCGGTACGCTTCATTTGCTTCTTTTGTTCGTCACTGCAACCAGATCATATTATTTATTACCAAAGGAACGCAATATTATAAGAATGCACTCTAGTGGAGAAAAAATGAAACACATCAAACTGTATATTAATTCATTTCTGATGTCCTATGATGTAAATATGACAATTATATTTTTCTGGGAAAAATATATTTAAGAAAGTGCAAACAGTGGTTTCTTTTTTTTGGTGGTATAATCAATTGCTACAAATGTTTTTATATTAACTCCCGCATGCGGTATCTGTTGACATTCATGCACTATATATACAATCTTGTAGCCGTATTTCTTAGTGAGTCAGTCACTGCAAAATAATGCTAGACCTATTCAGAATGTTAAAAAGGAGGTGCTTTCTTTATTATGATAAACTTTAGTTGGTAAATTCTAGGCGAAACACGACTGTCATTGGTTGTAAATAAAACATCATTGAAACGTGATTGATCATTGACTCCCATTTGGGGCATGAGTTAAATAGTCAATATAATTTGACTCGATATTTTCTTTTATTAACTAATATAAAGATCATTAAAAGTTTTGTAATTTTCTTAGTGTTTAACAGACAATGCCATTATCTAAAACCAGAACGATTGACATACTTCGACAATTTTATGGGTTACGAAGAACGAAGTAGGAGTTGTGATTAGAGTTATTTACTTTTCCGAAGGATTAGTGCACAAAATAAATAATAGTTTAAAAAACTAAAACAACACGCTTTGTTAGAAAACCGAACTAAAAAATAAAAAATAGTTTTAATTTGCAACACGCTTGGGATAAAATTAAAATGGTCAACAAAAGAATCATCTCCAACACATCTAGAATAAAACTAGAGTTATCTACAAAAAGAAATTACCATCAAAAGCGTGGGGTGCTCTATATCAATTAATATATTTGATAATAAACAGTAAAGTAAAGTCTCTAAGAAGAAAATGTAAAAACCGTAAAAAGCACCCCACGCTTTTGATGGCAAAATTACTTTTTTAGATAACTCTAGTATTATTCTAGATGTGTTGGAGATGATTTTTTTGTTGACCACTTTAATTTTATCCCAAGCGTGTTGGAAATTAAAATTATTTTTCATTTTTTAGTTCAGTTTTCTAATAAAGCGTGTTGTTTTAGTTTTTTTTAAAACTATTATTTATTATTTATTTTTTAGTTTGATTTTCTAATAAAGCGTGTTGTTTTAGTTTTTATAACTAGTATCTTTTTTTTAATTTTTAGTTTAATTGATTGTCATAAACCGGAATCCCATGAAATTGCTTAATACTCTTCTAAAAATTCCTCCGTGCCGGATTTGAACAAGCGACCTACGGGTTACTGAAATTATATACTACTACAGTCCACCGCTCTACCAACTGAGCTCTTACAACGATTGACTAAAAAGTCGATAAGTCTGCAACCTATTATACCGTTTTTTTTTCTGATGATTCTGGCCAGGATTTTAGAAAAAAAATATGAAATTATTATATTGTCATTGGTCCTTTACAAATATACAAAGTTTCAAGTCGATCCAATGTTTTTAAGTGGGTGAAAATTGTGTTCAAAGATTCCGTTACATAGATACAGGCCAAGGTAATATAAAGCGTGTAAAAAAGTAAAGTCCGTGTGTTTTCACGTAGATTTAAGATTAAATGTTGAATGACTTTTTTAACTTCTACTGGAAAGGCCCTTGTGATGGGATTGGAACGCCACTAAAAGACTAGCAACAACTGGCCACACCAATAACCCTATTAGGACATCATGCAAATGGTTTGACTGGGCTAAAAATAATATTAGAAGAATTGGTTTTCTATTTATTACAAAGATAAAACCAATTAGATAGTATAACTGTCAAAGGATTGATGATCGGGGCAAGAGGTACTTTATCGGGATCCTTAGCTAAATTTTGGAATTCATTAGACTAAGATAGAGTATATCTTTCTAAGATTGCCATCGCTGCCATTAGAGGGTCAATTTCAATTTTAAAAAAACATCTTTACAAAATTTCTTACTCACTTACTCACTGACACTATCGAACCCGAAGGTTCATGGCCGCGCGGACATAAGCTCTCCATACATCCCTATCCTGAGCTAATGCTTTCCAATCATTCCCTGTATAATCTACTTCCCTCTTATCATATTTAATGTTATTCTCCCACCTCTGTACTTTATAGAATATACTTCAATTACAATTTGAATTTTTTAATGTATTTACAAAATGCATTTCATCAATTTCGAAAATCAGTTGTCTATGTCACTTTGTCCTTGTGGCAACCCTATAATGAGGAAAGTTTTATATAATATAAAAAAAAAGTTCATCATCATCATCATAGTACATTCACGAATTTAGGCCATTTGTTGACCTGTTTCGGACTCAAGAGAAACACCATCCAGAAGTCTTTTGAGTGGACGTCCTGGTCTTCTTCTTCCTGCAGGTTGATATCTTAACATTAGTTTGGGTATTCTGTGATCTTCCATTCGATGAACATGTTGTATCCATCTTGACTTATAATCAGAAATTTTGTTTTCTAAAGATTCCATGTGTAATTCTTCTAAGATGTCTTCATTTTTTTTTGTGATCTAGTAGTGTGTATCCTGCAGTCCTCCGAAGATATCTCA
>JASPKZ010008351.1:2417500-2461344 GCA_030220185.1 Diploptera punctata
ATAATAGGTTGCGGACTTGTCGACTTTTTAGTCAATCGTTGTAAGAGCTCAGTTGGTAGAGCGGTGAACTCTAGTGGTATATAATTTCAGTAATCCATAGGTCGCTGGTTCAAATCCGGCTGGGAGGTTTTTTTTTTTAGAAGAGTATTACTTTTAGCTCATACTACAATAGTATCGAATTTAAATATATTTACATTTTTATCTTATTCTGTAAAATATTAAAAGATAAATAATAAAAAAACTAAAAGATAAATAATAGTTTTAAAAAACTAAAAACAACACGCTTTATTAGAAAACCGAAGTAAAAAAATGAAAAATAATTTTAATTTCCAACACGCTTGGGATAAATAATTTTACCATCAAAAGCGTGGGGTGCTTTTTATGATTTTTACATTTTCTTCTTAGAGACTTTACTTTTACCAATATCTGTTTATTATCAAATATATTAATCGATAAAGAGCACCCCACGCTTTTGATGGTAAAATTATTTATCCCAAGCGTGTTGGAAATTAAAATTATTTTTCATTTTTTTACTTCGGTTTTCTAATAAAGCGTGTTGTTTTAGTTTTTTAAAACTATTATTTATTAAGGTTAGTTTTATTTAATTTCATACTGATAGTATTCTCCTATAAACGTGTTTACACTTTCTTAACTTGGGTTTGTGTAACACTGCATCCTTACAACGCGACGCGGCCATCCTACTCAATGGCGTGCGCAAGTTAATTTATATGCTTCAATACAAAATGTTGTAATCATACAGTTGAGAAACTAGGGAATGGAATGTAATTTTTTATATTAAAAAAAGATAAACAATGTAATTATAGACCAAGTTCACAATTTTAATTATTTGGGATGTCATTTAGAAAAACGTTAAACTGAAAATATATAAAACTATTATTCTACCAGTTATACTATATGGGTGCGAAACATGGACTCTTACTTTAAGGGAGGAAAGGAGATTACAAGTATTTGAGAATAAAGTACTTAGGAAAATTTTTGGGCCAAAGAGAGATGATCAAACAGGTGAATGGAGAAGACTACATAACAATGAACTACATGGTCTTCATAGGAAGCCAGATATAATAAGAACAGTTAAGTCTCGTAGACTGCGATGGGCAGGATATGTTGCACGTATGGGGAATGAAAGACTTGCATGGAAGCTTCTTATAGGAAAGCCAGAGGAAAAACGCCCAGTTGATAGACCAAGAATGAAGTGGGGAGAATAATATTAACTATGATTTGAGGGAAGTAGATTATACAGGGAATGATTGGAAAACATTAGGTCAGGATAGGGATGTATGGAGAGCTTATATCCGCGCGGCCATGAACCTATGGGTTTGATAGTGCCAGTGAGTAAGTAAGTAAGGGATGTCATTTAAGCAATGACAGAAATTTAGATAAACACACTAAAATACAACGATTCAATTATCTATGTGGCACAATTAAACGCACTTTTATTGAATAAGACTAGAAAATAAACTATTTTGAAGTTTTACAAAGTATTGGCAGTTCCATCTCTTATCTATGGATGTGAAACCTGGACATTAACAAAGGCAGATAGTAAACAAATAGAGGCTGCAGAAATGAAGATTTGAGAGAAATATCAGGATACCAAAGGACCGATAAAAAGAAAAACGAATATACAAGAACAAAACTTAATATATTTAATCTCTGTGAAAGGATAAAATATTATCAAAATGCTTATCTTCAGCACGTATTACGAATGAATGAACAACGCATACCAAGAAGAATGTATAATTATAAGCCAAAAGGGAGAAGAATGTTGGGAAGACCATTGAAGAGATGGAAGGACCAATTCGACCTATAATGAGATCGGAACACGCCATTAGGCTTAATCCTTGTTGTTGTTGATGATGATGATGATGATATTTCAAAAGAAGATAGCCAACTTAAAAGAAGACATCTTTAAAATATATTTTTGAGGATAAATTAGAGAATACATTTTTGATGTAAACCAAGGGCGGATAAGCTAAAAGCTTTAATATTTGCCCAATTTGAATAAATTACGTTAATTAATAACGGATATATTAACTTTTATACAGCAGTGGTCGCCCTATTGAGTAAATTTAGACTATAAATAATTTTCGTAAGAATTAAATTCTGTGAAAATAGAATTATATATATTATTTTTCCTACGGGATAGAACTGATATGGGAGAAACTATCGACCAGCGATATGGAGAGGTTAGAAAAAGTAAAACCAAGATTCATCAAAAAGGCATTAGGTGCAAGCAAATACACACCAAATAGAATGGCCTATATGCTAGCCAGAGAAACCTTCTTCCTAGAGGACCTGAGGCAAAGGATACTACTGCTAGCAACGGAGCCATATAAGAAAGTCATCGAAAAAAAGAAACAGAGAGAAAAAGAGATCGACGAAGATTTCTACGCCTCAGATGCCATGGTAAACAGAGAGTGGACCGGAAGTAACCAACCACAAAGGCACAGAATCATAGGTTTAGCAACACACGGATATCATCACAAAATGTGCAAAAATGCAAAATTCCACCAACCGAGTGATTCGTGTGAATGCAAGATATGCGACCAAAAGTGTGAGCGATACCATTACAAACAATGCAGAATATGGACAGGATCACTGAACGAACTCATAAAAGACAAATCATAAACTTATAACTTAATGCTCTTTCGAGTGCCTCTTACCAATTTATTATTATATTATATATTATTTTTATTATTTCAAATGAATGATAAAGTTTCACAGACATGAAAAACATCAGGTCAAATTTCCTTTAAATTTGTCCGATTTAACGTGGGATGTATATCATAAGCAATGCTACGAGTGATTTCCAATTTATCTAGAGGATTTGGAAATCAAGAGTGGCATTTGTTAGGATTATTTAACGAATAAAATTAAGCTGTTACTCAAAAATCATTATTTAAATATAGTTACCGGTAATTAAAAATATTTATATATATAATGTAAACGGCGATATTTGAAAATAAATCAGAAATGTGAGGTTATGTTTTGTTCAACCACTGCAACGTGTTAATATTATTTATTGCCAAATAGGATCGCAATATTGCAAAAATCGACTCTAGTGGAGAGAAAATAAAACACATCAAACTGTACACTATAACCAACATTATAGGTTATTAATTTATTTTTTTAGTAAACAACTCAGTAAAATCGTTTTTTAAAAACACAATTATTGAACATACAATTATCAAAGGTGTAGTTGACCTATTCAGAATATTGAAAAGGAGGAGCTTTCTTCCTCACAAAACAAGGAGCTGATAAAGAGAAATCGATAAAGAGCGTGGTGAAACACGACTACCATTAGTTTTAATACAAAATTTATTGAAACGTGATTGGTTAGTGACACCCATATGGGGCATGAGTTAAATAAGTCTCTGATAAGACATCCTATTTTTTGTGAAGCAATTTCAACTCAAGTTAACGTAATGAGAATTTTATTCAACAATTCAGATTTTAGAATCAGTATTTATGAGCACTATTTAACTCATGCTCCAAATGGGAGTCAATGACCAATCAAATTTCAATGATTTTTTGATTTACAACCAATCACAGTCGTGTTTCGCCTAGAATTTACCAACTAAAGTTTATTATAATAAAGAAAGCACCTCCTTATCTACGTAACGGAATCTTTGAACACGATTTTCACCCACTTACAAACATTGGATCGACTTGAAACTTTGTACACTTATAAAGGATCAATGACAATATAATAAATTCATAATTTTGTTCTAAAATGCTGGCCAGAATCATCAGAAAAAAAAAATGAAAACTGGTATAATAGGTTGCGGACTTGTCGACTTTTTAGTCAATCGTTGTAAGAGGTCAGTTGGTAGAGCGGTGAACTCTAGTGATATATAATTTCAGTAATCCTTAGGTCTCTGGTTCAATTCCGGCTGCGAGGATTTTTTTTAGAAGAGTATTACTTTTAGCTCATACTACAATAGTATGCAATTTAAAGATATTTACATTTCTATCTTATTCTGTAAAAATATTAAAACTAAAAAATAAAAAATAAACAATAGTTTTAAAAAACTAAAACAACACGCTTTAATAGAAAATCAAACTAAAAAATGAAAAATAATTTTAATTTCCAACACGCTTGGGATAAAATTAATGTGGTAAACAAAAAAATCATCTCCAACACATATAAAATAAAACTAGAGTTATCAACAAAAACAAATCATTTTACCATCAAAAGCGTGGGGTGCTCTATATCAATTAATATATTTGATAATAAACAGATATTGGTAAAAGTAAAGTCTCTAAGAAGAAAATGTGAAAATCATAAAAAGCACCCCACGCTTTTGATGGTAAAATGATGTTCTTTTTGTTGATAACTCTATTTTTATTTCATATATGTTGGAGATGATTTTTTTTGTTGACCACATTAATTTTATCCCAAGCTTGTTGGAAATTAAAATTATTTTTCATTTTTTAGTTCGGTTTTCTATTAAATTGTGTTGTTTTAGTTTTTAAAACTATTATTTATTGTGAAGTTTCAGTTTGAGTAACCACTAATTTTTTTTTCAATGATATCTTGTAACTAGAGTCAGCGTTTTTATGTACTAAAAGGTAGGATTGGAACATAGTGTAATGAGAAGTTAGATTCATGATTGTCTTTTGTTTTGTTGTCACATACAAACAGATGAATAGTGTTATGAAATGTAAGACTTCTGTCTCTCTTTTATCCTAGTTTCACACACAAACAGTTGAATAATATATTTTATTTGTATCGCAATCTTACCTTTTATTACATAAAAATCCTGACTGTGATAAATAATAAACAATATTTACCCAACTATTAAAACTACTAATTTTCCTTCTTACTCTCACTTATTTAATTCAGTATGCGATACAGATTTAAAGCCCTCTACCGACAGGTCGTGGCCCTGTAACCCATGAGGGGAGGGATACATATCTGTAGGCCCTACCTACAAAGTGGGAGGTCAAACTATGGAAAGAAAGTGAAAGCACGCAGGAAAATATAGCACCAGGACATGACAATATCTCATACACATTCCTAAAACAGTTTCCAGCTGCGCCTATACAATACCTAAGCTATATATATATATAATGTGTAAATGAATTATACCGCACAAATTTAACTGCTTACATAGGCGTATTATACAAGTAATTTGAGATGGGGAACCAATGGTCTACGAGTGAAAATGGGCGAGTTATAGGGAATCAAAGTAATCCACAATTAATACACTCTATTTAACTCATGCCCCAAATGGGAGTCAATGACCAATCACGTTTCAATGATTTCTGTTTTACAACCAATCAGAGTCGTGTTTCACGAAATATTTATCAGTGTTAAATTTACCATATGAAAGAAAGCTCCTCCTTTTTAATATCCTGAACAGGTCTGACCATTATTTTGCAGTGACTGAGCCTATAAGAAATACGGCTACCAGATTGTATATATAGTGCATAGATGTCAACACATAGCGCTTGCAGGAGTTAATATAAAAACATTTGTAGCAATTTGTTATACCACCAAAAAAAAAAAAAAAAAAAAGAAACCACTGTTTGCACTTTCTTAAATGTATTTTTTCCCAGGTAATAATCCAGAAAAATATAATTGTCATATTTACATCATACGACATCAGAAATGAATTAATATACAGTTTGATGTTTCATTTTTTTCTCCACTAGAGAGCATTCTTACAATATTGCGTTCCTTTGGCAATAAATAGTATGATCTGGTTGTAGTGATAAACAAAAGAAGCAGATGAAGCGTACCTATCGTTTCTCATTTGTTTTCAAACATCGCCGTTTACATTAAACATATAAATATTTTAAAATAACTATAGTTAAATAATGATTTGTGAGTAAACAGCTTAATTTTATTCGTTAAATAGCCCTAACAAATGCCACTCTTGATTTCCAAATTCTCTAGATAAATTCACTCCTTACTTCGTGAGCCGTGAATTTATCGATAATTTGGAAATCACTCGTGGCATTACTTATGATACGTAAATCAACAGAAGAGCAAAGTAGGAGAGAAAATTATACTATAACTTCAGATATTTATATTAATTCCGAGATCCTGAATTATAATAATTCATCAACAACGTTTATGAAATATTAGATTATCAAATTCCTTAAAATGTGGAATTTAGCAGATGATTGCACGCCACTGCACTGGTTAAAGCAGAATCGGCACAATGTGAGCCTTAGCTCAGAGTAAAATACGCAGAATCTGTGTAGTTAACATGTGGCTTAATGGTTAACGCGATGGATTTGAGATTCGAATATTGATAGTTCAAATCACGGCAGACAATTTTTTTCCTTCTTTTTTTCTTTCCCTGCGTGTGTATTGTGATATGTTGGCAATGAAATTTGTTCAGATTAAAAGTTAGTATCAGTATCAGTCGCATTATATGAAAGTAACACGCACAAAATAATTTCTTGTCCATCCTGACATTCCCAGACTTGTACTGGCCCAGGATTACTTTCCAGTCCATATGTTACTAATCAAAATTGTATTTCGATCCCTCTGTAAGCTCCTGAAATTTGTGCACAACTTTTTGAATCCCTCTGTATACGGCAATTTTATTATTGCGTCAATTTTTAAGAGCAAATTTAATTTCAAAAGTAAACAGAGTGAATTGTTTGACTTTCATTCATACAAAAACTTTATAGCTCCAAAAATGCCTATATATTATGATTATTGCAAAACAACAAAAAACGCATACTGAAGTATAATTTTAACTAAAATGTAAATATCTTATTTTCTTAAAAAAAGAGTGCGTCACGCAGGAACTGCATAAACTGAGCGAAATTCCTCAGCAAGTCGAATTTATAGTCCCATTGCCCTGGTTTACGTAATATACAGTACATATTTTGTTAAATTGGAGAAACAATTTTTGATGCCAGCTTACTTAAAAGTGTCGGACTGCAGTAAACATAAATCATCCATAATCGTAAGTTATTACCTATGGATTGTAGGGCTATATTGTTGTATAATTTGACACAATTTTAAGTCATATATACCAATTAATTTTTCCATTACTTTATTAAAATATTACCGTATTTTTTAAGGACTATAAGACGCACTTTTTTCTTCGAAAAATTGCCTCCAAAATTCAGGTGCGTCTTATACTCGAAATTGATATAAAGATGTCCAGCGTTTGATTTGAAATTCCAGCCAGTCTTAAAAATGATTATATTCGATGCCCCAGAAAACCTTTCTCTATCTGGCAACATTGGATTCAACTGGCAGCAGCACCTACGCCGATGCGACGAACACGAGTTGCGGGGATTCACAAGCTTGCTAACACTCTCTCCCTCCCTACCCGCCATCAAAAACCCAGAACATCGTTTAAGGACGGTGGTAACAAACAACATGTACCCACTTAAACACTACTTAAATGTAACATAAAATGATGTATTTAGTCCTGAAATGCAATTATTTTTAACTCTTTTTACTCGTAAATATGAAAAAAGTGGGACTAATTTCCTGTGATGACCATTCTAAAATCTCTGCAGTTATACAACATGGAAATCATAATCAACTAATTACTATGGTTACAACAGTTATTCTTTGAAAATTCAAAATGGCTGTCATAACTATACTTATAACCAGCGATAACCCACTGCTAATAACTATGGTTGTAAGTTATTCTACAAAAATTTAAAATGGCCGTTCATCGTGTTTATGTGTGTATTTAACCGGATTTTATAAACTATGATATTTTTTAGTCTGGCTTTATAATCTAATGATACAAATTGTAAAAATTAAATATATATCATCATCATCATGAACAAATTCGTTTTAGGCCATGTGGCCTGTACGGTAAACCTAGCGAAGATGGTCTTGATCTTTCCACCGATGTTTTGGTCTTCCTTGGTCCCTATGTCCAGTTGGGGTATATTGGAATGCCAATTTTGGAAGTCTATTTCTTGCCATTCTTCTCAGATGATTTTTCCATTCTTGTTGGTATCTTTGGATATCTTCATTTAAACTTGCTACTCCAAGTTTTCCTCTGATAGTAGTGTTCCTTTGGTGATCCAGTCTATTAACTCCTAACAATGATCGTAAGAAGCGCATTTGGCTTACTTGAAGTTTATGAGAGTTTCTTTTATTTAAAATCCAAATTTCACTTCCGTATTTTAGAGCAGCTTTTGATGTGACGTTATGTAATCTTAGTTTTGTCTCTGTTCTCATCTGTTTACCAAAATGTCTTCGTATTACCCCATTCATTTTATTATATTTTTGTAATTTTGAATCAATGTCACTCTTATACTCTGCAAATACACTTCCTAAGTAAGAGAAATCTGACACTTGTTCTATAATTTTTCCATCAATCTCAATTTTCACCCGTTGTATGTTTTTTCCACACATTGCCATTGTTTTGGATTTTGATGTGGAAATTTTTATATTATATTTGCTGGCAATTTTGAATAATTGATATGCTGCTATTTGTAAGCTATCTTCGGAATCTGATAATATTATTGGATCATCAGCATATAATATTGTATATTAAAAATGGTTTAACAATTAAGGTTCGTCTTGTAGTCCGTAAAATAAGGTAAATGAATTAAACTAATGTATCTTACAGGACGCATTGCCAATTTAAGGGTTAATTAAATTGTATGGTATACATTGTGACGAACCAAACATGGTGGTCGTACAGTTAGTATTTAATTTTGGGTTTCAGATAAACCTCCACGTTTAATTATCGGATTTCGCTGATTTTGGAGAATACCTTTCTCGATTTATTTTTATATTATATACTGAGTTTCACTATGTAATATCGAAAAGAGCGGCTACTAGAGCGAATTAAAAATTTTAGATTCAGATGAAATCCTACACCTAATTATCCGATTTTTGCTGATTAACGAACTCGACTTCACTTTTTTAAATTAATTGCTATATGCCAAATTTGGTTTCGATAAAACAAAAATTGCGACCAATAGAGCGTTAATGGACAGGCACAGGCGCGCGCACACACACACACACACACACACACACACACACACACACACACACACACACACACACACACACACACACGCACACACACACGCACGCGCACACGCGCACACACGACACACACTCTCCCACACTCTCACACACTCTCACACACACTCACACACACTGACACACACTCACAAACTCACACACTCTCACACACTCTCATACTCTCTCTCTCTCTCTCTCTCTCTCTCTCTCTCACACACACACACACACATATATATATATATATATATATGAAAAGAAAAATAAATGCTTGAGTCGGGATTTGAACCCGAGTCTCTAAACTCTGTACATTTAGCGCTCTAACTATATGAGCCACTCAGGTATTAGATTGCAACACCGCTGTGGTCTCGGGGTAGCGTGTTGCCTTGTCACGCAGCGGGCCCGGGTTCGATCCCCGGTCGGGGCAGTTTTTATGGGCGAGGTTTTTATCGGGGTTTTTCCTCACCTGTAAGACAAATGTCAGGAAAACTTTAAGGCGCAAACGGTCCCCGAAATCATATGGCCATCACAATCATCATCATTCATATTCATCTTAGGTTAAGCTTAGGATTAGGGACTCTCCTGGCGCACCATTATCATCATCATCACCCATCATATCATCGGCGCCCCAACCTCAGAAGTGGGTTATAAGTACGCCATGCCAGGAGAGGAACCAGGAATGTCGAAAAGACAAACCTGCGGCATTTAAAAAAAACCTTTATTTTTCTTCTATACAGTGTGTAGTATTCTCAATTTACAGGAGAGGTAGCGGGATGGTTCTTGGTAATCCTGGCTCAGATAGTAAGAGCTCTAAACGTACAGAGTTTAGAGACTCGGGTTCAAATGCCGACTCAGGAATTTATTTTTCTTCTCATATCATATTTGCCTCCATTGCCATTAGTTATAACATCTGAATATACAAGCGTTACTGCTATAAAGTAAATATTCTCTTTAAAATTTGCTTACATGTTATGGTGGCCACAAGATGGCAGTTGGAACGATATCCCGCTACTTCTCGTGTAAATTGAGAATACTAGCCTACATATATAAGAAATATAAATGTTTGTGTTAGGATACCTGAGTGGCTCAGATGGTTAGAGCGTTAAACGTACAGAGTTTAGAGACTTGGATTCAAATCCTGACTCAGGTAATTATTTTTCTTCTCATATCATATTTGCCTTCATTGCCAAATTTCAAAAATATAGTTATTATAACATATATATATATATGTCCACCGCTGTGGTCTCGAGGTAGCGTGCTGCCTTGTCACGCAACGGGCCCGGGTTCGATCCCCGCTCGAGAGAGTTTTCTGGGTGAGGTTTTCATCGGGGGTTTTCCTCACCTGTAAGACAAATGTCAGGAAAACTTTAAGGCCAAACGGTCCCCGAAATCATATGGTAATCATCGTTATCATCCTTATCATTATCATCATCATCATCCATCCTTCACCGGTGTGGAAAGCAACGGGAAGCTACCACACCTACAATTCCCTAGTAAAGCATGAAAATGTTATGATTGCAGTGAAGGACCTGCCTTCGGGCAGAATTACTATGGATGGATGGATATATATATATATATATATATATATATATTAGTTGGTGTCTACTAGGTAAGATCGTTAAATATCTGTAAATGTTTTCAAGAATCTTTTCAATATCTTCATCCCTTCAGAATTCGGTAACAAGAAAATTGGGTCTGCAAGTTTTTTTTATGTAATTGGCTCGAATCCTTGAAAACTATACAAGAAAGTGAATTTATTTTGTTTTTAAATAGACTTTGTTTGACCTTAATGTGCACTTTGTATTACAATATTATTTTAGTGTTTTTTTGCTTCATCAACTGTATCATGACCTTTGTAACAAGTGTCGATGCATGAAACGAGTAAATAATTTGAACTAAAAGCTTATTAATGTATATGCCTACTGATTTCACCGACAAAAACTAGTATCACTTTTGTTTTTAACATTGCAATTAGAATAATGTAATCTTTTTACTTGGAGCTTATTGTTGGACTTTCTACAAACACTTTTCGAAACTAGTTTCCCATACTAATTACTATCGTGATTTGGTTGGTGTTATTTTTACTGATATCTGTAGTTCAGCCATCTAAATTATAACTTATGAATAGTTTTTTATGTTATTACATCGAAAAAAAAATAATAACTTTAAAATTATTATTCTGCTTTTTCTCTTTGCTATCTCTCAGTTTTACCTCTCTTTTTGTATCTACTTTGTAGGTACTCTTATGTGCTCCACACCAACCATGAATCTGTCAGGAGAATATTTTATTCTCTACATCACTTATATCATTCATAACCTTTATGGTCTCACTTACCAAAACATGGAATTCCCTTCCGCCCTATGTCACAGACTGTCAAACTGTAACATCCTTCAAAAACAAACTAAAAAATTATTTAATAACAAACTAACTTATACACCTCACTGATAGTATTCTTTTAACAATTAACAAATTAAATTATTTATGAAAATAATATTAAGAATAACAAATATTTTCATTTGTTTTATTTTAAATATTGTATAATCATATATTAGTTTTCTATATCTCATTATTTTTCTTTGTTTTTTACATACATTAGACAGGGACAATTTAGTATGTCTTGCTTGTATACATTTTATTATTAGTTTTAGTCTTAATTTTAACTAACATTAAGTGGTTGCATTATAGAGTAAAGTAAAGTAATCCCACAACAGGCCCGGGGGCCCTTGGGGTAGTAGGAGGTTAAGGCTCCCACTTTTTCTAGACAATCGGCACTTTATGTCAGCCGGGTTGTCAGCCCTGCGTGACGGCCGTCTTTACCCCCAGAACAAGCGTCCGGTACTCATTTCCGTTAGAGGCTGAGTCGACCCCAGGGCCATAGTGCCGCCAGAGGGTTTGGGTCAGTTTAAAAATCCTGACCCCAACGGGATTTGAACCCTCGACCCTCTGGCTTGTAGCTCAGTGCCTTAACCACTACGCTACGGCGTGCCCAGGTTGCATTATAGATCGTAATATAATAGATATTATCTTTTTGATCAAATTTTTATTTAGTATTTAATATTAGAGTTAATTGAGATTGTTATATTCTGATGTAATATATGTTTGTCCTGGTGAGTGGAAGAGAAAGCCACATGGCCTTAACTCCACCAGGCTAAACAAATTTAATCTAATCTGCCTGGGTAGGTGCTCTAAACTGCAACATCAGTATAATGAAACTAAGACGAATACAGATCAGGGGCTGTTCCTGCCTTAACTAACTGGGGATTCACTAGAATATTCTTAAAATTGTCTCTGTATTCTTTTAATACGATACAGAGATCGAACAAGTTGACGCAAGGTGTTTCGTTCTAGACTAGTATTCGACGTATCCCGGGTTCAAGCCCCAGTGCCGACAAGGACTTTCTCCTGATTTTCTTCAATCGTCAAGAGAAATGATGAGTTAAAATTTCACTATCAGGACCCTTTACATCATATTCAACGTTTCTTAGTAATTTTAAAAATAAATTAAAAAAATAAATAGACGCTATTTGGCCTTAGATGTTAAAAGCGTCTATAAATAAGGAAAAGAAACATAAGCGATTTAGAAATCACGCTATATAAATACCTTTGGAATAACAAATACATTTCTCTCGCCATAACAACACTTACGTTAGAATACGGTATTTCCGGATTGACTCGTTAGCTTCCGTCGAGAATTTGTGAATCGCTGATTGATCCACTAGTGACAAGAGGCATGAAAATAAGCTGTTTAGCCTCTCGCAGCTCTTTAAAGCTTACAACTGACATCAGGGGTGCATACAGAGAAAATGAAGCTGTTCGTTCATTAAGCGTACTTGCTCGAGATCTCCGTGGCAGAAATAAATAGCTGATTCAAACCATCTGTGTATTTAAGGAACTTGTTATATTCTCTTCTTCTTCTTCCTTTCATGTGATATACCTAGTGGTCTGTTACCGTCTCAATCCAATGTTTGAAGGGTCTGCCCAAAGATCTCTTGCCTGGTGGCTGGTAATTTAAGATCTGACGTGGTATTCTTGTTCTGCTCATTCTTCTTACGTGAGATTTCCAGTTGTTTCTGTATTTTTGTACATATTCCATGAGTGATTCAGTTTGTAATTCTTTGAGAATCTCAGAATTCCTTTTATGGTCTGTTCTTGAGTAGCCTGCAGTACGTCTCATAAATTTCATTTCTGCCGCAGTTAGTCTTTGTTCATCTACACTGCGAATAGTCCAGGCCTCACTGCGTAACATAATATGGGTCTGGCCAGTGTTTTGTAAATTCTAGTTCGTGTGTGTTGCTGTACTGTGTTTGGCTTGAAAATATTAGTTATAATTCCTGTTACTCTGTTAAATTTTATAATTTTTTGACTAAAATCTTTTTCTTCTTCGTATGTGACTTGGTATCCGAGATAGTTAAATGTGTTGGTTTGTTCTAATATTTTATTATTAATAACAATTTTACTGCGAACTGGTTCTTTTCCTAGGAAAGCCATGGCTTTAGATTTTTCTGTTGAGATTTCCATGTTGTAGTTTATTGTAATTTGGTGAAAAGAGTGGACTGAACGTTGTAGGCCATCTTCTGAATTCGCTATAAACACAATGTCATCTGCAAATAATAGGGTGTCTAAATTATATAATCTATTAAACGGTATACTGCCATGTGGTTGTAGTCTCTATTCTTTAATAATTGAGTTCATGTATATTATGAACTTGTTATATAAAGTGCTTATATACTGTTTGTCGTTATAATTATTTGTTACGTTTAATGCAATGCATTTTTCTTGGGGGTTCACTGAACTATTAAACGTGTAGGACAGAGGTTCGTTAACATTAAAATAACCAAGACTCTCAGGACAACATATAAATAACTTTGTATATTGGCAGGAACAATTGTAATCGGTATCAAACTTCCAGAAAGAGCCAACTTATACAATTGAAGAAGTAATTGCTTTGTCCCACGTTGTGGTGATATTTTGATGCAGTAATTCTCTTCATGCCCGATGTTGTAACATTTTGAAGAAGGATTTATGTCCCAAAAAATAATTACTGAATCAGGTTGGGTTTAATTTTCGGTAGAGCCGGATTATCTTCTCAAGTTCGGGAGTTGGTACACTGAATAGGAAAACACTTTAAAGTCACTGAAAACTGTTTCTTGTAGAAATAATTACAAATTTATTCACTTTGTAGGTTCCCAGCAGATTAAGTAAATTTAAGTGGTATTATTCTTCACTATCAATTAAAATAAATTATTTTCTTTTCTGGAATCAATTATTCTTCTATTAAATATTAAATTTTATCTTGAGAACTCTTCTTGCTTCTATCTTTGTGGAAAGTTATATGCAGAATGACTAGTGTAATTCTTTTATAATTTTAAAGTACTTTATTACGTCACATGATGTTATATTTAAATTCTATTGGTTAATAGTCCATTAAATATAAGGTTTAGATTTAATTTGTTAAATAAGAAAGTTAATTGTTTTAACATCCAATCAGAGTTTAGTTTACTTTCATTTAAAAAATATGAAGTTAGGCAGGTGTTCTTATTACAGTTATAACAGAGAGCTTTATAATTTTGACAACAATGACTTAAACCAATTTTAAAAGCATTATTTACAAAAACTGTTATGTAGTACAATTTCTTTAATTGTTACTGAGACATTTTTATTCAACAATGAACAACAATTAATTATTTAGATGTTTTCTTTATTTAAGTTATATTTAAATATTAAAATAATTTTAAAATACAAAATTATTAACTTTAAGTTGGTAACCAAACCCAGGGGACTTCCTACTACTCGAAGAAACTTAAGCAGGCAGAGACAAAACTAAGATTAAATAACATCACATCAAAAGCTACTCTAAAATACGGAAGTGAAATTTGGATTTTAAATAAAAGAAACTCTCATAAACTTCAAGTAAGCCAAATGCGCTTCTTACGATCATTGTTAGGAGTTAATAGACTGGATCACCAAAGGAACACTATTATCAGAGGAAAACTTGGAGTAACAAGTTTAAATGAAGATATACAAAGATACCAACAAGAATGGAAAAATCATCTGAGGAGAACGACAAGAAATAGACTTCCAAAATTGGCATTCCACTATATCCCAACTGGACATAGGTACCAAGGAAGACCAAAACATCGGTGGAAAGATCAAGACCATCTTCGCTAGGTTTATTGTACAGGCCATATGGCCTAAAACGAATTTGTTTATGATGATGATGATGATGATGAACTTTCATATTTATTATGCTATTAAAATTCTGCTATATAATATAAGGGGAAGATCGAAACACACAGTACTAAATGTAGAACTTAACCCGCCCGTTCAGCGCAGTTAACGAACTCATTTTGCTGAAGGTATCAGCATTAAAGAAACTGCAGACGAAGGATGCTTTGTTCAGATTTTTACTGATGACAGCAAAATCGAAACAGCGGTTAGGTCCGATATAGCAGTTTTCATAAACTCAGAACCAATCTTCTAACTTACTTACTTACTCACTCACTGGCACTATCAAACCCGTAGGTTCATGGCCGCACAGACATAAGCTCTCCATACATCCATATCCTGAGCTAATGCTTTCCAATCATTCCCTGTATAATCTACTTCCCTCAAATCATAGTTAATGTTATTTTCCCACCTCATTCTTGGTCTACCAACTGGGCGTTTTCCCTCTGGCTTTCCTACAAGAAGCTTCCATGCACGTCTTTCATTCCCCATACGTGCAACACGTCCTGCCCATCGCAGTCTACGAGACTTAACTGTTCTTATTATATCAGGCTTCCTATAAAGACCATGTAGTTCATTGTTATGTAGTCTTCTCCATTCGCCTGTCTGTTCATCTCTCTGTGGTCCAAAAATTTTCCTAAGTACTTTATTCTCAAATACTTGTAATCTACTTTCCTCCCTTAAAGTAAGAGTCCATGTTTCGCACCCATATAATATAACTGGTAGAATAACAGTTTTATATATTTTCAGATTAACGTTTTTTGAAAGGAGTTGGGACATCAAGAGTACCAATCTTCCAACTGAAATATAAAATAAATAATAAAGGAAAGTTCGGGTAATGTCAACCCTTCTCTTTTAGTGGACCCTGTTAATATCTTCTTTAATCGGTGCTGCCCTCGAACAAAAAAAAAAAATGCTTTAACTTCTTCCCCTCATCAACTTTGACGGGTTCAAAGCCAGTTTCTTTTATTATTTGTGCGAAAAATGGTTTATTTGTGATATTTATGAAAATGACCACTTAAACGTTTTTTAAGCTAAGAATCAATTTTAATTTCTGCTATTGAATATTACAAATGTTGATGGAAAGATTTCTAAATTCAAATCGGGAAAGATTGGCATGCTACGAGTTATTGGTAAATCCAGAAAATTGGATAAACTTGGGTATATTTCTGGACAAAACGCGGAAAATAAGAACAACACTCATTCATGAATAAATATATGTTATCAAAATGCAATACCATTAATTCTTAATAATATACATAACTTAATTAGTGTATAATGCTATTGTATTATTATATAATTGTAATATTATTGTTTTCTTTATGTAATTGTAATGTTATTATTATTTTATACTATTACCAATTATTACTTTATTGTAACGGACTGTCAACAGCACGTACGGCGTACTACCCGTGCGACCCATATTCGTAAATAATATTGTAAATATCTTACTTTTTGTCTAATAAAGTCCTACTACTACTACAACTACTACTACAAATGTTGATAAAACTCCTAAATATATTATATTTATGTAGATGCTGTTTTAATATACTGACGGATTTGGTTTGATATTATGTGACATGATGGCTGTATAAAATAATGAAAGATGACAAAGGAATTCGGTTAATATGGACCCTCCACGAGGACCTGGGTCCAGTTTACATGAATACGTATATTTTATCAATGAGGATGCTATCTGTAAAAACCATTCATTTAATTAATTTCATTTAATATCCTTGTAATTTTACTAAACATAAAGACCGTCGCTTTCTGCAGTTGAATGACGTGTGAATGTTATAATCAACAATAATTTTTCAAAAAATTAAATAAATATCAACGCTTTTTAATTATGATCAGTCATGAATATTTTCAGATTAATCAGTGTCTGTCTGTATAAATTAATATAGTAAATAAACTAAAAAATAGACTAAAAGTCAAGGTGGACTCTGGGGTCCACTTTAACCGAATATGAAGGTTAAAGCGAACCTTTCTTGTAATGTAAAAATGTTTATAAATTATGAAGATGTTTCCATATTTTAATAAAATAACAATGCTATTTCATAGTTATAACACTAATGATAATCACTGTAATTAAACAAAATTCAATACCCTTAATTAAAAGAAAAAACAACAAATTCAAAACATGGGGTCCAAATTACCCGACGTTCCTCTACATCAAGGCCGCCCAAACTTTTTAATGGGCCTGGCCAATAACCGATTTGCAATTGATCGCGGGCCGGAACATAATTATCGTTACTATTATTGTTGCTACTGCTGATTTTATTACTACTACTATTACTACTATTACTGTTGCTACTGTTACTGTCATTATTATTATTGTTATTATTATTATTACAATAAAATTACATGAATATACAGAAGAATGTTAAAACGTTTATAATACAATGCTGCAATTAAAATTGTAAAAAGAAGGTACAAAACTTAATAAATATTTACCTAATATATTTACAAATAACACTAATACTTTGTTTCCATGCTCCTTCACAAGGTAGGCCTACTTGCTGGTCCAGAATTCGTTAAGCTTACTACACTCGGAATGAATTTGGCGTTTTTTTGAAAGCATTTTTTCAATTTAAATTAACACTATTTTTACAACTATTCCGTGCACAGGCTACTGTTTGATTGGCAATACAACAAGTGAAATAAGTAATGTTCAAAGTTTGGAGTGGGGGAGAAAACGGTAAATAACGGATGAATCAACTCTACTACATTGTCAGAGAAGCGGTGACACTTCAACCCAACATTCCTGAGAGCTGAATTTCACACAGGGACGTCCAAACTAGATTTTACATTTTAAAATCTAAATGTCAAGTATAAAATGAATTTGTTCATTTCAGTGCTTACTCGGGCCATACGAAAAGCCATGGCGGGCCGGATGTGGTCCGCGAGCCGTAGTTTGGACGGCTCTGCTCTACATCCTGTAACAATTAAGGAGAACCGTTCGCTATTTTAAAGGCCCATGAGAAGTTACAAATATATGGATAACATTAGGAACAATACTGAAGCTATGAACACTAATAGTAAAATCACTATGGATCTGCTTATGTACAACAATAAACAAACAGACTAATGGAAGAAATAAAATAGTATTACCCGTTTAAGGAGTAAGCGCAGTTGTTGACGGAGGGCACTGTAGTCGTGTTTATGCAGGAATAGAACACGTGGCACTGTTATCTTTGAGTGCAGAGGAGAATGGGACGTGGGACGCTGACAGTATACACTGCCTTATATGACGTCACGTGTAGCAACAACAGAGCTTCGTAATTCTTCCGCCTGCAGAGATATTTTGAATGACTAATATATTACAATGCGAGGTTGGGAAGTGGTTTTTAATTATATCCTAGCTTCTGTAAAACACTTCACAAACGTGCGTTGTACATTACTTTTTGCGCGATGGTGTTTCCAAATTAATAAATAATAGTAAAATAATATCTTTGTTGGAAACATTTGCGTTCAATATAAACAAATAACCAACGTTAAAAGTGTGGCCAATGTTTATACGGTAAATGCCGAAAATAATTTAGTTGAGACTACTGCAGGCCGTGACATCAATCATGGAATGAAATGGCGGCAAGTACGAATTTATTGTTTTTACACAGTTTCAAATAAAGATCAGTTCATTAATTAAATAAAAATAAAACGTAGCTTTATTTGATTTTCATATTTATTATATAATTTAGTGACAGCTGTTTCGGTACACTGTACCTTCTTCAGACATGTTAACAAATCAAATAAAACTACGTTTTATTTTTATCTAATTAATAAATATGGATTTTCATCAAGTAAACACCAACTCAATTGATTAAAGATCAGTTCATTTATAAATTATTTGTTTCGTATAATGTATATTAGCACTACATTTTGGACTTATTTTTGTATATACATTGTACGTAGTATACATAGAGGGCAGTGGTTTTACTTCCCACACGAGGTAGGTAATATGTAATATTGCAGTATAGTTATTTAGTAACCCCGAAATTTATGAAGTTGAACTTTCAATCTTGGTCGCCATTGCTGTAAGTACGACAAAACGCACTATCGCGCAAGAAATACCGAACCCGTAGGTTCATGGCCGCGTGGACATAAGCTCTCCATACGTTCTTATACTGAGCTAATGCTTTCCAATCATTCCATGAATAATCTGCTTCACTCGAATCATAGTTAATGTTATTCTCCCACCTCATTCTCGGTCTACCAACTGGATGTTTCCCTCTGGTTTTCCTACAAGAAGCTTCCATGCACGTATTTCATTCCCTATCCGTGCCACATGTCCTGCCCATCGCAGTCTACTAGACTTAACTGTTCTTAATATATCTGGCTTCCTATAAAGACCATGTAGCTCACTGTTATGTAGCCATCTCAATCACTACAACTAAAAAATGACAGTAGATTTTACATGGGTAAAGGCAACGAGCTTTGCAGATCGATTGATAAACAACACGGGGCTATAAATTATCAACAGCCGAATACCGATCACCGCCTTAATACACGAACTAATTGAAAATATTATGAAACATGAGGAAATAAGTGGCGAAGTATAAAAAGGTCACCTAACTAAGTGTAATTTCCCAACTGTCAAAAGTAGACTAAATACTAAATCATGCATTAACAGCCTTCATGGACATTTTCAGGTTATTTTTTATTGTGAATGATCCCATTAGCATAGGGAAACAAAAGTCGCAAACAGTTGATAATTTACACTGCAATCATTGCATGCACGTGTGGTAGCTTTCTGTTGCTTTCCACATCGGTGCAGGATGAAGACGATAATGATAAAGATGATGATTGCCTGATGATTTTCGGGGACCGTTGGGCCATTAGCTTCCTGACATTTGTCTTACAGGAGAAGAAAAACCCCGAAAGAAATCTCACCCAGGAGCCTGTCCCGACCGGGAATCGATCCCGGGCCTGCTGCGTGAGAAGGCATATATATAAAGTATTATACTACTATAAGTACCAAAAATAGCATAAGAGCATGTAGTATTACAATAGTTTGAAATGGGGCATTCTGTTAATTAAAATATGTTAAAATCCCAAGGGGTGCTAGGGTTCAAACTTGGGGTTATATAACACATGCACTGTTACCAATAAGATTTAGCAACCCCTAAACTATAGATTAGATGCTAATCTCAGTAATTCTGGATACACCTCTTTTCATTCTCTATGTATACTAGGTCCACCACTGTGGTCTTGAGGTAGCGTGCTGCCTTGTCACGCAGCGGGCCCGGGTTCGATCCGCGGTCGGGGCGGTTTTTATGAGTAATGTTTTTATGAGGGTTTTTCCTCAGCTCTAAGACAAATGTCAGGAAACCTTTAAGGCCCAAACGGTCCCCGAAATCATATGGCCATCATCATCATCCTTATCATTATCATCATCATCATCATCCTTCACCGGTGTGGAAAGCAACGGGAAGCTACCACACCTACAATCACTAGTAAAGCTGCAAGCATAGCATGAAAATGCTATGATTGCAGTGAAGGACCTGCCCTCGGGCAGAATTACTATGGATGGATGGATGTATACTAGGGACTAAACTTAGGTTTAAGTAAGTCTTCGACATTCACCAATCTGCTTAGCAACTCCGAAAATTATGAATTTGAGACTGATTTCGTTCACTGATGTTATTTTATTTACACTCTCACCCCCTTTTGAAATGTTAGGGGTCAAATTTGAGTTTAGATGTCACCGACATTGTCACCAATGAGACATAACAATATATATATATATATATATATATATATATATATATATATATTCAGAAAGAAGGAACAGACTTCAAACAATTCTTTCTCCAATCTACAAAAAATAGAAACAATTATAACGTTCATGGAAAGAGAAAAGTATGAAGTTGCGATCACGACCGCATTGGTGCTGTTGCTTGTTATATTGATTGTTTGTATCAAAATGGCGACACAATAGGACGTTGGATTGGAAGAGGAGGAGCAGAAAATCAACTTCATCACCGATGGCCTCCCAGATCACCAGACCTAACCTCGTGTGATTTTAATCTGTGAGAATACGTAAAATGGCGTTTTTATCCTCCCTCCCTATGCCTGACACTCATGAAAATCTGCGACATCGAATTGTTGAAGCTGTGAATTCGATAACAAGAAACCAGCTGATTCATGTGTGGCAAGAAATGAGCCACTGTTTTGATATTTGTCGTGTAACACATGGTGCTCATATTGAATGCATAAAATAGTGAAATTTGAACTTTCTATTTCCAGAAACGTTGGAATTGTGTTTCTATTTTTTGTAGTTTGGAAGAAATAAATGTTTGAAATCTGTTCCTTCTTTCTGAATAACACTATATATATTTATATATATGTGTATGTATGTATATATATATATATATATATATATATATATATATATATATATATATAGCCTACATTAATATCGGTTTTCTATTATATTTGTATGTCACCCCCTGTCATCCTCTCGTAGGGCTGCTAGGGGACTCTTACTCTCTTGGACCCTTTTACAATTTGGACGATGTTATGCATCAATCGGCTAAGCGCCATTTAAAAATATTTTGATGCCATCTGTTGCACTGGCTCATGAAGTAAGTGTATGCACACCTTTAGAACCAAATATTTAAATATAGGCTTATTATTAAAGAAAAGTCCACCGCTATGGTCTTGAGGTAGCGTGCTGCCTCGTCAAGCAGCGGACTCGGGTTTGATTCCCGGTCGGGACAGGCTCCTGGGTGAGGTTTTTTTCCTCACTTGTAAGACAATTGTCAGGAAGCTTAGTGCCCAACGGTCCCCGAAAATCATCCGGCTATCATCATCATCCTTATCATTATCATAATCATCCTTCATCGGTGTGGAAAGCAACGGGAAGCTACCACACTCATAATTCCCTAGTAAAGCAGCAAAGTATAGCATTAAAATGCTATGATTGCAGTGAAAGACCTGTCCTCGGGCAGAATTACTATGGATGGATTAAAGAAAAATATAAACGCCATCAGTCCTATCAGAGATTATATGTTTTACAACAAACGGCTATGAAACCAGATCTTCATAAATGCTAATCTAAATTTTACATCATGCAGCTAAGCGTCAAATGTCCCCGCTCTTAGACTGCTGATGCATAACTGTCAAACAAGGAAAATAACTTGCAATATCCAGTATTGTTAGTTTACCGCTACAATAAATAGTGAAGATTGACTTAAACTTTATAAGTATTTTTCTCTAAACTTACGTAATGCGCGTAGTCGGTTGATGCATAACGCCGTCCAATTGTAAATCACATTTTATTAACGGAACCACAGATATAATTTCCAAATGACCATGTTTTTAGAAATAAAAGAGTATAAAACTATATTTTGATATGCTTTAATTTTACTTGAAATTTGAAATAAATCCTATAAGTTTACTCTGTAATTTATTTTGAACCACATTTATTTTTTGGAGTTGATTTTAAAGTTAATTTTGAAACTCGGTTTATGATTCACTTCCAAACTAGATTTTATTCATGTTTTCAAATTTATTTTAGAATTTTATGAGAATTGATTTTATTCTTGATTTTCTGCATCAGATGTTGCATTCGAATTCAGAATACATTTCTGATCATTTTTACACTCATTTTTCTCATTATTTATCAATAAATCAATATATGCAGATGAATTCATTTAGCGCAAATACTTAGTTATCTTCAATAAACATTTTGGTATACGCTTCAATCCTTTAACGCTACTAAAACTTCTACTCCTAGAAGCACGTCTATTTTTTCTGGTAACCGCACGCTTTGTTCCTGTAGGACACTTATTCCTTCTGGAACGTGTAAGTCTTCTCCTTTTGCCACAAACCCTTTTTATCCATCTCCTCCTTGATCTTCTTCTAGGTAAGCCCGTCCTCCTACTGTCCTACTGCATGTTTTTCTCCTAAGTGGCCTTTCTCCTACGGCAGGATTGTCTCCTACTTTTTATAGCTCTACTCCCATTTCCACCTCTTCATGTCATGGAAATGAAGTGCAAGTTAGCATCTGTTACTAGGCCTATCTTTTCTTATATAACCATTTAATTCAGCTTTTTGCAAAGCTTTTATTACTTCCAAAAATATTCTGTCTTGTGTTTAATTCTCTGGCTTTGTTTTGACGTACTAACAATGTGACCCTTTTAGTTCTTTTTGAAAAATTATAGCTTCAGTCACATCTGGCATCAATCCATACTTCAACATTTTCACTTTTCAATTTAGTTTTGATGTATCTAATTCCAAAAATATTTGAACTGGATTGTTTCTTGGTAACAACTTAACAATAAATTCATTTTCACGAAAATTATTAAAATTTAAAAATGTGACCCTTTTAGTTCTTTTTGAAAAATTATAGCGTCAGTCACATCTGGTATCAATCCATACTTGAATATTTTCACTTTTCAATTTAGTTTTGATGTATATAATTCCAAAAATATTTGAACTGGATTGTTCCTTGGTAACAACTTAACAATAAATTCATTTTCACGACACATGATTAAAATTTAAAAATGTGACCCTTTTAGTTCTTTTTGAAAAATTATAGCTTCAGTCACATCTGGCATCAATCCATACTTGAATATTTTCACTTTTCAATTTAGTTTTGATGTATCTAATTCCAAAAATATTTGAACCGGATTGTTTCTTGGTAACAACTTAACAATAAATTCATTTTCACGACAAATTATTAAAATTTAAAAATGTGACCCTTTTAGTTCTTTTTGAAAAATTATAGCTTCAGCCACATCTGGCATCAATCCATACTTGAATATTTTCACTTTTCAATTTAGTTTTGACGTATCTAATTCCAAAAATATTTGAACTAGATTGTTTCTTGGTAACAACTTAACAATAAATTCATTTTCACGACAAATTATTAAAATTTAAAAATGTGACCCTTTTAGTTCTTTTTGAAAAATTATAGCTTCAGTCACATCTGGTATCAATCCATACTTGAATATTTTCACTTTTCAATTTAGTTTTGATGTATCTAATTCCAAAAATATTTGAACTGGATTGTTCCTTGGTAACGACTTAACAATAAATTCATTTTCACGACAAATTATTAAAATTTAAAAATGTGACCCTTTTAGTTATTTTTGAAAAATTATAGCTTCAGTCACATCTGGTATCAATCCATACTTGAATATTTTCACTTTTCAATTTAGTTTTGATGTATCTAATTCCAAAAACATTTGAACTGGATTGTTCCTTGGTAACAACTTAACAATAAATTCATTTTCACAACAAATGATTAAAATTTAACAATATACTGAACATTAATAACTTATATTAATTCCGAGCTAAGTTCCAGTTTCAATGTAAACAAACCAGATGTATGACTCCAATTCCATAGGTCGAATAACGGTTTTACCTTTAAGCGTGTAAGAAAATGTAGTTCGCTTATTCTCGAAATAAAGGAAATCAAATAATGTAGGCGCATTTTCTAACTAACTAATACCCGGCGTGCAATGCTACGAGTAAATACATTAAATGCGTTTTTATGTTTAGTTAAATAAGTTGAAATAAACATATTTATAAATTTATATCTTTAGCGAGAAGGTACTAAAGGACAACACGCACACACTATCGAGTAACGTTAAGGAATTAGGACTGGAAGTAAATATCAATAAATCTAAATATATGGTCACAAGTAGAAATGCATTATGTAATGGAAATGGACAGCTAATGACAAATGAGGGAAATTTTGAGGAGGTGGCTGAATTCAAATACCTAGGAACAATAATCACAAGTAGGAATGAGATGCACAAACAAATTAAACATAGGCTCAATTATGGAAATGCGTGCTATTATGCATTGCAGAGACTTTTGATGTCCCAACTCCTTTCAAAAAACGTTAAACTGAAAATATATAAAACTATTATTCTACCAATTATATTATATGGGTGCAAAACATGAACTCTTACTTTAAGGGAAGAAATGAGATTACGAGTTTTTGAGAATAAAGTTCTTAGGAATATTTTTGGACCAAAGAGGGATGAACAGACAGGTGAATGGAGAAGACTACATAACAATGAACTACATGGTCTTTATAAGAATCCAGATATAATAAGAACAGTTAAGTCTCGTAGACTGCGATGGGCAGGACATGTTGCGCGTATGGGCAATGAAAGACGTGAATGGAAGCTTCTTGTAGGAACGCCAGAGGGGAAAACGCCCAGTTGGTAGACCAAGAATGAGGTGGGAGAATAACATTAACTGTGATTTGAGGGAAGTGGATTGTGCAGGGAGTGATTGGAGAGCATTAGCTCAGGATAGGGATGTATGGAAAGCTTATGTCCGCGCGGCCATGAACCTACGCGTTCGATAGTGCCAGTGAATAAGTAAGTAAATATTTTTAAATACACCGTGCTGATTAAATAGCGTTGTCCGGTAATCTCGATCTTCTTGGCATCAGTATGCTGAAAGACTATGCGTAAAAGATGGATATATGCTGTCGCGGACTTCTCAGTAGAATGTTTAGAGATATTTTTATTCTGTGTAAATTAATTTGGTGTATTTGTCATGGTTTAGGGAGCGTAAGCTATTTAAACGTCCAAAAATATATTTTTTTAGTGCACCGATGCATTTATTTTTTAGCTCCGGCTTTATAGTACGTATTTGTTGTACCTCAATCTCTCTAACTAATCAACAAACTATTGAATTCACTGGCACTATCGAACCTGTAGGTTCATGACCGCACGGACGTATTCTCTCCATACATCCCTATCGTGAGCTAATGTTTTCGAATCAACCCCTGTATAATACATATCCCTTAAATCATGTACTCTACATGTTTACATTTTATACTGAGGAATCCTAATAATTATCTTGATTGAAGTATAGATTTCTATTCCTACCATTTTGACTCTCAACCCTCGTTCTCTTGTAGAACATAATACCACGAAGTCTATTTACAATTATTAAAATTAGCTTAAAAAGTAACAAATTTTAATTATTTGGGTTGTAATTTTACTATAAACACAAAACTGAAAGAGATATACATATGAAACTGTCGAAATTTCAAATGATATGCGGAACTATACATAAATCATTAAAGAATAAAACAAGAAGAGATACTAGATTGAAGTTTTATAAAACATTGGCAGTTCCTGCATTACTTTATGGGAGCGAAACTTGGGTAATGACCAAAAAACTGTAAAGTAGAATACAAAGCGCAGAAATGAACTTCCATAGAAGAACAAAAGGCTGCACAAGATTGAATCGGATAAGGAATGAAGATATAAGAACATAGTTAAATATATATATCCATTGGATGAGAAAATCAGACAATATAGAGAGAAATGGTTTACACACGTGGAAAGAATGCATGTATCAAGATTATCAAGAGCAGCATTCAACTACAAGCCAAGAGGTTCAAGGAATATAGGAAGGCCAGTGAAAAGATGGACAGAACAACTTTGAGGCGGGACAGGCAATTTGCCTAATCCGTGAAGTGAAGAAGAAGAAGAATATGTAAAAAGGAGATTTAGAGTATTTGAGAATAAAGTTCTTAGGAACATTTTTGGATCAAAGAGAAATTAACATACAGGTGAATGGAGAAGATTTACACAACACTGAACTACATGGTCTTTATACGAAGCCAGATATAATAAGAACAGTAAAATCTCGTAGATTGCGATGGGCAGTACATGTGGCACGAATGGGAAATGAAAAACGTGCATGGAAGCTTCTTCTAGATAAACCAGAAAGAAAACGGCCAGTTAGTAGACCAAGAATGAGGCGGGAGAATAACATTAACTATGATTTGAGGGAAGCAGATTATACAAGGAATGATTGGAAAACTTCAGCTCAGGATAGGGATGTATGGAAAGCTCATGTCCGCGCGGCCATGAACCTACGAGTTCGATAATGCCATTGAGTTAGTTAGTTAACTTAAAATGTAAAATATGCAATTCTCTTTTAGATTAGAACAAAATATTAGCATATATATTATGTACTCGTATTACATTTGCAGAATTGCTCTTGATCATATTGTAATATGATTTGTGATGAAATGCATTTGCAGTTAACAATAGAAATCCAATGTCATATCTGCTGAACTAGCTCCAGTAATGTCACGAAATCAACTACGTCAGTTCCTAGAGTTAACAATAATATGAATATAATAATGATCAGCATTGCACATTTTTAAAACATTACGTACTATGATTAAAATATATATACATTTTTTTGTCATCTGCAGCATAATTCTCAAGAAAATGAGATCATTTCCCGCACACTTCTTATTCCACGTTATGCTTTGTGTTCACATTATCTTCAATGTATTAATTTATTACCATTATTATTATTATTATTGCTATTATTATTGTTACTGTTATTATTATTGTTATTATTATTATTATTATTACTATTATTATTATTATTATTATTATTATTATTATTATTATTGAGGTTTAGTGGATGTTTTTCCTCACCTGTAAGACAAATGTCAGGAAAACTTTAAGGCCCAAACGGTCCCCGAAATCATATGGCCATCATCATCGTTATCATCATCATCATCCTTCACCGGTGTGGAAAGCAACGGGAAGCTATCACACCTACAATTCTCTAGTAAAGCTGCAAAGCATAGCATGAAAATGCTATGATTGCGATGAAAGACCTGACCTCGGGTAGAATTACTATGGATGGATGGATTATTATTATTATTATTATTATTTATATTATTATTACTTATATTATTATTATTATTATTATTATTATTATTATTATTATTATTATTATTATTAATGGACTTTTTAAGAAGGTCGACAAGAATATCAAAATTAGATAAAGTAAAAAATAATACAATAAGATAAATAATGAATGTAGAAAACGATATTGTACAAGATATTGAAGAAATCCAACTAAGACATATAATGAGAAGAAGGGACACAGAAAGAAACAAAGATCTGGAAAAGAGAAACGTGGTAGACCAAAGTCAATGTGGATAAAGGAAATTAAAGACAACATGAAGAAGAGAAGTATGACAGAAGCAGACACGCAAGACGCAAGTGTGGAAGAAAAAAAGTTGTAGCCTATATTTTGGTTGAGGATACCTGTGTAAATAACAGAAAAAATCCTGAAATAATAATAATAATAATAATAATAATAATAATAATAATAATTATTATTATTATTATTATTATTATTATTATTGTCTGCTGCAGGGATCCTCAATTTCACTCGCACAATTTAAATATACCTTGGTGTTCTGATGGAGTGATAATATGTACGAATGAGACCGATAATGAAAGAGGAAGCGTGAATACATTAACTGATTATTTGGCGTTAACCGGGTATTTATTCATTTCCACAACTTTATAGTTGGTTGTACACAGTTATAATTTCCAGATACTTCTATCGACACCGAGTTCTGTTCGTTTCCACATTATTCTAAAATGTTTCACACAATTCTATTGGTTTTTAAGCTTTCCAGAATCTTCTATAGAGTTTTGGTCGTTCTGTTCGATAAAACGTGGCCTTAAATGTCTTCACAACTGTCGCCAATCAGCTTATCCCCCCCAAAAACTAATAATTGGACGCTAATATTGGCCATTTTAGACATATATTTGGCGCTCTTCATCCCTCCATGCTGATGGGTGGTGAACTTGGAATTAAACGAACGAGGAATGCGATCCAAAAACTGTGAATTCTGCATTTATATCGATCGGTTTTCGATTATTTTTAGATGTCACCTCATATCATACTCCTTTGTCTCTCGCACCACCACAGTGTCTTTATTATCCAGAGTCAAGTCATATTTGTACTGAGATTGGTTGACATTGCTCCAGGCGCTCCAGAGTAATGCTGGAGAATTTACAAACATACGTCCATTTTTAATCTAGGTTTACATAAATTTTGCTTTTCTCTGATGACAAATCGTGGCCACTTCTAGAGTTTATGATGGAAACTATATCATACAAGAGAAATATTCGAGATAGTGATTGAGCAAAATTTGTCCGCCCTTTCTCGTTTATATTTCCATGTGCGATGCTAATGACCTAGAGGACGTCGTTAAATAAAATTAACAGCTGCAACAACAGTGCAGATTGAATATTAATTATGGAAAAATAATTATTTAAGCACAGAGACCTCTTTGATGATTTGGAAATATATTGAATGAAATTACAGCAGTATAAAGTTTTATTAAATTTTTGGCTCAACCATTCGAGGAAATTGATAATCTGATTTGGTTACTGAAATCAGAATATTAGTTAGACAAAATGTAGGCCTACTGTTTATTCTAAATTACATTTTATGGAGCAGGAACTCAAAATCGTTATTATATATATATATATATATATATATATATATATATATATTAATTAATCGTCATTTTTGTGCTATATGTCCAGATCATTTTTCCAAAATTAATCACATTCTGATGACTATTTAAGTCATGCCCCAAATGGGAGTTAATGACCAATCACATTTCAATGATTTTTTTATTTACAACCAATCACAGCCGTGTTTCGCCTAGAATTTAACAACTAAACTTTATCATAATAAAGAAAGCACCTCCTTTTTAACATTCTCAATAGGCCATAGCATTATTTTGCAGTGACTGACTCTCTAAGAAGTACGGCTACCAGATTGTATTATAGTGCATGTATGTCAACATAAAGCGAATGCGAGAGATAATATAAAAACATTTGTAACAATTGATTATACCACAAAAAAAAACACTGTTTGCACTTTCTTAAACGAATTATTTCCTAGGAAATAATGTTAAAGAAAAATATAATTGACATATTTACATCATAGGACATCAGAAATTAATTAATACCTATAAGTAGTAATAGTATTAGTCGTTCAAAATATCTCTGCAGGCGGAAGAATTGAGAAGCTCTCTTTGTTGCTACACGTGACGTCATCTAAGGCAGTGTTCACTGTCAGCGTCCCACGTCCCGTTCCCTCTCAGCACTCATAGATAGCAGTGTCACGTGTTCTATTCCTACATAAACACGACTGCAGTGCCCTCCGTCAACAACTGCGCTTACTCCTTGAACGGGTAATAGTATTCAAATGTTCTGAAGCTCTTGATTTGTCATCTTTCGCTTGTTAATACCTATAATGTTGGTTATAAATTTCTCCACTAGGGTGCATTCTTACAATATTGTGATCATTTGGAAATAAATAATATGATCTGGTTGCAGTGATGAACAAAAGAAGCAAATTAAGCGTACCAATCTTTCTCATTTGTTTTCAAACATCGCCGTTTACATTAAATAAATAAATATTTTAAAATAACTATATTTAAATAACGATGTGTGAGTAAACAGCTTAATTTTATTCGTTAAATAGCCCTAACAAATGCCACTCTTGATTTCCAAATTCTCTAGATAAATTCACTCCTCACTTCGTGAATCGTGAATTTATCGATAATTTGGAAACCACTCGTGGCATTACTTATGATAAACAGAGCATGCAGTTAAAATACAGTAAGTTGAAAAGTGTCCAAGGACCTGAAACATTTTAATAAAAATACTAGTCTACTTAGTGTTGTATCTAAGTAATCCATGACAATTTGTAGTCCATGTATGCCTAAATTTTCATTAAACCCAACTGTACTTAATTTTAAAGAACATTTAATTTGATGCACCTTATATTACAAGATCACAGCAAACATTTCATTTCTACAATTTAAATACAATATAGAATTATAATAGAAATACCGAAGAAAATTAGCTTGGAAGATGTCATTAAATCTTATCCTTCAATAACAAGACAATTTGACATTGTTAATGTTATTCTGACTGTATAAAATGCAATTCTAAGGTCATGGTTAGCAGAGCATTGCATTTTATTCTCGACACATGCTCTTGAAATATCACGTGTCCTGAAATGAAAGCATGCAGTTTCGGTTTCCACTCACTGACTATATTTTTGTCCACATCCTTTGATTCCTCGCAAATTTTATTCCACACTACATTGTGTCGTCTTTTAAAACTGTCCAGCCAACCTGAAGATGCCTTGAAATCGTTATTCCCTAGGGATATAGCAACAGCTAGAGCTTGACTTTGGAACATCGGTCCCGAAATTTTGAGATGTCTTGATCGTGATCTTGTTAAACACTCCCACACTACTTACATCCATTCGTTCATTATTTTTTCTTTGTGTTTTAAAATATAAACTTGGATTTTTCCTCATTTAAATTTAGTAATTATTTCGCGTACTTTATCTTCAATCACTTTCACTTTTTCGTTTAGTGACAGTGTTACATATGATTTAGCCATCCTTATTCCGTAAAGTTCAGAAAGATACGTATACAATCGGTTTCAGATCTTAAACTAATTTAAGATTTTACAGTGCACTGGTTATTTGTAGGATAGATGTCACACACAAATATTTGTTAAACGAACCTGTATTTCGCAAAACGGGTGTGTAGTGAGGCCGAAAGAAAATTCCAGATATAGGTAGAAACTCTACTTCACCCGGCGACAGGAATCATCATTTATTGTTATTTCGCCTAACAGAAATTAAATGAAGTGGAAACTAGTTTATATTTCCGCCTTATAAACATTTTTGTTTCTTGAATTGTGTAGAAATATCCTTCCGTTTCTGCGGACAAATTCCGTTTATACAGAATAAAAACACGTAAAATTGCTATTATTTTGTCGAAACCAATAAATTTGTTCACATTGGACATATTTCAGCATTATTCACGTTCCGAATTAAACAAGTTTTACTGTATTCTCATTTACCAAAGATTCTCTCCTCTTGATAAAAATCGAGTTTCAGCTTGTACCTGTAATAAACAAATATATTGAAGGCATACATGCTTATTTCATTTTCGTTAATCGTATTTATAAAACTTAATTCTGATGAAGGAAGTAGCAAAGATAATTAAAAAAACTACTGATTACGGTAAACAAAATGGAATCTTGGACTACTTTATTATCATTCTATCGAGCATTATATAAGGTTAGATTAGTATTTTCCATATTCGTGTAACGATTTTGTTCTTTTGTTACACTTCACAATATGGCAACGATCATAGACTTGGTTGCAGAGTTCGCAGACACAAGTTTCTCCCGGTTCGTGGAATCTCTTAATTACACATATTTTATGGTGAAATCCATGTATTGCAGTTCGTGTTATGGCGTGCCGCTGTTTCTGGTTCTCTCTTGTCCAATCCCTGATAACATGGCGTAACTTGCATTAAATAGAATAAAATAAGATAGTGACTATGAAATAGGTTTAACTGCCAATGACATCCATAAAGAACATATTCCCAATTGTGAGATCAATGGAATAAAACATTTGTAGCAATTCTCAATGTGTTTATTAAACGTGGTAGAGTAGGTGCTCAAAATGTTATTTATCGGCATAATAATAGATCATATGTATTCCAGCGACGTGCTAGAAGCATATTTCTGACGTCAGATCACAAGCGAGTACAGTGAATGCAATCATTGGAGTTGAAATAATTCGTGGAACGACGTCTGTGAACGAAGAATGCGGCAATAATTACCTTAGAAGTAGAAATACCATTCGTCAACTTTCGATACCTGGATATACTTAAACGGATTAAGGGAATTGGGTTTACAAAAGTATTTGTTTAATAAATAAATAATAGTTTAAAAAAACTAAAAGAACACGCTTTATTAGAAAACTAAAAAATGAAAAATAATTTTAATTTCCAACACGCTTGGGATAAAATAAAGTGGTCAACAAAAAAATCATCTCCAACACATAGAATAAAACTAGAATTATCAACAAAAAGAAGATAATTTTACCATGAAAAGCATGGGGTGCTCTATATAAATGTATATTTGATAATAAACAGGTATTGGTAAAAGTAAGCTCTCTAAGAAGAAAATGTAAAAATCATAAAAAGCACCCCACGCTTTCGATGGTAAAATTATTTTCTTTTTGTTGATAATTCTAGTTTTATTCTATATGTGTTGGAGATGATTTTTTTGTTGACCACTTTATTTTATCCCAAGCGTGTTGGAAATTAAAATTATTTTTCATTTTTTAGTTTTCTAATAAAGCGTGTTCTTTTAGTTTTTTAAAACTATTATTTATTTTTTATTTTTTAGTTTTAATATTTTACAGAATAAGATAAAAATGTAAACATCTTTAAATTCGATACTATTGTAGTATGAGTTAAAAGTAATACTCTTCTATTAAAAAAGACCCTCCCAGCCGGATTTGAACCAGCGACGTATGGATTACTGAAATTATGTACCACTAAGAGTTCACTGCTCTACCAACTGAGCTCTTACAACGATTGGCTAAAAACTCGACAAGTCCGCAACCTATTATACCAGTTTTCATTTTTTTGATTTTCGGATGATTCTAGCCAGGATTTTAGAAACAAAATATGAAATTATTGTATTGTCACGGGTCCTCTACACGTATACAAAGTTTCAAGTCGATCCAATGTTTCTAAGTGGGTGAAAATCGCGTTGAAAGATTCTGTTACATTGATACAAAAACACTTTTTTTTTATTTTCTGATGATTATGGCCAGGATTTTAGAAAATAAATATGAAGTTATTATATTGTCATGGGTCCTCTATAAGTATACAAAGTTTCAAGTCGATCCAATGATTTTAAGTGGGTGAAAATCGCGTTGAAAAATTCCGTTACATAGATATATAGATACAGGTCAACCTAATATAAAGCGTGTAAAAATGCTTTAGTTGGCCTGTTACTAATAGGTGTTGAATTAAAAGGGAACCCAATAAAAGGATGCCCAAGATTCCTTCAGCGGTCCCGTGCTAAAACTGAATTAGCACTACAAGTATTATAGGAACGTGATTTGTTTTTTTGCGTTGGTAGATGATGTTCTAGTTTTAGTCAAATTAGCAGTCTTGAAGTTAAAAATTACGAAAATACCGAAATGGAGAAAATGAAAACAAAATCACATTCTACACTTAAATAAATATGAAATTATTGTATTGTCAAGGGTCCTCTACAAGTATACAAGGTTTCAAGTCGATCCGATGATTTTAAGTGGGTGAAAATCGCGTTGAAATATTCCGTTACATTGATACAAAAACACTTTTTTTTTGATTTTCTGATGATTATGGCCAGGATTTTAGAAAATAAATATGAAATTATTGTATTGTCAAGGGTCCTCTACAAGTATACAAGGTTTCAAGTCGATCCGATGATTTTAAGTGGGTGAAAATCGCGTTGAAAGATTCCGTTACATTGATACAAAAACACTTTTTTTTTATTTTCTGATGATTATGGCCAGGATTTTAGAAAATAAATATGAAATTATTGTATTGTCAAGGGTCCTCTACAAGTATACAAGGTTTCAAGTCGATCCGATGATTTTAAGTGGGTGAAAATCGCGTTGAATGATTCCGTTACATTGATACAAAAACACTTTTTTTATTTTCTGATGATTATGGCCAGGATTTTAGAAAATAAATATGAAATTATTGTATTGTCAAGGGTCCTCTACAAGTATACAAGGTTTCAAGTCAATCCGATGATTTTAAGTGGATGAAAATCGCGTTGAAAGATTCCGTTACATTGATACAAAAACACTTTTTATTTTATTTTATGATGATTATGGCCAGGATTTTAGAAAATAAATATGAAATTATTGTATTGTCAAGGGTCCTCTACAAGTATACAAGGTTTCAAGTCAATCCGATGATTTTAAGTGGGTGAAAATCGCGTTGAAAGATTCCGTTACATTGATACAAAAACACTTTTTTTTTATTTTCTGACGATTATGGCCAGGATTTTAGAAAATAAATATGAAATTATTCTATTGTCAAGGGTCCTCTACAAGTATACAAGGTTTCAAGTCGATCCGTTGATTTTAAGTGGGTGAAAATTGCGTTGAAAGATTCCGTTACATAGATAGATAGATAGATAGATACAGGTCAAGCTAATATAAAGGGTGTAAAAAAAACTCCTGGCGCGACAGGCCTACAAGGCCCTTAACCTACCAGCCGGCTCCTGGCCTCACATCCACATGTGTCAATCACAGAGGTAGATGATAATCAGCCAGTGTATGGGGTGACATGTGACCAGCATGTTGAGTCCCCCAGCCGTTATAGCTGGTTTTCTCAACCTGGAGCCGCTACTTATTGTAGCTACCCAAATGCATCACGATGCTGGGTGGGCACCTGTCCCATACTGGCCGAAATACCATGAGAAAATTTCTTCCCCCATGGAGACTCGAACCAGCGCAAGTCCCGTAGCTCTGCGCCAAGGTTTCCTGCCTTAATCACTCGGCTACGTCGACAAAATCGCAAATACTGCTGGCAAGAAATAAGTCTAGAATTCGAGAGGATGTCAACATACACCTCAGCGATAAGAATATATAAAAGATAAACACTGTGAAGGGTCCTGGAATGCTTATAGACAAACAATTCAAATCCATACCATAAGTTCGCAGCAGGAAACCTTCTATATAGATAAAGCCTTCATTAGTTTTTTTCGTTGTTTGGGTATCTTCGCTTTCTAACAGACGTAAAAACATGAGTTAAAAGAAAATCAACCAGCATGATACCACACAACAAATTTTGATGCGGAAGTAACAGCTATTCATATTTCACTCCAACAATTACTATACAGAATAAATACATTTCAAAATGCTGTCATACTCTCTGATTCTAAGGCAGCAATATATGCAATAAATTCACACAAAATGAAGTCAAATACAAATTAAAGAGTGCTACAAAATGATTTATATGTTGATTGTTGCTGAAGTAGGTAATTTTATTGTTACCTGAATTGTGATTTGAAAAAAGCAATATTACTGATATTTTTAATAACGCGAGGGTCATGCGAAGAGCAAGAAAATCTCTTGTTCACGATAGAATAAATGCTTAAGAGAAAAATGGAACGATATTATAGGCTACGTACAGACCTATGTATGGTGCAATTAATACAATCCACTTTAATTTAAATATAACTTTATAGTCATTTATAGAAAAAAGCTTTAAAATAAGAGTATGAACAGGTAAAGATGTAAATATATGTTAACCCATTCGCTTCAGATTTGAAAGCTCAATGTATTTTCCCAGAAACAGGATATAAGTTACCGTAAATTGTTTTGTATATTTTCAGACATTCAAAACAAACAAAATATAATGGCACTTGAGATCACAATAAGGGTGAAGGCCAAAACATATTCCCTTACTATTCATAAATGTTAACAAAAGACTACTCTGCCAAGGGATGTATCAAATATTGCAGTATATATATCTTCTTCTTCTTCTTCCCTTCATGTGATAGACCTAGTGGTCTGTTACGGTCTCAATCCAACGTTTGAAGGGTCTGCCCAAAGATCTCTTGCCTGGTGGCTGGTAATTTAATCTGTCTTAACCAATGGATTGGTCATGCTTTCAGTTATATGGCGGCACCTGTACTCAGCGTTTCCTTTTCCATTCTTGTTCGAAATCATAGAATGTAAGTAAATATTTTTAGTTAATAGTTAATTGTTAAGTTAAGGAGTTAAGATGAGAGTTTTTAGGTGAAGTTTAAATCTTAATCTGTCTTAACCAATGGGTTGGTCATGCTTTCAGTTATATGGCGGCACCTGTACTCAGCGTTTCCTTTTCCATTCTTGTTCGAAATCATAGAATGTAAGTAAATATTTTTAGTTAATAGTTAATTGTTAAGTTAAGGAGTTAAGATGAGAGTGTTTAGGTGAAATTTAAATTTTAATCTGTCTTAACCAATGGATTGGTCATGCTTTCAGTTATATGACGGCACCTGTACTCAGCGTTTCCTTTTCCATTCTTGTTCGAAATCATAGAATGTAAGTAAATATTTTTAGTTAATAGTTAATTGTTACGTTAAGGAGTTAAGATGAGAGTTTTTAGGTGAAGTTTAAATCTTAATCTGTCTTAACCAATGGGTTGGTCATGCTTTCAGTTATATGGCGGCACCTGTACTTAGCGTTTCCTTTTCCATTCTTGTTCGAAATCATAGAATGTAAGTAAATATTTTTAGTTAATAGTTAATTGTTAAGTTAAGGAGTTAAGATGAGAGTTTTTAGGTGAAATTTAAATTTTAATCTGTCTTAACCAATGGATTGGTCATGCTTTCAGTTATATGGCGGCACCTGTACTCAGCGTTTCCTTTTCCATTCTTGTTCGAAATCATAGAATGTAAGTAAATATTTTTAGTTAATAGTTAATTGTTAAGTTAAGGAGTTAAGATGAGAGTTTTTAGGTGAAATTTAAATTTTAATGTCTTAACCAATGGATTGGTCATGCTTTCAGTTATATGGCGGCACCTGTACTCAGCGTTTCCTTTTCCATTCTTGTTGGAAATCATAGAATGTAAGTAAATATTTTTAGTTAATAGTTAATTGTTAAGTTAAGGAGTTAAGATGAGAGTTTTTAGGTGAAATTTAAATTTTAATCTGTCTTAACCAATGGATTGGTCATGCTTTCAGTTATATGGCGGCACCTGTACTCAGCGTTTCCTTTTCCATTCTTGTTCGAAATCATAGAATGTAAGTAAATATTTTTAGTTAATTGTTAAGTTAAGGAGTTAAGATGAGAGTTTTTAGGTGAAATTTAAATTTTAATCTGTCTTAACCAATGGATTGGTCATGCTTTCAGTTATATGGCGGCACCTGTACTCAGCGTTTCCTTTTCCATTCTTGTTCGAAATCATAGAATGTAAGTAAATATTTTTAGTTAATAGTTAATTGTTAAGTTAAGGAGTTAAGATGAGAGTTTTTAGGTGAAGTTTAAATCTTAATCTGTTTTAACCAATGGATTGGTCATGCTTTCAGTTATATGGCGGCACCTGTACTCAGCGTTTCCTTTTCCATTCTTGTTCTAAATCATAGAATGTAAGTAAATATTTTTAGTTAATAGTTAATTGTTAAGTTAAGGAGTTAAGATGAGAGCTTTTAGGTGAAATTTAAATTTTAATCTGTCTTAACCAATGGATTGGTCATGCTTTCAGTTATATGGCGGCACCTGTACTCAGCGTTTCCTTTTCCATTCTTGTTCGAAATCATAGAATGTAAGTAAATATTTTTAGTTAATAGTTAATTGTTAAGTTAAGGAGTTAAGATGAGAGTTTTAGGTGAAATTTAAATTTTAATCTGTCTTAACCAATGGATTGGTCATGCTTTCAGTTATATGGCGCAATCCTGTACTCAGCGTTTCCTGTTTTCCTTTTCCATTCTTGTTTCGAAATCATAGAATGTAAGTAATATTATTTTAGTTCTATTGTTAGAGTTAATGGAGTTTAAGATGAGAGTTATTAGGTTGAAATTTAAATTTTAATCTTGTCTTAACCAATATATTGGTCATGCTTTCAGTTATATGACAGCACCTGTACTTAGCGTTTCCTTTTCCATTCTTGTTCGAAATCATAGAATGTAAGTAAATATTTTTAGTTAATAGTGAATTGTTAAGTTAAGGAGTTAAGATGAGAGTTTTTAGGTGAAATTTAAATTTTAATCTGTCTTAACCAATGGATTGGTCATGCTTTCAGTTATATGGCGGCACCTGTACTCAGCGTTTCCTTTTCCATTCTTGTTCGAAATCATAGAATGTAAGTAAATATTTTTAGTTAATAGTTAATTGTTAAGTTAAGGAGTTAAGATGAGAGTTTTTAGGTGAAGTTTAAATTTTAATCTGTCTTAACCAATGGATTGGTCATGCTTTCAGTTATATGGCGGCACCTGTACTCAGCGTTTCCTTTTCCATTTTTGTTCGAAATCATAGAATGTAAGTAAATATTTTTAGTTAATAGTTAATTGTTAAGTTAAGGAGTTAAAATGAGAGTTTTAGGTGAAGTTTAAATCTTAATCTGTCTTAACCAATGGATTGGTCATGCTTTCAGTTATATGGCGGCACCTGTACTCAGCGTTTCCTTTTCCATTCTTGTTCGAAATCATAGAATGTAAGTAAATATTTTTAGTTAATAGTTAATTGTTAAGTTAAGGAGTTAAGGTGAGAGTTTTTAGGTGAAATTTAAATTTTAATCTGTCTTAACCAATGGATTGGTCATGCTTTCAGTTATGTGGCGGCACCTGTACTCAGCGTTTCCTTTTCCATTCTTGTTCGAAATCATAGAATGTAAGTAAATATTTTTAGTTAATTGTTAAGTTAAGGAGTTAAGATGAGAGTTTTTAGGTGAAATTTTAATTTTAATCTGTGTTAACGAATGGATTGGTAATGCTATCAGTTATATGGCGGCACGTGTACACAGCGTTTCCTTTTCCATTCTTGTTCGAAATCATAGAATGTAAGTAAATATTTTTAGTTAATAGTTAATTGTTAGGTTAAGGAGTTAAGATGAGAGTTTTTAGGTGAAGTTTAAATTTTAATCTGTCTTAACCAATGGATTGGTCATGCTTTCAGTTATATGGCGGCACCTGTACTCAGCGTTTCCTTTTCCATTCTTGTTCGAAATCATAGAATGTAAGTAAATATTTTTAGTTAATAGTTAATTGTTAAGTTAAGGAGTTAAGATGAGAGTTTTTATGTGAAGTTTAAATCTTAATCTGTTTTAACCAATGGGTTGGTCATGCTTTCAGTTATATGGCGGCACCTGTACTTAGCGTTTCCTTTTCCATTCTAGTTCGAAATCATAGAATGTAAGTAAATATTTTTAGTTAATAGTTAATTGTTAAGTTAAGGAGTTAAGATGAGAGTTATTAGGTGAAATTTTAATTTTAATCTGTGTTAACCAATGGATTGGTCATGCTTTCAGTTATATGGCGGCACCTGTACTCAGCGTTTCCTTTTCCATTCTTGTTCGAAATCATAGAATGTAAGTAAATATTTTTAGTTAATAGTTAATTGTTAAGTTAAGGAGTTAAGATGAGAGTTTTTAGGTGAAGCTTAAATCTTAATCTGTCTTAACCAATGGGTTGGTCATGCTTTCAGTTATATGGCGGCACCTGTACTCAGCGTTTCCTTTTCCATTCTTGTTCGAAATCATAGAATGTAAGTAAATATTTTTAGTTAATAGTTAATTGTTAAGTTAAGTAGTTAAGATGAGAGTTTTTAGGTGAAATTTAAATTTTAATCTGTATTAACCAATGGATTGGTCATGCATTCAGTTATATGGCGGTACCTGTACTCAGCGTTTCCTTTTCCATTCTTGTTCGAAATCATAGAATGTAAGTAAATATTTTTAGTTAATAGTTAATTGTTAAGTTATGGAGTTAAGATGAGAGTTTTAGGTGAAATTTAAATTTTAATCTGTCTTAACCAATGGATTGGTCATGCTTTCAGTTATATGGCGGCACCTGTACTCAGCGTTTCCTTTTCCATTCTTGTTCGAAATCATAGAATGTAAGTAAATATTTTTAGTTAATTGTTAAGTTAAGGAGTTAACATGAGAGTTATTACGTGAAATTTTAGTTTTAATCTGTGTTAACCAATGGATTGGTCATGCTTTCAGTTATATGGCGGCACCTGTACTCAGCGTTTCCTTTTCCATTCTTGTTCGAAATCATAGAATGTAAGTAAATATTTTTAGTTAATAGTGAATTGTGAAGTTAAGGAGTTAAGATGAGAGTTTTTAGGTGAAATTTAAATTTTAATCTGTCTTAACCAATGGATTGGTCATGATTTCTGTTATATGGCGGCACCTGTACTCAGCGTTTCCTTTTCCATTCTCGTTCGAAATCATAGAATGTAAGTAAATATTTTTAGTTAATTGTTAAGTTAAGGAGTTAAGATGAGAGTTTTTAGGTGAAATATTAATTTTAATCTGTGTTAACCAATGGATTGGTAATGCTTTCAGTTATATGGCGGCACGTGTACACAGCGTTTCCTTTTCCATTCTTGTTCGAAATCATAGAATGTAAGTAAATATTTTTAGTTTTAATTGTTAGGTTAAGGAGTTAAGATGAGAGTTTTTAGGTGAAGTTTAAATTTTAATCTGTCTTAACCAATGGATTGATCATGCTTTCAGTTATATGGCGGCACCTGTACTCAGCGTTTCCTTTTCCATTCTTGTTCGAAATCATAGAATGTAAGTAAATATTTTTAGTTAATAGTTAATTGTTAAGTTAAGGAGTTAAGATGAGAGTTTTTAGGTGAAGTTTAAATCTTAATCTGTCTTAACCAATGGGTTGGTCATGCTTTCAGTTATATGGCGGCACCTGTACTCAGCGTTTCCTTTTCCATTCTTGTTCGAAATCATAGAATGTAAGTAAATATTTTTAGTTAATAGTTAATTGTTAAGTTAAGGAGTTAAGATGAGAGTTATTAGGTGAAATTTTAATTTTAATCTGTGTTAACCAATGGATTGGGCATGCTTTCAGTTATATGGCGGCACCTGTACTCAGCGTTTCCTTTTCCATTCTTGTTCGAAATCATAGAATGTAAGTAAATATTTTTAGTTAATAGTTAATTGTTAAGTTAAGGAGTTAAGATGAGAGTTTTTAGGTGAAGTTTAAATCTTAATCTGTCTTAACCAATGGGTTGGTCATGCTTTCAGTTATATGGCGGCACCTGTACTCAGCGTTTCCTTTTCCATTCTTGTTCGAAATCATAGAATGTAAGTAAATATTTTTAGTTAATAGTTAATTATTAAGTTAAGGAGTTAAGATGAGAGTTTTTAGGTGAAATTTAAATTTAAACTGTCTTAACCAATGGATTGGTCATGCTTTCAGTTATATAGCGGCACCTGTACTCAGCGTTTCCTTTTCCATTCTTGTTCGAAATAATAGAATGTAAGTAAATATTTTTAGTTAATAGTTAATTGTTAAGTTAAGGAGTTAAGATTAGAGTCTTTAGGTGAAATTTAAATTTTAATCTGTCTTAACCAATGGATTGGTCATGCTTTCAGTTATATGGCGGCAGCTGTACTCAGCGTTTCCTTTTCCATTCTTGTTCGAAATCATAGAATGTAAGTAAATATTTTTAGTTAATAGTTAATTGTTAAGTTAAGGAGTTAAGATGAGAGCTTTTAGGTGAAATTTAAATTTTAATCTGTCTTAACCAATGGATTGGTCATGCTTTCAGTTATATGGCGGCACCTGTACTCAGCGTTTCCTTTTCCATTCTTGTTCGAAATCATAGAATGTAAGTAAATATTTTTAGTTAATAGTTAATTGTTAAGTTAAGTAGTTAAGATGAGAGTTTTTAGGTGAAATTTAAATTTTAATCTGTCTTAACCAATGGATTGGTCATGCATTCTGTTATATGGCGGCACCTGTACTCAGCGTTTCCTTTTCCATTCTTGTTCGAAATCATAGAATGTAAGTAAATATTTTTAGTTAATAGTTAATTGTTAAGTTAAGGAGTTAAGATGAGAGTTTTAGGTGAAATTTAAATTTTAATCTGTCTGAACCAATGGATTGGTCATGCTTTCAGTTATATGGCGGCACCTGTACTCAGCGTTTCCTTTTCCATTCTTGTTCGAAATCATAGAATGTAAGTAAATATTTTTAGTTAATTGTTAAGTTAAGGAGTTAAGATGAGAGTTATTAGGTGAAATTTTAGTTTTAATCTGTGTTAACCAATGGATTGGTCATGCTTTCAGTTATATGGCGGCACCTGTACTCAGCGTTTCCTTTTCCATTCTTGTTCGAAATCATAGAATGTAAGTAAATATTTTTAGTTAATAGTGAATTGTTAAGTTAAGGAGTTAAGATGAGAGTTGTTAGGTGAAATTTAAATTTTAATCTGTCTTAACCAATGGATTGGTCATGCTTTCTGTTATATGGCGGCACCTGTACTCAGCGTTTCCTTTTCCATTCTTGTTCGAAATCATAGAATGTAAGTAAATATTTTTAGTTAATAGTTAATTGTTAATTTATGGAGTTAAGATGAGGAGTTTTAGGTGAAATTTAAATTTTTAATCTGTCTCTAACCAATGGATTGGTCATGCTTTCAGTTATATGGCGGCACCTGTACTCAGCGTTTCCTTTTCCACTTTTTGTTCGAAATCATAGAATGTAAGTAAATATTTTTAGTTAATAGTTAATTGTTAAGTTAAGGAGTTAAGATGAGAGTTTTTGGGTGAAGTTTAAATCTTAATCTTGTCTTAACCAATGGATTGGTGATGCTGTCAGTTATATGGCGGCACCTGTACTCAGCCGTTTCCTTTTCCATTCTTGTTCGAAAATCATAGAATGTTAAGTAAATATTTTTAGTTAATAGTTTATTGTTAAGTTTAGGAGTTAAGTGAGAGTTTTTTGTGGATATTAAATTTTAGTCTGTCTTAACCAATGGATTGGTCATGCTTTCAGTTATATGGCGGCACCTGTACTCAGCGTTTCTGCTTTTCCTTTTCTTGTTCGAAATCATAAATGTGAAGTAAATATTTTTAGTTAATTGTTAAGTTAAGGAGTTAAGATGAGGATTTTAGGTGAAATTTTAATTTTTAATCGTGGTTAACCAATGGATTGGTATGCTTTCAGTTATATGGCGGCACGTGTACACAGCGTTTCATTTTCCATTTCTTGTTCAAAATCATAGAAGTAAGTAAATATTTAGTTAATAGTTAATTGTAAAGTTTAAGGAGTTAAGAGAGAGTTTTTTAGTGAAATTAAATTTTAATCTGTCTTAACCAATGGATTGGTCATGCTTTCCGTTATATGGCGGGGCCCTTGTACTAGCGTTTCCTTTTCCATTCTTGTTCGAAAATCATCGAATGTAGTAAATATTTTTAGTTAATAATAGTTAATTGTTAGTTAAGGATTTAAGATGAGAGGTTTTTA
>JASPKZ010008352.1:0-122500 GCA_030220185.1 Diploptera punctata
ATCGGATGTTGGCATTACAAATCTCGACTAGCCATCTAGATTGTCTTTTTGCAAGTTTCGATATTTTTGAAATTATGTAATTTTTTAGAAAAAATTCACTCGATTTTCGAAATTTTGATTTTAATCGGATTTTTTGCATTATAAATCTCTGACTAGCCCTCTAGATTGTATTTTTGCAGTTTTCGATATTTTTGAAATTATGTAATTTTTTAGAAAAAATCCAAGGTTGCCTTGGAAAAAAATTACTTGATTTTCAAAATTTTGATTTCAATCGGATTTTTTGCATTATAAATCTCTGACTAGCCCTCTAGATTGTATTTTTGCAGATTTCGATATTTTTGAAATTATGTAATTTTTTAGAAAAAATCCAAGGTCTTGGAAAAAAATTACTTGATTTTCAAAATTTTGATTTTAACCGGATTTTTTGCATTATAAATCTCTGACTAGCCCTCTAGATTGTATTTTTGCAGTTTTCGATATTTTTGAAATTATGTAATTTTTTAGAAAAAATCCAAGGTTATATAGCCTTGGAAAAAAATTACTTGATTTTCAAAATTTAGATTTTAATCGGATTTTTTGCATTACAAATCTCTGACTAGCCCTCTAGATTGTATTTTTGCAGTTTTCGATATTTTTGAAATTATGTAATTTTTTAGAAAAATTCCAAGGTTATAGCCTTTGAAAAAAAATAACTCGATTTTCGAAATTTTGATTTTAATCGGATTTTTTGCATTATAAATCTCTGACTAGCCCTCTCTAGATTGTATTTTTTGCAGTTTTTTCGATATTTTTTGAAATCATGTAATTTTTTAGAAAAAATCCAAGGTTATAGCCTTGGAAAAAAATTACTTGATTTTCAAAATTTGATTTTAATCGGATTTTTTGCATTATAAATCTCTGACTAGCCCTCTAGATTGTATTTTTGCAGATTTCGATATTTTTGAAATTATGTAATTTTTTAGAAAAAATCCAAGGTTATATATAGCCTTGGAAAAAAATTACTTGATTTTCAAAATTTTGATTTTAATCGGATTTTTTGAATTATAAATCTCTGACTAGCCCTCTAGATTGTAATTTTGCAGTTTTCGATATTTTTGAAATTATGTAATTTTTTAGAAAAAATCCAAGGTTACATATAGCCTTGGAAAAAAATTACTTGATTTTCAAAATTTTGATTTTAATCGGATTTTTTGCATTACAAATCTCTGACTAGCCCTCTAGATTGTATTTTTGCAGTTTTCGATATTTTTGAAATTATGTAATTTTTTAGAAAAAATCCAAGGTTATATAGCCTTGGAAAAAAATTACTTGATTTTCAAAATTTTGATTTTAATCGGATTTTTTGCATTATAAATCTCTGACTAGCCCTCTAGATTGTATTTTTGCAGTTTTCGATATTTTTGAAATTATGTAATTTTTTAGAAAAAATCCAAGGTTATAGCCTTGGAAAAAAATTACTTGATTTTCAAAATTTTGATATAAACCGGATTTTTTGCATTATAAATCTCTGACTAGCCCTCTAGATTCTATTTTTGCAGTTTTCGATATTTTTGAAATTATGTAATTTTTTAGAAAAAATCCAAGGTTATAGCCTTGGAAAAAAATTACTTGATTTTCAAAATTTTGATTTCAACCGGATTTTTTGCATTATAAATCTCTGACTAGCCCTCTAGATTGTATTTTTGCAGTTTTCGATATTTTTGAAATTATGTAATTTTTTAGAAAATTCCAAGGTTATAGCCTTGGAAAAAAATAACTCGATTTTCAAAATTTTGATTGTAATCGGATTTTTTGCATTATAAATCTCTGACTAGCCCTCTAGATTGTATTTTTGCAGTTTTCGATATTTTTGAAATTATGTAATTTTTTAGAAAAAATCCAGGTTTATAGCCTTGGAAAAAAATAACTTGATTTTCAAAATTTTGATTTTAACCGGATTTTTTGCATTATAAATCTCTGACTAGCCCTCTAGATTGTATTTTTGCAGTTTTCGATATTTTTTGCATTATGTTAATTTTTAGATTATTTTTTGGAAAAAAATTACTTGATTTTCAAAATTTTGATTTTAATCGGATTTTTTGCATTATAAATCTCTGACTAGCCCTCTAGATTGTATTTTTGCAGTTTTCGATATTTTTGAAATTATGTAATTTTTTAGAAAAAATCCAAGGTTATAGCCTTGGAAAAAAATTACTTGATTTTCAAAATTTTGATTTTAACCGGATTTTTTGCATTATAAATCTCTGACTAGCCCTCTAGATTGTATTTTTGCAGTTTTCGATATTTTTGAAATTATGTAATTTTTTAGAAAAAATCCAAGGTTATAGCCTTGGAAAAAAATAACTCGATTTTCAAAATTTTGATTTTAATCGGATTTTTTGCATTACAAATCTCTGACTAGCCCTCTAGATTGTATTTTTGCAGTTTTCGATATTTTTGAAATTATGTAATTATGTAATTTTCGAAATTTTGATTTTAATCGGATTTTTTGCATTATAAATCTCTGACTAGCCCTCTAGATTGTATTTTTGCAGTTTTCGATATTTTTGAAATTATGTAATTTTTTAGAAAAAATCCAAGGCCTTGGAAAAAAATTACTTGATTTTCAAAATTTTGATTTTAATCGGATTTTTTGCATTATAAATCTCTGACTAGCCCTCTAGATTGTATTTTTGCAGTTTTCGATATTTTTGAAATTATGTAATTTTTTAGAAAAATTCCAAGGTTATAGCCTTGGAAAAAAATAACTCGATTTTCGAAATTTTGATTTTAATCGGATTTTTTGCATTATAAATCTCTGACTAGCCCTCTAGATTGTATTTTTGCAGTTTTCGATATTTTTGAAATTATGTAATTTTTTAGAAAAAATCCAAGGTTATAGCCTTGGAAAAAATTACTTGATTTTCAAAATTTTGATTTCAATCGGATTTTTTGCATTATAAATCTCTGACTAGCCCTCTAGATTGTATTTTTGCAGATTTCGATATTTTTGAAATTATGTAATTTTTTAGAAAAAATCCAAGGTTATAGCCTTGGAAAAAAATTACTTGATTTTCAAAATTTTGATTTCAACCGGATTTTTTGCATTATAAATCTCTGACTAGCCCTCTAGATTGTATTTTTGCAGTTTTCGATATTTTTGAAATTATGTAATTTTTTAGAAAATTCCAAGGTTATAGCCTTGGAAAAAATAACTCGATTTTCAAAATTTTGATTGTAATCGGATTTTTTGCATTATAAATCTCTGACTAGCCCTCTAGATTGTATTTTTGCAGTTTTCGATATTTTTGAAATTATGTAATTTTTTAGAAAAAAATCCGAGGTTATAGCCTTGGAAAAAAATAACATGATTTTCAAAATTTTGATTTTAACCGGATTTTTTGCATTATAAATCTCTGACTAGCCCTCTAGATTGTATTTTTGCAGTTTTCGATATTTTTGAAATTATGTTAATTTTTAGATAATTTTTTGGAAAAAAATTACTTGATTTTCAAAATTTTGATTTTAATCGGATTTTTTGCATTATAAATCTCTGACTAGCCCTCTAGATTGTATTTTTGCAGTTTTCGATATTTTTGAAAAAAAATTACTTGATTTTCAAAATTTTGATTTTAACCGGATTTTTTGCATTATAAATCTCTGACTAGCCCTCTAGATTGTATTTTTGCAGTTTTCGATATTTTTGAAATTATGTAATTTTTTAGAAAAAATCCAAGGTTATAGCCTTGGAAAAAAATAACTCGATTTTCAAAATTTTGATTTTAATCGGATTTTTTGCATTACAAATCTCTGACTAGCCCTCTAGATTGTATTTTTGCAGTTTTCGATATTTTTGAAATTATGTAATTATGTAATTTTCGAAATTTTGATTTTAATCGGATTTTTTGCATTATAAATCTCTGACTAGCCCTCTAGATTGTATTTTTGCAGTTTTTGATATTTTTGAAATTATGTAATTTTTTAGAAAAAATGCAAGGCCTTGGAAAAAAATTACTTGATTTTCAAAATTTTGATTTCAATCGGATTTTTTGCATTATAAATCTCTGACTAGCCCTCTAGATTGTATTTTTGCAGTTTTCGATATTTTTGAAATTATGTAATTTTTTAGAAAAAATCCAAGGTTATAGCCTTGGGAAAAAATAACTCGATTTTCAAAATTTTGATTGTAATCGGATTTTTTGCATTATAAATCTCTGACTAGCCCTCTAGATTGTATTTTTGCAGTTTTCGATATTTTTGAAATTATGTAATTTTTTAAAAAAAATCCAAGGTTATAGCCTTGGAAAAAAATTACTTGATTTTCAAAATTTTGATTTCAATCGGATTTTTTGCATTATAAATCTCTGACTAGCCCTCTAGATTGTATTTTTGCAGTTTTCGATATTTTTGAAATTATGTAATTTTTTAGAAAAAATCCAAGGTTATAGCCTTGGAAAAAAATAACTCGATTTTCAAAATTTTGATTGTAATAGGATTTTTTGCATTATAAATCTCTGACTAGCCCTCTAGATTGTATTTTTGCAGTTTTCGATATTTTTGAAATTATGTAATTTTTAAGAAAAATTCCTTGGAAAAAAATAACTCGATTTTCGAAATTTTGATTTTAATCGGATTTTTTGCATTATAAATCTCTGACTAGCCCTCTAGATTGTATTTTTGCAGTTTTCGATATTTTTGAAATTATGTAATTTTTTAGAAAAAATCCAAGGTTGCCTTGGAAAAAAATTACTTGATTTTCAAAATTTTGATTTCAATCGGATTTTTTGCATTATAAATCTCTGACTAGCCCTCTAGATTGTATTTTTGCAGATTTCGATATTTTTGAAATTATGTAATTTTTTAGAAAAAATCCAAGGTTTATAGCCTTGGAAAAAAATTACTTGATTTTCAAAATTTTGATTTTAATCGGATTTTTTGCATTATAAATCCCGGACACACCCTCTGGAAAGTATTTTTGGAGTTTTTGAAATTTCTAAAATTGACATTTTTTTGGAAAAATACCAAGACTATAGCCTTGGAATATTCAATTTTGATATTCTGGATTTAGACCAGATTTATGCATTATAAATCCCGGACACACCCTCTAGATAGTATTTATGCAGTTTTTGAAATTTTGAAAATGTTGACATTTTTTGGAAAAACACCAAGACTACAACCTTGTAAACTCAATTTTGAAACTTTGGATTTGGACCGGATTTTTTGCATTATAAATCCCGGACAGAGGTTCTAGCTTATTAATACCATTGAGTTGTAGGCCTTCCTCATCCTCTAAAGATTTGATGGCATGCTCTAGTACAAAATTAAATAGTAGAGGAGATAGTGCATCTCCTTACTTCAACCCATTCTGGATTTTAAAGGTGTCCGAAACTATTTGCCTACACGCACCCTACTCTTTGTGCCATTTAGAGACATTCGTGTAAGTCTTAACTTTTTAGGAATTCCGAACTCCAGCAGGATACTATATAACTTGTCCCTCTTAATTGAATCATATGCTTTTTTGAAGTCTACATATAGTTGATTATTTAATCTATTAAAATTGTAATTATATATTCTAATTTCTCCCATAAAACTTATATAGACATGTGCTAGATAATATATATTTTTATTTCCTTTATTTTGAGTGTTAGAGAGCAAATTACATTTTCTTACATGTTGAAAGGTAAAACCATTATTCGACCAATGAAAATGCAGTTATACATCTGATTTGTTTATATTACAATTGGAACTTAACTCGGTCCTCACATGCTGGAGGTTCCAGACAAAAAGAGACATCTGTCCTCCAGGATAACTGGGAGTTGGTCATAGAGCTAACAACCCACCACCGTGAAACCTCAATTGTTACAAAATTCCAACCTCAACTTTGGAATGGAGGATGCCAGGGCCCAAGTTGGATAGAGCCATAGGATGGATGGAATGTACAGGCTGTTAGGCTTGCATATAACTATGCAGTGTAGAATAGATGTAAAGAAACACAATAATAATGTGTATAAAGTTTTTATCACACTGTAGGAAGTACAGAGATTAAAAGTTAATGTCTTCTTATTTACTCTGTATAAGTTATTTTCCACCACACTGACATGGACACGCGCGCACATGCACACACACACACACACACATACACACACTCTCACTCATCAGATTAATATTTAAATATGTTACAAACTTCTTTTGTTTCTACTGCATCTTGGAGACTTCAAACTTTGTAGTCATTATTTCCTGTAAACAGAATAAGAACAATAATATGAATAATCAATTATTAATGTTTTTATTATTAATTTAACACTTCTCACTTAAGGATAAATTATAAAATAAAAATAAAGTTAAAATATGTTAGTGCCGTCGTCCTCAACTTTTAAAAAATATATGTATGCTTTTTTGTCTGTAGGCCTCTCAGAATCTCTATTCCATCAGCAGGTCTTTCTTCGCTACATTTATTCTCAATGCTGGTCTTAATGAAGTGTTGTCTCAGACAACAGAGCATACATATATTTTTTTTAAAAGTTGAGGGTGATGGCACTAACCTAAGGTACATATTTTAACTTTATTTTTATTTTATGACTATCCACCTCAACGGTCTTAAACAATGAATTTTATTAGTATTGAGGATAAATTATATTTGAAGAAAAATTTTTCTCTTCAAATATAATCAATCATTGAATTAATCAGAGTTTACAACTCATAATTTGTATCTTTTCCAGGACTAGTTTAAATTATTTTCTTTTATTTACTTACATATTATTACAATCCATTGAACTATTATAGGAAATATGGCTATGAGGTTTAAATTTAAAACAAAATTCTTTTATCTCAGCTTATATCCTGTCTTCTAATTAGACCAGTTTTGTAACCTTGTCACGTAATATTGAAGATGTAACCACAAGGTTACGAAACTGGTCTAATTAGAAAAAAGGATATGATGTGAGGTAAAAAGAATTATATTTTAACACTTTGTCCAGTGGTGGTACTAATACCACAGCATTTAAATGGCACTTAAGCCAGAGAAAATTAAATCCCTCGGCATGCCTGTGCCAGCAGATTTATAGGGGTGTTTTTCTGAACCAGAAAACACCCCTGTAAATCTGCCTGCACAGGCATGCCGAGGGATTTAATTTTCTCCAGCTTCAGTGTCATTTAAATGCTGTGATACTAGTACCACTGCAGGACTCAATGTTTTACCTGAGGTGTATCAAGTTTAATAAATTAATGAGTCATTTTAACATCTTACCTCATATTTCATGTTTTTCAAACACGGTAACTATAGTTTTCAAATGATCTTGTCATTCATTTTCAACCGCCATTATGACTACCGGATATTCATTGGAATCTCCCTCTATAACATTGCCATCTGGTGTTGATTTGACGAACTTCGAGATATCGTTCCCAATTTTAACTTTGAATATATCAAGTTTAATTACAATATATACAATTTTAAACAGATCAGTCTTGAAGTGTATTGTAGATGGATTTCAAGCTGGTTATGTTGAATGGTTCAAGTGGTATTTCAGCACCTGCTGAAGTGGGAGACTTCATAATACTACAGGCCTTTTTCTGAAGAGTAGTGCGCACTCTATCATGAAATGATGTGCTGTTTGGTCTGCTTTTTTCAGCACAGTTGCAAAGTGGTAAGGAAGCCCTGTTAATTCTATGAAGAACATCTGTAATGATGGACACTTATTATTTTGAAAAGAAAAATTAATGCCTGAACTGAGATTTGAATCCAATACCTCTGCTAGTGTGCATTACCCAATCCAGGGCTTCTGATACAACTGTTTATTTTTCTTTCTTAATATTTTCTTTCTTATTCTTATCGTCCAAGGCAGATAGCCGTCGTTACCAATTCTACACAACTTTAATCAATATTTCTGAAATAGTCCATCGCTGCAGCCGGGACAGTTTTTCTGGGCGAAGTTTTCATCGGGGTTTTTCCTCACCTGTACGACAAATGTCAGGAAAACTTTAAGGCCCAAACGGTCCCCAAAATCATATGGCCATCGCAATCATCATCATTCATATTCATCTTAGATTAAGCTTAGGATTAGGGACTCTACTGGCGCATCATTATCATCATCATCATCATCACCCATCATATCATCGGGGCAACGTAACCCCGCCTTCCAGGCACCCAACCTCAGAACTGGATTACAAGTACGCCATACCAGAAGAGAACACCAGGAATGCCGAAAGATAACCTGGGGCATTTGAAAAAAAAAAAATTCTGAAATACATTATAATCACAATTGAAGTTATGTAGTAGAATTAAAAAAATATATAAGTACTGATATATCAGTCTTCCTCAATTAAAGTGGATTTTTGTATAAAAAACTTTGTCAATTAGTTAAAACCATGTAGGCCTTTTAGAACATCTTCCATCTTTGGTATGTTATTTGATACTGATATTTGTGTATAAATTGTATAATGGGTTTAGGTTATACCACATACCTGAATCTGTAACACAATTTATATGCAAACATCGGTACCAAATGGCATGTTGAAGATGAAACATGTTCTGAAAGGCTTACATGGTTTTAACTAATTGACAAAGTTTTTTTAAACAAAACTCTATTTTCATTGATGAAGAGTGATATATCACGTACTTTAATATTTAAAAAAAAAAATTACAACTTTTATAGCAGTAAAGATTAATATTACGATGTTTACTGTTATAAAGTTATGTAAAATTCTCATTAAAATGTCTTGTAGAATTAGAAGCTGTCAGATGGTAGCAGCAGCTATCTGCCTTGGACGATAAGAGAATTTTATATGAAGAAAGAAAAATTAATAGTTGCATCAAAAGTCCTGGAGAATGTAATGGATAGCACGCTAGTGTACAAAGCTAGAGGTCTTGGGTTAAAATCCTGGTTCAGGCATTAATTTTTCTTTTTGAAATAATGATCTTCCATGATTCAATAAGAACTGCATAAACAAAGTTTGGCCAGAGCTGTAGGGAGTCTCTGAAAAATAGTGGTTATGAACAGTTGTGTGTGGGCTGCAATTTCAAAGTTCATATAAGTTGAATTCCAGATTATTGTATAGTGATTCTTCAGTAACTGCTTTACTCTGTTCAATGGAATTTGGTTGTAATTTATGGTGGTTTTGTAGCTTGCAACTCTTTTGGCAGATAGTCAGACATTTAATTTCCTTGTAGTCCATTAAGTTCTTTAACCCAATGGAAGTTGATTGTGGTGTAACTGGTATTCTATATCTCTCAGTAGGTTGACTGATAAACCCACAAATTAATTTTTTTCTATGGGAATTTCAAAATTATTTTGTCTATGTATTTATGGATGAAAATTTAGTCCTAAACTGTGAGTTCTTTAGATTTAATGAATGAGTTGGAGAAAATGCTTTAACATCTCATTTCATAAAGTTGTGTGTCTTCATGATACCGGTTTCAAAAGCAATACTATACTTTTGAAACCGGTATCGTGAAGACATGCAACTTTATGAGGTGAGATGTTGAAGCATTTTCTCCAACTCATTCGTTAATGTAAATATCTCATAGTGTTTCCTCCCACTGTAATTTTAATTAAATTCTTTAGATTTCCTTGATCGTTTTATTAAATTTGTTTTTACTTCAATTCTGTGCTTTTCTGAGCAAGCATGAGCAGCTACTGCTAATCTTTCTACTCCCTCATATTTTACATTCCTAAAATATTCCTTCATTTTTGTCTTTAAGTTTCTTTTTGTTTTTTCTTGAATCTCTAGTGTTATCATCAGAAGCTAACCCACTTGGCAATGCAGACATACGCTCTCCTTATATTTTCAATGATTTTATTTCAATTTGTCACTTATATTAAAGGACAAATTAATATTTTAAGAGACGATCTTGAAGATTTTTGGATTGTAGGCAAGGGTCATGAGGTTTGTAGTTCCCCGACGTTTTGCCAGAGACTGCATCTGGCATCCTCAAGGGTTGTCTTGAGACTGGCAATTTTGTCCACTGTCTGTCCTATTTATATGTTCACCGCGATGTGTTCGTAAGTTATATCTGCCTTCTGATTGGTCAGTGGTGAACGTATAAATATGACAGACAGTGGACAAAATTGCCAGTCTCAAGAAACCCTTGAGGATGCCAGACGCAGTCTCTGGCAAAACGTTGGGAAACTACAAACCTCACGACCATGGCCTACAACCCGAAAATCTTCAAGATCATCATAGCAACTCTGGCCGTGAAAGTCTACGTCAATACAATATTTTAAGAGAATTTTTTTTTTTTGCCTAAACTGGGATATGAACCCAGAATCTCTGGATCCCATTCTAGTGCTTTCTCCGTTAAACTATCTAGACTTTAAATTAGGGAGAAATTGTTCTCTTACTTATACAATCCTTTACACTTGAACTCCATACATTCCTATCGATAGATGTTTTCCAATCATCCCCTGCATATTGAACTTTTTTAGGAATAAATCACCATGAGGTTTAATTTAATCATCCCCTGTATAATTTACCTCTATCAAATCATGGTAATGTTATTCTCTAACATCATTCTTGACCTACCTACTGGGAATTTTTCTTCTGGTTTTTCTACAAGGAGTTTACACTCCTCTCTTTCATTCTCAATCATACCTCATGTCCTGCCCTTTGCAGTCTATCAAGACTTAAATGTTATTAACACATCTGATTTCCTGTAAAGATCATCAATATGCAAGTCTTCACTATTCACTTGCTAGTTCATGCTTTTTAGACCAAACATTTTCCTAAGGACTTTATTCTCAAATACTTATAATTAGATCTCCGTGAAATTCGCAAGTTGCGATAATGCAAAATGCTCTAATTTTGTTATTTTCTTGTACCATTTCTTAACTCCACTTCCCATAACCTTAAAAAAAGCATTTATGAATCGCAAAATATTGCAAAATCCTATGATAATGCAAAATAACACTGAAATTTAAAATTTTCAACGAATTCCAGAGATTTTTTTGCTCTATTCACGAAATTTTCATAGTGCATTTTTAAACTACCATATCTGCTTCCTCCATGCATTCTTGCAAAGGGAAATGGTTGCAACAGTGGTAATATTTTTTGTCCTCCTCATGCTCAAATATAGTCTCTCCATTGATTTTAAGTTCTATGGCCAATATGAATTCCAAGAAATACGAATTATATTAACGTGTAAGATAGGTTTTTTCCCCCTAAATTTTTGCAGACATAATTATCAATTTCATATCAATCATTATTAAGTAATGTTATGTTCAAATCTGAAGAAAATATTTCTTTACGTATAAGCAGTAACGTGAGAATAATGCAAGCACTGCCAAATTTGAATAAGCCAACAATGGACCATGAGTAATTATATCATATTGATAAATTGCATTATTCCCAATTTAATTAAAACAGAATTTAATTACATAAACCCATTTTTTCTATTGGATTACATATCTCCGTATAACATGGATTTTTAACAAAATGTAACAAAATAAATACTGACAGTTTGAACAACAATGGCCACGCACAATTTCAATTCCCCCTCTTTCCCCCTTCAAACTTTGTTTCAATCAACAGATTGATTCAGTGAACGTGAAATGTATACCTTGGTCAGTTTGTGTTTTACTTAAGTCTCAAGTAATTTTCATTATCATTTGTTTTTAGTTTTCTACCGATTGTCATGTCAAAACCAAGGGTCAGCCACTCTTATGAATGAGAATGCAGAGATATTCACCATGATTGTAGTTTGCTTACAAATTAGTGACTACAATTCAAATTTTATGAATTTTAGTGTATTAACATTGATATCAATTGTACAAGCTAATAGTTGACCTTAAACTACTGGATATATCATTCTTATTGGGTTTAATATACTAAACTAGGATTAAAGAGACTAAAATTCGCATATTTTTAGAATAACACTGCCAAATCCTCAATAACATCGAAATCTTGAAATTTTAAAAAGAATTTTCCCTAAAAATAAAACCACTTTCACGGATCTCTACTTATAATCTTTTCTCCTCTCTTAAAGTATGAGTCAAAGTAATATAACTGGAAGGATAATAGGTTTATATATTTTTGGTTTAATTTATTTTTTAGAGAAGTTCCTGTAATGCATAATTGCATGTGTTTCCAGAATTGAGCATGTTTAAATTCTTTCTGTACCACATTTCTGTTTGCAAATGTTGCAAGGTACTTGAATTCACAAACTTCTTCAAAATTTCTCTCGTTTGTCATTATCTATCCACTTTCATTATATAATGTATTTCTATTATTATTGTTACTATTATATACATTTTACAAGCAATGCTATCCATTTTATAAGACAGGATATTAACATTTTTGCCCTGTTTTGAACTAATATAAACTTGTAAAGTAAATAATTTTAATTAACATAATTCTACTAACCTCATCTGAATCCATTGTTGTCAGTGCTCTGTAAAAGAAAAGATTCATTAGTATGCAGATTCAGTCATAAAAATAGGATGTTATTTGAACTAGTACTCAATGGTATTTGGAAGCTACAGAATTGTCTTCGGAATATTGGAATTTCTAAAAGTCTTAAAAAACTTCAACATATGATTGGCACCGAAAAAACAACTTCAGCATCATAAGATTAATTAGATCCAACAAAAATGAGAAAATAAAAGAAGAAAACAAAATAAGGATTTATCAGATTAAATGCGAATAATCTGAAGAAGTCTACATAGGGAAAACAAAGTGAAATTGAAAAACAGTGAAAGAACATCTCAGGAATGTCACAAACAGGGAAGTAGAAAAATCTGCAGTAGCAGCCCATACGTGGTCAGAAAAACATCTTATCGAAAGATAGGCTACATTATTAAAACAAATAGAAAACCAAAATAACTCACAATTTGGGAAAAAAATCTACATTAAAAAAAAAGAATAGAAAGGAAAAATTAATGAACATTGAAATTTCTAGGGAAAATGATTTGATTTGGAGGATCTTCAGATGACAAAACACTGGTTGTGAAAATACTGAGGATGGAACTGAAGAAGAAAGTTGTGAAACCGGTCTAAGAGAAAGACGAATATGAGATGAGGTGATAAAATTTTATTCAAATAAAAATTCTAAAAGTCTGTCTCACAGGAATTGCAAGTCAAATAAATGGTCAAATTTTACTGATTTACATAATATCATTTCTTTTTTGTGTAATGCCACCAGGTTGTCTTTTATGACATTTATCGTTTTCTCTCCTAATATTGGCAGAATTGTAGCTCATTTCTTAGGTTGGGGCACCTGGAAGATGGAGTTACATTACCTCCCTATATGATGGCTGAGAAATGATAAAGTGCCAGGACAGTCCTTAAACTAAATTTAACTCAATTCCAGACCATAGGCAACCCTTTAAGGAAAAAATTCCTATGGTCTGACTGGGAATCAAACCTGGGACCTCATGAACTGTAGTTAGAAACTCTGACCACAAGACTATAAGACTGGTCATGTAGAATATAACTTTAATTTGTTAGTTAAGTCATATGTATACAATTTTGTTGCAAGAAACGAACATGGCAGCCAGTACAGCAAATTTTAAATTTCAGTTTTCAGGTAAATCCCAACTACTAACATTTGAATTTCATTGATTTTGGGGAATACCCTTTCTGTTGTATTTCAATGGCATTATACTAAGTATTGTTTTGAAAAAATTTAATACTGAATACTAGAGCTATTAAAAAATTTATGGTTCTGGTTAACTTCCGCTCCTAATGATCTGATTTTGCTGGTTAACAAACTTGAACTTACTTTTCTTATTTGGTTGCTATATGCCAAGTTTGGTACTGAAAAAAAATTGTGGCCAATAGAGCATTAATAGACACACAAAAATACACATACATTTTTGCCATGGTTATTTTCGATGCCTACTAATTAACCCGTTGGGTGGGCGTTCCGTGAATATCCGTCTCAAGAAAGCCTTCACTCGGTGGGAGTTACGGATATATCCAACGAGATATATATATTTTTTTCTAAGTTATTTGGCGATACAGGAATGCAAAATTTTGAAGATCTGTTCTGTATGTGTATGACATCTAGTGTGATTTTTTTCAACCCCCTTTGACCGGTCTCTCAACAGTTTCTTATTACGAGAGTTAAAATCACATATCAAGTATGCGCGCAAGAACGGACTAACGTATATCGGTAACTGGCCAGCTATATAACATTCATGATAAAATATTATTCACTAGACGTGTTCAGAAAAAAAAAACAGACCATCTGTTTGCTCAACATAATATATCTCTCAACTCAGATTAGCCTTAACCCTTAATGCAAGAACGGTCTAAGTTAATGAAAAAATAATAACTCTGGTACAGTTTCTTGTAACTTCTCATTCACACGTTTAAATGAGAGGTCTGTCTTTTATCACATTAGAAAAATATTGCACAAACATTCAATTGGGGTTGCTAACTTTTACCCTCCATTCTCCAGTCTTGAAGTAACTAGTTCAAACGTCTTATTTCGCTTCTAGTTTTTTTTTTTCACTTCATCATATTTTTTTATAAGCTACTTACAATTTACTGAAAATATGAGTGTTTTCTAAAATGAAGTTATGTAGCATTCATAATACTAACAACAATAATAACCAGTGACTTCTCAACACACCAGTGTTCAATAACGCCACTGATAATATCTGATGACGTCAATAATCACTATTACTACAATAAAAACTACTAATTGTACAGATATATATTTTTACGGTATATTAAAGTTCTAAAAATAAAAAAAATTGCGATTATTTGTAATAACTCAAAACTGACAGTATTTAGTAACGCCACTGGTCATATGTGTCGTAAAATTTTAATATGTACACAGTGTTAAAAGAGATTGTATATTTACATTATAAACTTCGGAGTAAATTGCCAATATAAATTAATTAATTAATTTATACATATATCCTAAATGCTTCGTTTTTATCGATGTAAGACTTGAAATAACGCCACTGATGACAGACACCATGAAAGGCCAGAGTTAACATTTATTGCATTTAAGAGATTTGCATACTTTTTAATATTCATTACATGTAATATAAATAATGTTTTCCAAATTACTTTTAAATTGAACACGAGAATACACTTGTGCCGTTTTTGTACTAAAGTTGAAAAAAATAAAAATATGAAATTTCGATTAAAAAATATGACCATATGAAAGAGAATGGTTGTTTTGTATAATATTTGCTGGATATGTTACAAATGTTTAGTCCCTGTATTTTTTATAATATTTTAAATTAAAGGAAGAAAAGGTTCCCCACAGAGCTGTACAACTGCACTAGCTAGGTCCCCAGTTAAGGGGTTAAGATAAAAAAAAGATTAACTAAAAAGTCCATCATACAAGAAATGCATAAACTAAACAAATTCATAGTTAAATATGGGAAATAACATCATGAGGTTCTTAATTCGTAAATGAATGAGTCATTTTTTTAACATCTTACCTCATATACCGATAAATAAATTTAGCCTTGGTAATCTATTAATAACTAATAAGAAATTGAACACCCCAGATAGCAAAAAATCTGGAATTTATCAAATTAATTGTAAGGACTGCAATAAAGTATACATAGGTAAAACAAAAAGAAATTTGGACACTCGCACTAAGGAACACTTCAGAAATATTAAAAATGGTGAAATTGAAAAATCAGCTATTGCAGCACATAGTTTATTGGAGAATCATAAAATTGAAAAAGAAGCCCTACTTTTAAAACATTTGGTAAAACCTTTAGAATTGACAATTTGGGAGACGATATATATTCAGAAGAACAAATTTAGAACCATGAATTTCGAGAGATTCCTGATGAACGTGACCTCATCTCAAAGTTCATCAAATCAACACCAGATGGCAACGTTATTGATGGAGATTCCAACGAAAATCTGGTAGTCATAATATCAGTTGAAAATGAGAGAGATCCTTCTCTCGAAAACTAGTTCCCATGTTTGAAGAAACATAAAATATGAGGGTAAGATGTTAAAAAAAAAAAGACTCATTAATTTATAAACAAATTCCTCAACAAGTTGAATTTAGGGTTCGATTTTGCTGATTTATGGAATGTATCCTTCTTTTGTTAATCCTTAAACTAGATAGACTCTATTTCTTATGCCAACCTATTTAAATGTGACAGCATTTAGTGAAAACAAACTATGTATAACCGTAAGTTATTATCTATTGCATATTATCGTTAATTTAATACAAATTATGGTAAATGATATATTCTGATCTATTTTTCCATTGGTTTATGAAATGTATTATATAAGTTAAACCAAACTATATTATAGCATACATTGTCAATTTAAGGGTTAATAAAATTGTATGATATTACTCGGTCTCACTGCCCTCTAGTAGCTACTATAAAGAAAAATAAAGGTTTGTGAGAGGATTGCTTGAATAGTATTAGTGGCAGCATACTAAAGTATCAATTCAGAGATCTGGGTTCAAATCCCTGTCCAAGCATTTATTTTTCTTTTCATGTCAAAGATATGTACGAGTATATATAAATAGTGGTCATGATCATTTTCAGTGTCTACAAGATAGGATCGGTGAAGATCTGTAAAATGTTAAAAAATTTTTTTGATGAGAACAATCTCAACAGTATCATTCCATCGGAACTTGCTAACAATTTGGAACTAAATAATTTAATAAAAAATTAAACCTTTATTAATTTTATTATAGATCGGAGACTCTTGCGTAGTTCGAACATGTTACCAGAATGCCAAATTAAAAATCTGTCAAAGGAATATATACGTGGCAATCAATCTCCATAAAATTATAAGGTAGACCTAAAAATAGATGACATGCTAATGTCATAAGGGGTATCAAAGAATGGATATAAAAATCTAAGTCCAATCTTAGAGATACCTTGTGTAAAAGGCCAAAACCTTTAGTAGAGAATTGTAGTGCCTATAGAAGAAGAAGAATAATAATAATAAGAATGGAGTGTGGTAATGAAATATCAATTTGAGTACTTACGTATCAGCTAAAGATGCTGGAATATTCTCTTCCACCCATTTTAAGTCATCTTCCTGTTGATATGAAAAAATTACATTTATTATTTACATTCAAAATTTGTAAGAAGTTACAGTATGAGGTATTAATAATCATATATTATTAAAATTAGACCTCACATCATATTTAATCTTCTTTTTAAAATCGGTTCCGGAAAAAATAATAATACTCCACTATTGGTATGTACTCCACTGTTGTTCTGTCAATGAAAATTCAACAATTTCTCCATCTATTGGTAGATCGATGAAACTCCAAATCAAATCACATTCCCCGAATTTCAAAATTCATTACTTGCTCCTTTTTTTTTAAATGTAAATCTTTTACTAAACTGTGAATTCTTTAGGTTTTTCTATTTGTTTAATTAGTAGTGCATTTCTTTTCATTTGATATTTTTCAATTAAAGTACACTTCAAAATGAAAACGAGGAAAAAATAAAATTCAAGAAGTTTACATATGATCCTATGAAACACTAGAAGTTTAAAAAAATGTTCAATAAGTTGAACATAGACAGGCACCAAAAAATTATTTAGACTCAATAGAATAATAAAATCCAATAAAAATGAGAAAATGGAAGAAGAAAATAAATCTAGTATTTATCAGATAAAATTGGGGATTCTGATAAAATCTACATAGGGAAAAACAAAAAGAAAGTTGAAAACCAGAGTGAAGGAACATCTTAGAAATGTTACAAATGGGAAAGTAGAAAAATCTGCAATAGCTGCTCATGCTTGGTCAGAGAAAAAAACATCAAATTGAAAGAAAGGTAAAATTAATTAAACAAATAGAAAAACCGAAAGAATTCACAGTTTGGTAAAAGATTTACATTAAAAAAAAGGAGCAATTAATGAGTATTGAAATTTCCAGGGAATGTGATTCGATTTGGAGTTCATTGGTCTACCAACAGATGGAGAACGAAAGACTGAATTACCAACGACAAAACAGTTGAGTACAAACTGAAGATGTAGGATTATTAGTTTCTCTGAAACTGATCTTAAAAGGAAAACTAAATATGAGGTGAGGTGTAATTTTAACTATATTTGAAGAGAAAAGTTTATAGCTAGACTGGGGTTTGAACCTAAGGTCTCTAGTTCTATATACTAGTGTTCTTTCCAACTGAGTTACCTAGGCCTCCAATCTAAACCCAAATTTTTCTCTTATTTATACAATTCCCGAGAGTGCCAAAGGCTATGAACCATTGTTCATCAATTTGCCATATATAAATAAATATTAATAACACAATGGACTTGAAATAGATAGAAATAATTATATAATTCAATTGGTTGAAAGAAAACAAATTAGATGATGATAGCGTTAAAGAATACATAAAACTAACAAAATTATGCTTAAATCAAATGTTCTTCACCTTTAGAGGAAAATACTTTAGACAAAAATCAGGACTCGCAATGGGAAATCCATTATCACCATTCTTAGCAGACATGTTTATGGGGAATTTTGAATGTCATGTAACTAAAGCACATCCTTTGATGTTTAAATTTTGGAGAAGATACGTAGATGATATCATAGCAATAGTAAAAGAGAAACAATTAGAAGATGCCATTAAACTGTTAAATATTCAAAATAAAACAATCAAATTTACAATGGAAATAGAAAATAATCATGAAATACCATTTTTAGACCTTAAATTGATTAGGAAAGAAGAGAAAAAGAAAATAGAATTTGGAATCTACAGAAAAGAAACTCACATCGACAATTATATAAAAGCTACTGGATTTAACCATTTTTCACACAAACAGGCAGTATTAGTATTTAATAGTTTAACACACAGACTTGTGAATGTCCCCATGAGCAAAGAAAATTACAATAAAGAGAAAGAACACATCATACAAATTGCTAAGGATAATGGTTTTCACAAGAAAATGATACACAAGAAAATAAATAAATTCAAAGAACAAAAAGTCATCAATGAAAGTACTCTTCAGACAGATAAAAATATAGGCAAAAAATTCAAGAAGTTCACATACCATCCTTTCGTATTTGACAAGTTTCAAAAAATTTTCAACAAATTCAACATTAAATTAGCACCGAAAAATGATCACAGCTTAGGTAATTTAATAAAAACCAACAAAAATGAAAAAATTGAAGACTGCAAAAAATCGGGAATTTATCAAATAATTGTAAAGATTGTGAAAAGATATACATAGGAAAAACAAAAAGGAATCTAAATACAAGATTAAAAGAACACCTCAGAAATGTTAAAAATGGAGAAACCGAAAAATCTGCAATAGCTGCACATGCCTGGTCAGAAAAACATAGAATAGAAACCAAAACAAAATTACTTAAACAATTGGAAAAACCGAAGGAACTCACAATTTGCGAAAAAATTTACATATGCAAGAATGAAAATACAACTATGAATTTTGAAATACCCGGTTATAAAGAAAGAGGCCTGATTTGGAAATTCTTCGGTCGGCCACCAGATGGCGCGGAGGTCAGTCTGCAGGATAGAAGGCCGTTGGACGTCAGTTGTGAACATGACGCAGCATTGACAATGTCACGAATTACGTGAAGAAACCCTGGGTCTGCTATAAATTATGAAGTATGAGGTGAGTGAAATGATAAAAAATAAACAAAATTATATTAATATAATCCAGCAAGAAAGCTATCTGGCACCTTCTTACTTACAAAACTTTTAATGGGAATTTAACATTACTATATAAAGCCAGTCCACCGCTGTGGTCATGAGGTAGCGTGCTGCCTTGTCACGCAGCGGGCCCGGATTCAATCCCCAGTCGGGGCAGTATTTCTGGGTGGGGTGTTTATTGGGGTTTTTCCTCACCTGTAAGACAAATGTCAGGAAAACTTTAAGGCCCAAACGGTCCCTGAAATCATATGGCCATCATCATCATCATCATTATCCTTCACCGGTGTGGAAAGCAATGGGAAGCTACCACACCTACAATTCCCTAGTAAAGCTGCAAAGCATAGCATGAAAAATGCTATGACTGCAGTGAAAGACTTGCCCTCGGGCAGAATTACCATGGATGGATATAAAGCCAGTGGTGATCATTATCAACTACTGTCCAAATGGGAAACGGTCACTTGGTCGACCTATGAAAAGATGGCATGAAAACTGCTTTCTCAGGCCTTAACAGTTCTTCTAGGACTAATACCTGGCAGGATGATGATGACAAATTATATTTGAAGAGAAAATTGACGCCGAGGCTGGTGTTCGAACCCATGGTCTCTAATTCTATATGCTAGTGCTCTTTCCAACTGAGCTACCTAGGCCTCCAATCTAAACATGAATTTTTCTCTTATTTATATAATTTCTGTGAGTGCCAAAGGCTATAAATATAATACTTAAATATTATTTATACATTTACTGAACAGGGCATGTAGTACACATGGGGAATGAAAGATGTGTTTGGAAACTACTTCTAGTAAAACCATAAGGTCCAGAATGAAATAAGAAAATAGCATAAACCATGATTTAAGAGAAGTGAATTATACAGGGAATGGTTGGAAAATACTAGCTCAGGATAGAAATATACAGAGGGCTTATGTCTGTGCAATCATGAATCTCCTATATAGTTAAAAGAATCTCAATGTTCAGTAGTGCCAATGAATGAGTTACTTATACATATTGAATTATATATCTATGGTTTGCAAGAGATAGAGTAGTTTATTTATAACCTCTCTTATCCAATTCCCAACCTCAATCTACTTGTGGTACAACATGCTTTTACAGATAAGGCTATGGGGATCGGGTTACCCTTAATATCAAGTGCAGAGGAAATGCTGCATAGATGGGAATCCCATCAAACATACACCTCCGGGCAGCAACCCAATGGACATGCTAATTTATATTGCTTTCATGTCTCAAGATAGGCCTTGGAAATGGATGGATAAATATGCTTAAATAAAACATTGCAGCTGCTAGAGCATTTACACACACACACACACACACATATACATATCGACAGTATGCAATGAAAACCTCGTAACTCCATCAGTCATTGAAAACCACATAACTCCAGTAGCCAGCACAGAAATATGTGATCCATAACCTGTTGAGAACACGGACTTCAAATTTATTAATAACTTGACTTGTATAACTTGACACAAAAAAATATACTGGTAAAACATTGGTGGAATCTGTTGTAATGTATGAAAGTGAGGTATGGACAATCAATAAGTACTACAAGAATAGACTAATAGCTCTAGAAATTGATTATTTACGCAGTAGTGCCAGAAAGTCAAAATTAGAACATGTCACAAACAAGGAAATTAGGAACGTAATGGAAACAGAAGAAAGCATAATTGAAAGGATTGAGGAGAAGGGATTAAAATAGTTAGATTAGATTAGATTTATTTAGCCTGGTGGAGTTAAGGCCATGTGGCCTTCTCTTCCACTCACCAGGACAAACATATATTACATCAGAATATAACAATTTGAATTAACTCTAATATTAAATACTAAATAAAAATTTGATCAAAAAGATAATATCTAGGACATATTTTAAGAATGGAATATGAACGATGGCCGAAACTATCAATGGCAACCGACCAGAAAGAAGAAAAGAGGGAAACCAAAGTTAACATGGAAGGAAAACATGAGGATAGTAATGCAAGCAAGAGGGCTAAACATTGAAGATGCCCAAGATTATAGGCTTTGGAGGTTTGGTATGGGAAGATGGCAGCAGCTGTAAAAACCCGAAGATAGATAGATAGATTTGTATTCTGTAGTAAAATATGTGGGAAATATTGCTTATCAATTTTCATAATTTATTTAAAACAGTTATTTGTTCCTCCTGTAAAATTTACCAAAATGGAGTTATGAGGTTTTCTTTGCCCACCTTCGATATATACATTTTTTAATGTAAATAAATCTCTCTCTCTCTCTCTCTCTCTCTCTCTCTATATATATATATATATATATATATATATATGGAAATTGATGATAGTTGAGGGAATTTGGTATTAGAAGATTCCATAGGTACCATTAATATCTGTAACAAAATTAAATATTTGGGAATAAATAAGTTTAGTCTGGCTTCATCTTATCTCATAATTAGTTGTTTCTTGTAAGACGCATTTCAAAGCTTCTTAGCTTCATCATCAGTTGGTACAGACTGATCTTCTTTAAGTTCTCTCCTAGGGAGAAAAACTTAATTAGCAAGTTCTTTGGACTGCAAAAAGAGGGAGCAGGAGTCCGGATCCAGGGCCGACAATTTAAAGATCAAGTCTGTACCAACTGATGATGAAGCTATGAAGCTTTGAAAGGTGTCTTACAAGAAACAATGAATTATGAGGTAAGATGAAGGCAGACAAAACTTATTTATTAAGTAGAACCTCATAATGTTACTTCCTAATGTATTTTCATAAATATTTGGGAGTTGAAATAAATGAAGATGGAAACAATGATTTGGAAATAACAAAAAAGAATAGAGGTCGATCTGCAATAGCAATCAATCCATCCATCCATAATAATTCTGCCTGAAGGCAGGTCTTTCACTGCAATCATAGCACTTTCATGCTATACTTTACCCGAGCTGCCGATTTTCCGGCTCTGAAGTTTAGCATGTACAAGTGGTAAAGGGAGATCTCACCCTCTACTGCCAATAAGAAAATGGTTGTAGTGGGAGTGAACATTTGACACAACCAATCACTACTCTTGACGCAGCTATAGTGTGCTAGTAAGGTTTGAAATTGCTGAGATGTCAGTTGTATGTCTGCTAACCGCATACATAAAGCGGCCACTCCCACTGAATATCCATATCAGCAACACTGTCGTGAAAACGCCAAGGCCGGAGAATCAGTGGCTGCAGTGTAGGGAATTGTAGGAGTGGTAGCTTCCTGTTGCTTTCCACACCGGTGAAGGATAATGATGATGATATGATAAGGATGATGATGATGATGATTGCCATATGATTTCGGGGACCGGTTGGGCCTTAAAGTTTTCCTGACATTTGTCTTACAGGTGAGGAAAAACCCTGAGAAAAACCTCACCCAGAAAAACTGCCCCGACCGGGGATTGAACTCGTGCCGCTGCATGACAAGGCAGCACGCTACCTCGAGAATACAGCGGTGGACTAGCAATCAATGTTGAATGGAATTTTGTGGGATAAACAAATATTCAAGGAAAAAACTTACTTACTCACTGGCACTATCATACACATAGGTTCATGGCCGTGCGGACATACGCTCTCCATACATCCCACTCCTGAGCTAATGCTTTCCAATCATTCCCTGTATAATCAACTTCCCTCAAATCCTAGTTAATGTTATTCTCCCACCTCATTCTTGTCTACCAACTGGGTGTTTTCCCTCTGGTTTTCCTACAAGAAACTTCCATGCACCTCTTTCATTCCCCATATGTGCCACATGTCCTGCCCATCGTAGTCTACGAGACTTAACTTAAAATCCATATTTAATAATCAATTATTTTAATGAAGTTTCAAGAAATAGAAGATGGAGTGTCTGAACACAATTATTTAAATCCATGAGTATGCAAGAAAAAGTGCTGTTGCAAATTTTAGATCGATGATGGGTCATGATTATCTGTCAAAACATTTTCACAGAATTGGAATTCTCTCTTCCCCACTTTGCCCCTTGCACAATGTGCAAGATGAGGTGGATCAGGAACACTTCAGCAATGTCCAGCCCTCTCATCCAAATCTATTAGAGAGCAAGAGATCTGATGGCTGCATTGTCAAGTGTTCAGCATGAGTAAACAAACATACATACATATACAGTGTGTAGTAATACCGAAGTTTGTATCCTTCTCCCATAAGTGAGTTCCTCCAAATCTATTTTATATAAATATAGTATCGTGGAAAACAAGATTTGTCAGGTGAGATTTTTAAATATTACTCTGACCATATTTTAAATGAATATTACCTCATAATTTAATTTAAGAAAGAAAAATTAATGCTCAAACCGGGATTTGAATCCTGGACCTCTTGTTCTCCATATAAGCATGCTGTCCATTACACCATTCAAATGACAATACAAACGTTAACATTTCTTTCCACTTATACAATTCTCGTGCATCCGAAAGCTGATAGCTGTCACTACCATCATGCCAACTGACGTCTTATATTTAGAAGTATTTCTTCAGAGAATTTATACATTACTTTTTAGCGATAAAGCTTCATATTAAAAAAAAAAACCTTCATAATGTTTACTTCCCAACATTAATTTAAATTTAGACCCTCCAAAAATGTTTTTTTCCAACTGAAGCACTGAATGAACAATACAATAAAACAAAAGAATCAAACAAGTTTTTTTTTTTAGTTTTCAATGCCACCACATTGTTATTTTGACATTGTGGTATTCTTTCCTGGCATTGCATTATTGTAACTCACTTCTGAGGTTGGGACGCCTTGAAGGTGGAGTTACGCTGCCCCAATTATATATATATATATGATAGGTCCACCGCTGTGGTCTCGAGGTAGTGTGCTGCCTTGTCACGCAGCTGGCCCGGATTCGATCCCCGGTCGGGGCAGTTTTTCTGGGTGAGGTTTTTATCAGGGTTTTTCCTCACCTGTAAGACAAATGTCTGGAAAACTTTAAGGCCCAAACGGTCCCCAAAATCATATGGCCATCATCCTTATCATTATCATCATCATCATCCTTCACCGGTGTGGAAAGCAACGGGAAGCTACCACACCTACACAATTCCCTAGTAAAGCTGCAAGCATAACATGAAAATGCTATGATTGCAGTTAAGGACCTGCCTTCGGGCAGAATTACTATGGATGGATATATGATAGGGAGTGATGATGGTAATGATGCACCAGGAGAGGCCTTAATCCTAAATTTAATGATATGTTAATGATAATGATGGCCAGATGATGTTTGGAGACTGTTTGGGCCTTAAAGTTTCCTGACATTTGTCTTACAGGTGAGGAAAAACTCCCGAAAAAACTATCACCCAGGACTTGTCCCAACCAGGGACCAAACCTGGGCCTGCTGCATGACAAAGCAGCATGCTACCTTGAGACCACAGCGGTAGACATAAACAAATATAAAGTAAGAATAAAGTGATTCCACTACAGGCCTTAGGAAGCCCTTGGAGTAGTAGGAGGTTAAGGCTCCCACTTTTTTAGACAATTGGAACAACATGTCAGCTGGGTTGTCAGCCCTGCATGACAGTCACGTTTACACTGAATAAGCATGTGGTTCTTATTTCCATTGAGTCTGAGACATCAAGGACAAGATACCACCCGAATGTTTGGATCAGTTTTAAAAAAACTTTATCTCAAACCATTGACTTTGCAGGTTGTAGCATATTGCTTAAACCAACGTAGCTATGACATGCCCCCACAAACATAAATCCAAGCTAATTTTTTTGAAAATGTAATTTTCATAACATAAATTAGAAAATGTCATTTTAATTTCAGAAAGCGTGAAGTGAAAAAAAAAGTATGTACAGTAAAACTTATTCAAAGCAGAATCGCATGGGACCAATTTTTTTCCCCACATTAGACAAAATTCTGCATTACAAAAAAAAAAGATTACGCAATCTTAGATTATACAGCACCGTATGTCTTTCTACGTAACTTCGATTAATTGTAATTCCAAAGTATAGTACGTATGAGCGACTTCGACGGTAATGTGCAAACAAAAAAGCTGCCCCGTTTCGTCAGCGTTAAAAATGTCTCTTAGGCGCGTATCCTGAAATTAAAGTATGCAGTTTTGGTTTCCACTTACTAACTATACTTTCATCCACATCTTTTGATTCTCTGCAAATTTCATTCCACACTACATTCTGTCGTCTTTTAAAACTGTCCAGCCAATCTAAAGATACCTTGAAATCATCTTTCTCTAGGGATATAGCAACAGCTAGAGCTTGACTCTGGAGCATAGATCCAAAAATTTGGAGACTTTTTGATCGTGCAAGTGTAAAACACTCCATTGATTTCTTGATTTCCTTTTTTTTTCTTCTCTTCATCTGATCATTTCCTTGCATCCATTCATTAATTATTTTTTCTTTGTGTTCTAAAATCTCATAAACTTGAGTTTTTCCATATTTAAATTTAGTCATTATTTCGCGTACTGAGAGTTTGTTTTTCTTTAGCTTCAATCACTTTCACTTTTTCCTTTAATGACAATGATATATATGATTTTTATTCCCGAAATTCAGAACACTACCTGTGAAAGATACATACACAATTGGTCTCAGATCTTAAACTGATTTAAGATTTTATAGTGCACTGGTTATTTGTAAGAAAGATGTCACATGCCAAATATTTGTTAAACGGACCTGTATTTCGCATAATGGGTGTACAGTGAGGCCAAAAGAAAATTTCAGATACAAATAGAAACTCTACTTCACCTGGCGGCAGGAATCATCCCTTATTGTTTTTCGCATAATAGGGATTCAATGAAGTGGAAACTAACTTATTTCTCTCTCAGTCTTTCTGTCCTATAAACATTTTTTCATGAATTGTGTAGAAATATCCTTCTGTTTCCACTTTGGACAGATTCCATTTTATACAAAATAAATACACGTAAAATTACTATTATTCGCCGGAACCAATAAATTTGTTCACATTGGACAGATTTCTAAATTATTCACGTTCTGGATTAAACAAGTTTTACTGTTTTAATTAAGTTATGTAGATAGGAAATAACACTATGAGGTTTTTTAATATTGTTTATTTTTTATTATTTCACTCACCTCATACTTCATAATTCATAGCAGACCCTGGGTTTCTTCACATCTTTTGTGACATTCTCAATGCTGTGTCACGTTCACAACTGACGTCCAATGGCTTTCTATCCTGCAGACTGACCTCCCCGCCATCTGGTGGCCGACGGAAGAATTTCCAAATCAGTCCTCTCTCCTTATAACTGGGTATTTCAAAATTCATAGTTGTATTTTCATTCTTGCATATGTAAATTTTTTCGCAAATTGTGAGTTCCTTCGGTTTTTCCAATTGTTTAAGTAATTTTGTTTTGGTTTCTATTCCATGTTTTTCTGACCAGGCATGTGCAGCTATTGCAGATTTTTCAGTTTCTCCATTTTTAACATTTCTGAGGTGTTCTTTTAATCTTGTATTTAGATTCCTTTTTTGTTTTTCCTATGTATATCTTTTCACAATCTTTACAATTAATTTGATTCTTAGCAAACATGTTTATGGGGAACTTTGAATGTCATGTAACCAAAGCACATCCTTTGATGTTTAAATTTTGGAGAAGATATGTAGATGATATCATAGCAATAGTAAAACAGAAACAATTAGAAGATGCCATTAAACTGTTAAATATTCAAAATAAAACAATCAAATTTACAATGGAAATAGAAAATAATCATGAAATACCATTTTTAGACCTTAAATTGATTAGGAATGAAGAAAAAAAAAAATAGAATTTGGAATCTACAGAAAAGAAACTCACATCGACAATTATATAAAAGCTACTGGATTTAACCATTTTTCACACAAACAGGCAGTATTTAATAGTTTAACACACAGACTTGTGAATGTCCCCATGAGCAAAGAAAATTACAATAAAGAGAAAGGACACATCATAAAAATTGCGAAGGATAATGGCTTTCAAGAGAAGATGATACACAAGAAAATAAATAAATTCAAAAAACAAAAAATCATTAATGAAAGTACTCTTCAGACAGATAAAAATTAGGCAAAAAATTCAAGAAGTTCACATACCATCCTTTAGTATTTGACAAGTTTCAAAAAATTTTCAACAAATTCAACATTAAATTAGCACCGAAAAATTATTACAGCTTAGGTAATTTAATAAAAACCAACAAAAATGAAAAGATTGAAGACTGCAAAAAATCAGGAATTTATCAAATTAATTGTAAAGATTGTGAAAAGATATACATAGGAAAAACAAAAAGGAATCTAAATACAAGATTAAAAGAACACCTCAGAAATGTTAAAAATGGAGAAACTGAAAAATCTGCAATAGCTGCACATGCCTGGTCAGAAAAACATAGAATAGAAACCAAAACAAAATTACTTAAACAATTGGAAAAACCGAAGGAACTCACAATTTGGGAAAAAATTTACATATGCAAGAATGAAAATACAACTATGAATTTTGAAATACCCGGTTATAAGGAGAGAGGACTGATTTGGAAATTCTTCCGTCGGCCACCAGATGGCAGGGAGGTCAGTCTGCAGGATAGAAAGCCGTTGGACGTCAGTTGTGAACGTGACACAGCATTGAGAATGTCACAAAAGATGTGAAGAAACCCAGGGTCTGCTATGAATTATGAAGTATGAGGTGAGTGAAATAATAAAAAATAAACAATTTTACTGTTTTAATTTTGTTTAGTGGTTTCTTGACTCACCTCATACTTCTTAACTCCCTCGCACCAAATTAAAATAAACCTCATAGTGTTATTTCCTACCTACTTAACTTAATAAGTTTTACTGTATATACACACACATATATAATATATGTGTGTGTGTATGTGCAATCCATTACATAAGATGTGTTAACCAGCCTCAGACTTTATTGCCTTCCCTTGCTTAAGCTCAATTGTTAAGGTTCAACCACTTCTCTTGCAGTATAAATAACTATTAAGGGGAGTGATGGGTGAAAAATTGACCATTTGAGATCAAAATTGGCATTTTTTGTTATTTGTACTAAAAAATAGCCTATACTCTAATGTATATGTTGGCAAAGTCTCAGAGGCCTATGGCGCTATCTTTAAACTTGTTTTTCCACACTTTTATTTTCACTGTACATTCAAAATTGAATGAAATTCAGAAATTTTGTCCTAGAAGGTTCAAATTTTTACTGCATGTCCTAAAGATAATGGGTAACAAAGTATCTGCATGGGTTTCATGACTGAAGTAGTATTTTAAGAAATAAAAAATAAAATGTATGCAATTATTAATTTTTTTTGTAATTCCATGCATGAGGTACATTATTTTTTTCTCCCTTTGTATTCACATTATAAGAATTCTAATGTATGATGTTTTTCTAAATATTATAGGGGTCTTATAAAAAAAAATCAAGACTTTTACTAAAAAATTTTGGAACCTATTTAATTATAATATATGCAAATTTAAAAAAAATGTAATATTTAATAACTCATAAAACTTAAACACATCATTATGTATCATACAGTGAATGTTTGTACAAACAAATCAAGTCTCTAGCTCAAAAAATGTAGAAAATAGAAATTTCACCCATCACCCCCCTTAATATAACTTATAAGTGTAGTGCATAAACTTACCACACTATTAGATGATTTCGGTTTTGGAGAATTACTTCTGTAACCTCTCATCTTCACACCTGCAAACAAATTGGGAAAGAAAGTTATTGAAAATAATTAAATAAATAAATCATCATCATAGTATATTCACGAATTTAGGCCATTTGTTGACCTGTTTCGGCCTCAATAGAAACACCATCCAGAAGTCTTTTGAGTGGACATCCTGGTCTTCTTCTTCCTGCAGGTTGATATCTTAACATTTGTTTGGGTATCCTGTGATCTTCCATTCAATGAACATGTTGCATCCATCTTGACTTATAATCAGAAATTTTGTTTTCTAAAGGTTCCATGTGTAATTCTTCTAAGATGTCTTCATTTTTCTTGTGATCTAGTAGTGTGTATCCTGCAGTCCTCCAAAGGTATCTCATTTCAGCAGATTTAAGTCTCTGTATATCCTTCTGTTTCAACGTCCATACTTCGCTACCATACAAAAGCGTTGGAAGAGCCAGTGTTTTATACACTTTTAGTTTGAATGTTTTTGGACTATCTGTGGCTTGAAGATAGAATTTATTAATCCTAAATAATAAAACAGCTGTCACTGAATTATATAATAAATATGAAAATCAAATAAAACTACGTTTTATTTTTATTTAATTAATAAATATGGATTTTCATCAAGTAAACACCAACTCAATTGATTAAGTAAAAATATGAATATGAAACACTGAACTCTGCACCATCTGCAAGGACCAGGCCACCAAAATTAATGGAGAACACAATTATATACTTCATTGCCAAAAATTGAAACCTTATCTCCAGAAGGTCAACAACATGCCAAAATTGTACTGGAATGTCAGAAGACTTATGGAGTGAATTCTCGTGTCTCACTATTAGACAACTACAACAACTTTACACCCACCTCATAAAATATCAGTACTTCTAAAATTAATACCTGATACATCAGTTGTCCTCAAAATAAACTTCTGTTTAAAAACTTCGTCAAATAATTAAAACATTTAGGCTTTTTAGAATCACGTTCCATCTTTGGCATGTAATGTGGTACTGAGGTTTTCATATATGTTGTACAGAGAGTTCAGGTTGTTGGGTGTGTTTTTATTCAACATGTTTGTATTCGTTGTTTCTTTTAAAATTCCAATGTCTTCTTGGATGTTAATTTTATAGTGGTTACTCTATCTGTGTATGATTGACATTGTATTATCAATTGGATGGCATTATGCATAAACTGGCTATGCACCATTATATAAATTTCGAGAAAATATGTTTAAAGTTTAACTAAGTCTTCACTATTGTTTATTTTTTATTTCACTCACCTCATACTTCATAACTTCTAGCATACCCAGGGTTTCGTCACATCCTTTGTGACATTCTCAATGCTGTGTCACGTTCACAACTGACGTCCGGCTGCCTTCTATCCTGCAGACTGACCTCTGCGCCATCTGATGGCTGACCAACGAACTTCCAAATCAGTCCTCTCTCCTTATACTACAACTATGAATTTTGAAATACCCGGTTATAAGGAGAGAGGACTGATTTGGAAGTTCGTTGGTCAGCCATCAGATGGCGCAGAGGTCAGTCTGCAGGATAGAAGGCAGCTGGACGTCAGTTGTGAACGTGACACAGCATTGAGAATGTCACAAAGGATGTGACGAAACCCTGGGTATGCTAGAAGTTATGAAGTATGAGGTGAGTGAAATAAAAAATAAACAATATTAAAAAACCTCATAGTGTTATTTCCTATCTACATAACTTAATAAGTCTTCACTATTTATTGTAGTGCCAAACTAACAATACTGGATATTGCAAGTTATTTTCCTTGTTTGACAGTTATGCATCAACAATCGAAGAGTGGGAACATTTGGTGCTTAGCTGCATGATGCAAAATTTAGATTAGCATTTATGAAGATCTGGTTTCATGGCCATTTGTTGCAAAACATAGAATCTCTGATAGGACTGATGGCATTTACATTTTTCATAATAATAATAATAATAATAATAATAATAATAAGGCTATATATGAAGATTTAGCACTAAAAGCATGCATACACTTACTTCATGAGCCAGTGCAACAGATGGCATCAAAATATTTTTTAAAAATGGCGCTTAGCCGGTTGAGGCATAACATCATCCAATTGTGTTGAACTGATGACCTGTCTCCAGTACATGTTTAACAAAATTTGATTTTCTCTCATGATTAGTAAAGTTTTAAAAATGGTGATTGAATCTTGTGTTAAAAGTCCTCGTGGTTCAGTTGATGATTTTTGAATAGAAATTTATTTTAGTTGAGGATGACTGATGTATCAGATACTCATTATAAGATTTTAACATTTTACCTCATAAAAAAGTCAGAATTTAGTTAAGAATGGGATGATGGTCCAAGTTCTTTGGAACACAGATCCAGGGCCGACAACATGAAGAAAAGAAGAAATCAGTTTGTAAAACAGCTGACGATGGAGCAACAGCTTTGAAACATATGTCCGACAAAACAATTACATGAGGTAAGAATGTTAAAAAATACAAACTCAAATATCAAATTAAACCTCATAATGGTACTTTCTAATGATTTTAAAATATGATCCAAGTTGAAGTGGTTAAACAAATGAAATATAACCACACATTTCCGATTTGTTTTCGAACATTGTTGTTTACATTAGATATATAAATATTTTAAAATACCGGTAACTATTATATTATTTTTGGTCTGGACATCTTACCTCAATATTAATGTTAATTTGTTCTTGGACAAGAACAAATCAACATTAATATTGAGGTAAGATGTCCAGACCAAAAATAATATAATTAAAATAACCTCAAAATATAACTTCCTAAAATTAAATACCGGTAACTATATTTAAATAATGATTTTTGAGTATTCATTAAACAGTTCTAACGAATACCACTCTTGATTTCCAAATCCTCTACATAATTTAATAAAGTAAATTTGGGAATTTATACATTAGGTTTTCTTAATAAGAATTAAATGAATCGTGAATTCTTATTACCTCATACAACTATGTTTTTTTAACACAGAACTGCAGTATCGGGAAAAAAATATCATTTCCATCTTCAGCTGTTTTCACGACTGTCAATTTTTCATTATGCCGGTAATTTTCTAAACTGCCATCTGGTGTACTTTTGAAAAACTTTGTAATCAAATTAGGTTCATCTGGAAACTCGAAGTTCACGGTTCTAGTATGGTTTTTTTTGAATGTATATCTTTTCCCAAACTGTTAATTTCAAAGGTTTAGATAAATATTTTAAAAGCTTTATTTCTTTTTCAATTCTATGATTCTCTAATAAACTATGTGCTGCTATTGCTGATTTTTCAATTTCTCTAGATAAATTGGAAATAACTTGTGACATTACTTATGAGAATTAATTTTCTTTCTGGAAAATTAATGCAAAAAAAATGTGTCTCTAGGAATGTCCTACTATGAAGTATAAAAATTCTAGTAGGTGGTTGTCCAGGTGACTGAATATTTTAGTTTCTTCTTGCAGGTAACTTGTATAAAAATGTGTTTATGCAGCTGTAATGACATCATTGTTTCCTTATCAACAATTACAGCACACATGCCATAATTAGCAGTTTATACAGAATTTAGGATGTGATAACTAATTATTACAGCACTAAAATTGAATAAAACATATTAATAAAACTCACCAAAAGCATCATTCACAAATTGTTCATCCTCTTCTTCGTCGTCTTCAGGTGCATCCAAAAGAGGTGTGAATGCATATCGCTGATTGTTGTTGGTAGGTCTCCATAAAATCATTATTACCAACAACAGAACAGAGAAGAGGAGATGCCAGTAAGCATCGTCTACCCACAGTTCCATCCAGTCCTGCACAAGCAAAGCACATTCAGAAATACACATGTTGCCTTTGATTTAACAAACATCTACATTCAGTTACAGAAAAAAAAAAATATTGTACATAACTAAATTAGTACAATTTATAGTAAAGGGAACAAAACCCGAAACTTCAGCTCTCCATGCTGATACTCTGATCACAGCCATTCAGAAATGTACTAGCCTAGCTGTGTACAATAATTTGTTTATTTCTATCATAGCAGAAGCTTTTACCTGTATTTATCCCATAATGGCTGCAAAGGGTTACTGTTTTTAACAGGGAGGAGACCCTCTAATTCTTTCTAGATTGAAAGCTTACAGGACAATGACCCAGCGTCCAATCACTATCTTTTTGTGGTGCAGCTGTTAACATATTGTTTATGCAATATGAACCAAAGGGATGGGGTACCCGCCAATTAGCACTAGTTAGCTTGGTGGGTTATAGACCAATTTGGTATTTCTTCCTTTTCTAGAACCAGATCCCTCTTTATACATTCCTATCCAGTCTCCCTTGCCTGACTCTTGTTTTCTTTGACCCTGATTGTATTAGAGTATTTGAGGTCGAAGGGTTCATTTCTGTCTTTCTTATATCTCTTTCTTTTAACCTTGTGAGCACTCACCTTGAATGCCCACATAAGCTACATGTTCAAATGCAGCCCCATTGCAACTTATAGCATAAGTACGCAGCGGATTCAGGTCATCAACTACGGCTGGATACATGTAATGAAGAATGAAATCCCTTAATATCTTCAAGAATTAGAAGCTGCCCATGTGCAATGGGAAAGATGGTTCACCATTCTGGGGTTAGGGATTAAAGTGAGAGAAGTTTGAAGGTTACTGATGTGGATGGGTATGAATATCTGAAGACCTGCTAGTAAGGAGTTTAGTGCAGTAGACTTTCTAAACTATTGAATTTGACAAAAACCTTGACAATACAGCCTGACAACTTCAAGTAAAACCCCATAAAATAAGTGAACTAGCGATTTTCTCTCTCTTTCACTCCATAAGACACCAATCCCTTTGAGAGAGTGTGTAACCTTCACAGAACAAGCCCCTCCACAGTATCGCCACAAGAACGGTTTCTTCACTTCTTCCTTGCATTCAAAAGAGGGTCTATAACAATAGCATTGGAGCGAAATTGTCAATGGCCAATATTTTGTTTTTATTAAGGTTTGATAAACCATGAGTGGAACTTCTAAATAAATAAGGAAAATCTTCTTCTTCTTCCTTTCCAGGATTAGGTCAATGTGACCTGTTCCGGTCCCAAGTCCATCGTTTCCTTGGCCATCCCAAAGATCTTTTTCCATGTGGTTTGTAGACATTGATCTTTTTGGGTAATCTTGTATTGCCTAAATGTTCTTTCCATTGGTATTTGTGCTCGTCTAGTTTATCGACTATTGAAAATATCTCCAGTTCATTTCTTATTGATTTATTGTGTAATCTATCCATGCATGTACATCCTTTTACGGATCTTAAAAATTTCATTTCAGTGGCTTGAATGTGTGAGATATCTTTTTTTTTTAGTACCCAAGATTCAGGTCCATATAAAAGAACAGGAACAGCCATAAAGTGTGCCATCTGTTCTATTATTTCATTATTGATTACTATTTTTGCTCTGACTGGCACTTTGCCCTGAAAAGCCATAATTTTAGTTTTTGAAGTTGAGACTTTGAGATTATAATAGAGTCCTAATTGATTCAACATGTAAATGGCTCTTTGTAAATCATCCTCTGACTTCTGTATAATTACCAGATTGTCTGCATACATTGAAATATTCATATACATTTCCTTATTATTTTGTATTCCTATGGGACTTGATTTTTTTCCATTTTATAAGGGAAATCTATGTTAATAAATCTAACTCAATTTATTAATTAAAATAAACCTCATAGTGTCATTTCCTTTAAGTATTAATGAAAATCTATAATTACCAAAATCATTCAAGCTCACTTACTAGCTGTATGTGAGTAATACAGTAATACAAGTGTCAGTAACAACATTGTTTATTTTGGGAATAGAAGAGTTGTGTTGAAGCCAGTTTATCGTCCACCTAGGTAAGAATTTTCAGTAAAACATTTCAACAATTCATGTAATAGTTATATTTGAAGAGAAAAATTTTGTCCAGAACGAGACACGAACCCGGGACCTTAATAGTTTCCTGCCCTGAGCTGCTCAAACAGATATGGTTATACCATATTAATATGTTTGTCTTTTTTCTACCTTCAATCTCTCTCTAGTGTTCTTGACACACAGTGCCAGCGGGTTCAAGCCAGGAGTTTACTTCAAATTGTTAGGCTGTACATGCACTAAATACAATATTCATATTTTGGTATACTTACTGTGAGACACTGGGTGAGATGGTGATACTTTATGGAGTATAACATAAACACAACCGATGATATTACGGCAAATATTAACGTGTTGGTGAAATGCCTATACAGTGATAGTTTCACTAGATTTCTGTAAATACAGAGAGAAAAAAATTATACAAAATTTAAATTAGAGGTAATTGTGAAAATGCACGAGAACAAACAGATGGATAAGTAGAATATTTAAGGTGTATATATATATATATGATATGAAAAGAAAAAAGAATGCTTGAGTCGGGATTTGAACTCGAGTCTCCAAAGTCTGTACCTTTAGCGCTCTAACCAACTGAGCTACCCAAGAATTCCAAGACAAACATACAATTTTCTTATACATGTAGTATTCTCAATTTCCGCTACCTCTTGTGTGAATTGAGAATACTACATGTATAAGAAAATTGTATGTTTGTCTTGGAATTCTTGGGTAGCTCAGTTGGTTAGAGCGCTAAAGGTACAGACTTTAGAGACTCGAGTTCAAATCCCGACTTAAGCATTCTTTTTTCTTTTCATATCATATTTGCCTTCATTGCCAAATGTCAAAAATATATTTATAATATCTATATATATATATATATATACATATGCTGTGGTCTCGCAGTAGTGTGCTGCTTTGTCACACAGCAGGCCTGGGTTCAATCCCCGGTCGGAGCAGGTTTCCTGGTTGAGGTTTTTTGGGTGTTTTTCCTCACCTGTAAGATAAATGTCAGGAAATTTTAAGGCCAAAACGGTTCCTGAACACCATCTGGCCATCATTATCATCAATATCACATTCACCTAATTAGCATAAGTTTAGTTTAAGGCCTCTCCTGGTGCATCATTACCATCATCATCAACTCTCACATCATCGGGGCAGCATAACCCCGCCTTCCAGGAGCTCCAACCTCAGAAGTGGGTTACAAAGTATGCCATACCAGGAGAGAACACCAGAAATATTGAAATGACAACCTGGAGCATTTGAAAAAAAAAATATACATGTGTGTGTATGAATTAAAATTTAAAATAAATTCTGTTCACCTAAGTGATATTTCCTATATTGTTCAGTGTATATGTATGTCACTTTTATACATTTAAACTAATACTAACAGATTATACATTCTTTATAAAATTCTCCTACCCTACAGATAGGAATGTCCTGTGCTGTAGCCAAGCAGTCTAAGGCTTCATGCTTTGGTGCAGAAGTAAGTGACATGCACTAGTTTTAGTTCTCGTGGAGGAAGTAATTTTCTCATGAAATTCGAGGCACTAGTGCTGACTCAACATTGAAAGGAATTTGTGTAGCTCTAGGTTGAGAAAACCAGCTATGATAGTTGGGTACTAGTCATACTGACATGTTCCACCCCTACACTGGATGGATGATCGTCCACCTATATAAATGGCACATATGCAATTAAAACCAAAAGCCAGCTGGTAGGCCAAGGATCTTCTAGATCTCTACCATGGTGTTTACTTTATAATGAGGATTGGCCAACAATGCACATCTCTTTGCTTCAATACATTACCTTCATTCACTTAATCCACACCCCCGGGATTTTGTACAATACAATATTTTTTTATTAATTTATAAAAATAAAACTTAGTTTTATTTGATTTTCATATTTATTAAGATATAATTCAGTTACAGCTGTTTCGGTATTATATCTTAATAAATATGAAAATCAAGTAAAACTGTAAGTTATATTTTTATTTAATTAATGGATATGGATTTTCATGAAGTAAACACCAACTCAATTGATTTTTTTTTTTTTAGTTTTCAATTGAATGTACTTTATTAACTGAACTTTTGTTTACCTGCGTAACCTGAGTGTGCGAGTGGTTTGCACAAGGCTTGTGAAGATCCACCAACAGATGGCAGAGTCGAGCACGGCAAGAGGTATACTGGCGACGAGGATCTGATTTGAAGGATCATTTTTTGGATGCATGATGCGCAAGTAGCTTTCTATAGCTGCTAAAGTGAAGTATAGAAGTCCAGTGCCTACAACTCGATGTAGCATTGGACCTAGACGAGGCCTGCACATAAATATACATTTCACTTAGTAAAGATATGACTTCATTTCAAAGAAAAAGTGATTATGGCTATTTATGAACTTAATATGCAAATTAATACATAGTTCAAGTTTTTTTGAGTCTATAAACATGTTACCTCAATTTAATGTTGATTTGTTCTTGAACATGTTTCAATATAATCTTCTATAACATCTTCAGCTTGCCCAGACTGATGAATTTTATGTTGTGAACCCTGGATGTCGATATCAGCTCCCTCTTCCGGCTAGCCAAAGATCCTCCAAACCAGGTCATGTTCAGCAGGAATTTCGAAATTCGTAACTCTATTTTTGTTCTTCTGAATGTAAATTTTTTTCCCAAATGGTGAGTGTCTTTGTATTTTCTAACTGTTTTAATAATTTAGTGTTCAAATTTATATTGTGTTTTTCGGCCCAAGCATGAGCAGCAACTGCAGATTTTCTATATTTGGGCCAAAAAACACAATGTAAATTCGAACACTAAATTATTAAAACAGTTAGAAAATACAAAGGAACTCACCATTTGAGAAAAAAAAAATTACATTCAAAAGAACAAAAATAGAGTTATGAATTTCGAAATTACTACTGAACATGACCTAGTTTGGAGGTTCTTCGGCCAGCTGGAAGAGGGAGCTGATATCGACATCCAGGGTTCACAACATAAAACTCATCAGTCTGGGCAAGTTGAAGATGATATAGAAGATTATATCGAAACATGTTCGAGAACAAATCAACATTAAATTGAGGTAAGATGTTTCTAGACTCAAAAAAAACTTGATTAAAAGAATCTCAAAATATTACTTCCTAAAATAAACCATTAATACACAGTTACTTAGTTATTATTGTTATTATTATTATTATTATTACTTTTAGTCAAGGACTTATTAAGAAATAAGTATATTAAATAAATGTAAGGTTGACATCTATAAAATTTATTTTAAGAGAATGTTGTTACATGAAGCAGAAACATTAAAAAAAAAAGTAAAATTCAAGCTATGGCAATTAAATTTTTGAGAGGAGTTTTTGGAAAAACAAGAAATTACAAAAATTTTAAACACAGTGATGGGAGATGAATTAAAAGTAGAGGAAATTGAAAATGACATAGAAGTACATTAAAATAGGAATAGACATGTTATGCACATGTCAGAAGAATGAATACCAAAAAAATAGATGCTCCTGATAAAACAAATAGGGAAGAGACCAATGGGAAAACCAGAACCAGATGGCTGGATCAATTTAGGGAAGATATTGAAGTTAGGAGGACAGAGATAGCTGGAGATCTCATTGTAATAGTCGACCCATACATACAGAAAAAAAATAAGGAATGAAGAAGTTGCTTATGGATAGCTTGATCATGTATATTAATTTCCATATAGTTCATAATTAGCTTATACTACAGTATAAATCCCATCATAATATCTTCTTGATTTAGAAACAATCTTTCTGTACTGTGAATAATATTTCATTACTCTCTAGTAGTGAATATATAGGTGAATTCCAAAACAATTGCAACTAAATAAAATAATATTTACATTTCTTTAGCCTTCAGATACTATGACACTACTTTTCTCTTCAAAACACTATAACAGAAAATATGGAATTTCTATTTTTAATAATTACATTTAAAAACATACAGTTTTACATTTCACAGAGCGAGAGTAGAATAATCTCTTCTGAAGTTTTCAATTTTATTTAAAAAACAAGCAATTGTGAATGTAACACATATAGGAATGCCCTTTATCACCACTTTTATTATCATATATATATATGAATCAGAAGGTGCCCAAGCTGTGCAAAACATTTCTTCCACTTACTTGTGTTTTGCACTCTTTTAACTTTACTACCTAACCTCTCTTGGTTAACTCTTGTTTTTTCGACCCCGACGCTATTAGGGCATCCGAGGGCTAGGGAGTCCTTCCTTTCTTCCATTTCTTCTTTCCTTTATTTTCTTTTCTTCTCCAGAAAGCCTGACCAGAGGCTATAAGATGGCAGCCCCATCACTGGTCTTGCCTTCCTTTGGCCAGCAACCAATCGAAGGGACTATTATTATGCTTTCAAGTCTTATATGAGAATTTCCCATAAGGGAAAATTTTCTATAGGATCGTAACAGGCCTTGGCCTAATACTTGAAAGGAAGAAGAAGAAGAAGATAGTTAGAGAATGGAGAGAATAATGTCATGGACATATACAATTGAGTAGAAATATGAAATTAGATATGCTAATTTTTGCAGATGATGTATGGCATCCTCAGAGGATGAATTACAATATTCAGTATATAATTTTAACAAAATAGCCATAAAATATAACATGAACATCAATACAGATAAAACAAAAGTAATGGCTTTTCGAGGAAAATACCCTGTATGTAGCAAAATTTGTATAGAGTCAAAAATACTGGAAAGAGTAAATTATTGATTTTAATAAAACCATAATAATAATAATAATGAATTCAGTAATAAACCTTCACTAGTCCAGAGAGATACCAGAATATGGGTATACAAAACCTTAGCAAGACCTGCACTTTGCTATGGCAGTGAGGCATTGACTTCGAGGAAAGGAGAAGAGAGTAGGATAACTTCTAGTTAAATAAGATTCATGAGATATACAGCAGGATATACCATATGGGATCACACATGCAATGGCGATATTTTGAAGGAACTACGTTTATAACCGGTCATTGTGTACATACATGGATACCAGAACAACTGGATGAATCATTTGCGATGAATGAGTTCAGATAGAGTTCCCAAGGCCATGCTTCATTATTGTCCAACAGGAAAGATATCTCTGGGCTGTCCAAGGAAATGCTGGATACAAAATTCATCAATGAGATTGTAACAGGCCTATAGGCCTAAGACTTGGTTGGATGAAGAAGACACATATAGGAATAGTAGCAATACTTATGTCAAATTTTATATGGAATTCATCTATAATATCATAAATAAAACTGATTTTACTAATAGTAGCAATACTCATGTCATAATATTAAACAGTTACAAAATACATTTTTTTGAGGTTAAATTAAAATATTTCATACCTCACCTCATATCCAGTCTTCTAACTGGACTGGTTTTAAAGCCTGGGTAGCTTCATCTTCAGTAATTTTTTGTCAACTGATGTTATGCTGATCAGAAGAACTTCATCTTCAGTAAGTTTTTGTCAACTGATGTTATGTCGATGAGAAAAACTTCATCTTCAGTAATTTTTCGTTGACTAATGTTATGTCGATCAGAAGAACTGTTCTTTTGATTGACATAACATCAGTTGACAAAAAATTACTGAAGATGAAGCTGCCCAGGCTTTGAAATCGGTCTAGTCAGAAGACTGGATATGAGGTGAGGTATGAAACATTTTAGTTTAATCTTAAATTAAATCTCATAGTAATTTTTTCCTGTAAAAGTGTAATATTTTTTTACTTTTATGTTCTAGTGAACTTTAGTCACTAAATATCAAAATAAAGGTAACTGATGTAACAACCAATGATTCTGCATGGTGTAAGAGTTTTAATTAAAATGAATAACAATTCTTTGTTATGTATGAGTTTGCTCATTTTATACAATATATTGGGAACCATGGAAGAAATTTTAATTTTCATATGTTACGTCAAATTTTATATGGAATTCAGCTATAATATTATAAATAAAACTGATTTTACTAATAGTAGCAATACTTATGTCATAATATTAAACAGTTTAGGAAACAATGATACTGCTATTTTGTTTTAGGAAGCCTTGACGCAGAACTACGGGACTAGTGCTGGTTTGAGTCTCCATGGGGGAAGAAATTTTCTCATGGTATTTCGGCTAGTATGGGACCAGTGCCCATCCAGCAATTTGAGGCATTTGGATAGCTACAATAAGTAGCGGTTCCAGGTTGAGAAAACCAGCTATAACAGCTGGGGGACTCGACACATGTCACCTCTACACTGGCTAGATGATCATCTACCTCTGTGACTGACACATGTGGATGTGAGGCCAGCAGCCGGCTGGTAGGCTAAAGGCCTTCTAGGCCTGTCACACCATGGAATTAATATTTTAATCTGTGGGTTAATATTTGAAAATAAAAATTGTATTCTGATGGGTTAAAGAAAGTTGAGATATGCTGTTTTGGCTAAGGACAGCAGAGTAGCTCAATGGTAACATTATTAATAATAATAATAATAATAATAATAATAAATAATAATAATAATAATAATAATGTGTCAGAAGATTCTGGGCTATAAGGCCATGGTGTTTCTCCCAGACATTTCTCCCTCGACTAAAGAGGACATCTTCAGTGGCAAGTTCTTCTAGGTGTAGTTCCCCGGTCAGAAGCTAGGCTGTGTATGAACAATAGACTGCTGGAACCCAGTATTTATACTTGTGCTGGTCCCCGAATGACTGGACAAAGTCGAAGATGATTGGATAGTCATTGTCAATCAATCATCTGATTTGTTTGGCTCTGTTTTTTCATAAGTAAGTAGGCTTATACACTTCTTATTTAACCTTTTCACTGCTGAGATATTTCCAGCCTTTAAATGCAGGGAGAAATATGGAAAAAGTTTATTTAGGTTTCTAAGAGATGACAGTATATGCCTGCTTAGTTTGAAAGCAATGCAATACGTATTATATAACTAGCAGGCGTTTGGAGTTGAGAATGGATATACACATCCATAGCATGGCAAGCATTTTCTTTGCCAACGGATATACCCATTCGTAGCAGTGTAAAGGTTAACGTGTGATACCAGGCCCTAGCTAGTTTTATACCTTCATCTTTTCTATTGAAATTGTCCTTGTGTTTATAGATTTCTATGGCCTTTCTGTATATACTAGGGAAATAATAGGATGTTGTGGCTAAAACCTGAGTATCCTCATACAGAATCCAATGTTTTCCATAAAAAGTGTTCTGCTACAGCTCTATTTCCCCCAGTCTGCAGTTTCTGATATGTTCCGATAAATGGGTAGCTGTGCTTTATTTCATGGTTCTTATATATGATATATCACACAAACATGGAAGCTGATATATACTGCAAGTGGAGAGTGGTGGTCAGGGATCAATTTGCTGAGTGAAGATAATTTTCTATTTTTTGTTTAGGCCTATAAATGGTTTTTATGTTATGTTTCTGTTATAGTTATATGGTCCATGACCCATTGTATTTACGGCCAGAATGCCATGCTAACTGAGGGTGTATTATCTATTCTGCATAGTGGCCTTCATGGATTTATGGTTTGTCTTATTTCTTTAGACGTATATTCATTTTTCTGGAAACATTTGTAAACATGATGCTGCTCTTGGTTAAGATGTTATGGTTGGCATAACTTCTTGGCTCTGTCAAACAATGTCTTTATAACACCTTGCTTTTCTCTTGGGTGTCCTTATGTAAATGCCGGTCCATGTGTGTGGGTTTTCTATAAACTGTATGTTGAATTTCTCCGTTATCATTTGTTATTACCTGAACATCCATGAAGGGGAGTTTTCCATTTTCTTTTTTTTCCACGGTAAACTGTACTTTTGGAGAAACATTACTTAGGACCAAGGCCTTATAGTCTGGAATCTTCTAAAACTATGATTACTGGCCATGAAAGCCTGCATTCTACAATAATAATGGTTTATTTTACCTGATGGATTTGTGTAATATTACACAGGTATTACAAATTATGAAAGAAATAATATTGTAATGAGTAATGACACACTGGAATTGCTGGCAACGAGACTGCTGATCTTCTTGGAAAGAAAGGCTCTAAATTACCTCAACACATTACAAACCTACCTTTCACATCTGTGGAAAGAAACATCAAAATAAATATAAAGAGACACACATGCAAGACCTACACAATAAAGCTAAAGACATAAAATGGAATACTATCATCATCAAATCAGAAAGTATTTCTCAAATCCCACATAAAAAGCAGTATAACAAAATTTAGACTAATCACTGAACAAAACATTTAAATAAAATAGGGATTTACACCAATCCAAATTGCCCTCTTTGCAAAAAATGAATGAGCATTTTCAAACTTTTTTTTAAAAATCATTATGAGGTTTAATTCAATATTTGAGTTTGTATTCTTTAACATTTTTACCTCATTTTAAACATGAGGTAAGAATGTTAAAGAATACAAACTCAAATATTTTCAAACTTGCCAAGCGTTAAATTATGTAGGTAGGAAATAACACTATGAGGTTTATTTTAATTTATGTTGAGTTGTTCTTGACTCACCTCATACTTAAACATGTATTATTACCCAAGGTGAGTCAAAAACATAAATTGCCAAGCGTTGCTTGCTGGATCCTCCATCATAGACAAATGCTGGAGTGCATGATAGCTGATGGCTTCATTGCCAAACATCAAGCATTCGACAACAACAACACATTCTTTATGGTATTTGGCAGCATGCAGGGCCGGCACCAACCCTTATCATTCCTATTGAACAGGAATTGCTAGATTTGACTACAATCACACTTCCACAAATCCAACTCCAATAACTCAAATTTCTATACCTTGAGTTGTAATTCTAATTTCCTGGTGATGGAATGTGTATTTCATATGTAATTTTTTTCTATAATTCAAAGTTCCTTTTCATGAATTTTTTAATATATTGAAGAATATCTCATGCTATTAAATTAATATTAAGAAGCTAAAGCTGTTACTATGATTGAAATAAGTATATTAAAGTACATTAAGTTATGTAGATAGGAAATAACACTATGAGGTTTTTTAATATTGTTTATTTTTTATTAATTCACTCACCTCATACTTCATAATTCATAGCAGACCCTGGGTTTCTTCACATCTTTTGTGACATTCTCAATGCTGCGTCACGTTCACATCTGTGAACTTCATAATTCATAGCAATGTGATAATTCATAGCATAGTGAACGTGACGCAGCATTGAGAATGTCACAAAAGATGTGAAGAAACCCAGGGTCTGCTATGAATTATGAAGTATGAGGTGAGTGAATTAATAAAAAATAAACAATATATTAAAGTACATATTTCATGGTTCTATATCTCGAGTTGCTTATTCTAATATCCCGGTGATAGCATGTGTATTTTACATGTAATTTTTATTCTATAACTCAAAGTTCCCTGACTTCAATTTTTTTAAATGTTGAAAAATATTTCATGCATAAAACACATTCCTTTAACTGGAATTTTGGGTAATAATACATGTTTAATAAAAGGGATGTCGGCCACTATGATCTAGTTGTTATGTCCCTTGCCTCTAGTCCCAAGGATTGCAGGTTCAAATCCAGCCGGGGTCAATGAATTTTTAGGATGGAAAAAACGAAAGGACAAGTCCTCCAAGAGACAAAGTACATGTCACTTGCTGACATCTATAAGGAAATAAGGGTAAATAAATTAGTCTGGAGTAATAAACTCCCCCACTATGGGAGCACCCATGTCCCCAGCAGGACAAATGGGGATCAATCAATCTATCAATGAACAATCTGCCTCCGGAAGTGAGAGAACTGTATAAGAGGAAAGAAAAGTTGACAGTTATATTGGTGATTGAATGGTGTCTTCTTCTTCATCCTTCCAAGTATTAGGCCAAGGCCTGTTACGATCCTATAGAAAATTTTCCCTCCAGCGTTTCATAGGACGGCCCAGTGATCTTCGTCCTCTTGGTATATAATTATAAACAGCTTTGGGGATCCGATTTGAACTCATTCTTTCAAGATGGTGTTTCCAATTTAGTTGGTACTGTTTAATATATTCCAAAATTGGCATAGTCTTCAATTCTTTTAAGATATCGGTGTTTCTTTTCCGATCCCATCTGGTGTAACCCGCTGTTCTGCACATGAATCTCATTTCACAAGCCGTTATTCTGCTTTCATGTTGTTTTTTTAGTGTGCATGCTTCACTACCATAGGTCAACACTGGTCTAGCCAAAGTGTTATATAAACGTAATCTGGTGTTTTTTTGTACAAGGGATGGTTCATCTTTATAGTTAATCCCTTGTACATTCCATGTGCTAAAAAGCAAAATATTTTTTTTCTTCCAAGAGTTGTCCTTTTTCATGCTTTGGTCGTCATTAGTTTGATCCTTCCAGGAAATTCTCGTATAAGACTTGAAAGCATAATAATAGTCCCTTCGATTGGTTGCCGGCCAAAGGAAGGCAAGACCAGTGATGGGGCTGCCATCTTATAGCCTCTGGTCAGGCTTTTCTGGAGAAGAAAAGAAAATAAAGGAAAGAAGAAATGAAAGAAAGGAAAGACTCCCTAGCCCTCGGATGCCCTAATAGCGTCGGGGTCGAAAAAAACAAGAGTTAACCAAGAGAGGTTAGATAGTAAAGTTAAAAGAGTGCAAAACACAAGTAAGTGGAAGAAATGTTTTGCTCAGCTTGGGCACCTTGTGGTCGCCATCCACATATCCCCTAGATGAGGACCCCTGAGGGTTATAATGGTGTAATGGACATAATACTGGTGCAAAAAAAAAGTATTCATATTATTTTGAAAAGAAAAATTACTCATCATTGCAAATGTTAAAATTTGTATTATAACATCAAGGCAAGGAAAGAGAAAGAAATAGAAAGACTGCAACAGACTCTGTTCACCGGAATAACAAAAGCTGACTTCAGGCCCACTTGCTGCAGAGTATGGTAAGAATATCACAGATATACATAAAAGTATTATAAATGAGAGATGGATAAGGACATAATACTCACTTGACAATTCCAAAGCCGAGACTAACGATAATGACCAGCATTCTGGCAAGGGTTCTTTTACCACATGACACTAACTCTGCTAACAGCATGGCTCCTTTCACAGACACTCCTGTTGAGTTGATACTCTGGTATTCTGCATAAAATGTGGCCTGTAAACAATGATGCCAATTAATATAAACAAGGAATCAATAAATAAATTAATGAGTCATTTTTACATCTTACCTCATTAATTTATTAATTAAGAACCTCATAATGTGTTTCCCATTTTTAACTTTGAATAAGGAATCAATACCCATAAAGTTCATGGTAAAATTCCGTTTAGGTATCATTCACAATATAAAAATTATAAGTAATAATAAAATTTTTAAAACACAGTGGGCATTTTGGATGGACAATCAATAAGTACTACAAGAATAGACTAATAGCTTTAGAAATGGATTATTTACGCAGAAGTGCCAGAAAGTCTAAATTAGAACATGTCACAAATAACGAAATTAGAAACATAATGGAAGCAGAAGAAAGCATAATTGAAAGAATTGAGGAGAAGGAATTAAAATGGTTAGGACATGTTTTAAGAATGGAAGATGAGCGATGGCCGAAGCAACTGTATGAATGGCATCCGAACAGAAAGAAGAAAAGAGGGAGACCAAAGTTAACATGGAAGAAAAACATGAAGACAGTAATGCAAGCTAGAGGGCTAAGCATCGAAGATGCCCAAGACCGTAGGCTTTGGAGGTTTGGCACGGGAAGACAGCAGCAGCTGTAAAAACCCGAAGATAGATAGATAGTGGGCATTTTGGGATATTCCCATCCTCAGCAGAAAGTTGCTTTTCTACAGGTTTATTTGTGTTTATCTTGTAGAGAGGATTGTATGTAACGGGTGCATTCTAGTTTAAAATCAAGTTATTGTCAATTTCCTATAAATCTCTAACCCCTCCCATAAATCTTTGCTGGATTCCTCTCTTTGTGAAGTATGTATGAAGGTTAAAATTAATCTGAGAACATTTTGTTTAAACAACTCACCTCATAGGATTCATGCTTCCATGATACTGCGGTTTCAAATACAGTCATGTTCACCTCAGCCATAACTCCGACTGACAAAATTTCAGCTGTCAACTGTTCTATTGTTGCCATCTTCAGTGCTGCCATCTATGGTTGAATTAATGAACTTCGAAATCAAAGTAATTTTGTTAGGGATATCAAAATTCATTGATCTATCTTTATTCTTCTGAATGTATGTTTTCTCCCAAACTATCAATTCCAAAGGCTTCTCTACTTGTTTTAAAAGTTTAGCTTCTCTTCCAATTTTATGATGTTCTAATAAACTATGTGCAGCAATTGCAGATTTTTCAATTTCACAATTTTTAATACTTCTGAAATGTTCTTTTGTCCGAATTTCTAAATTCCATTTTGTTTTTCCTGTATAAACTTTATTGCACTGAAGATGGCAACAATAGAACAGCTGACAGTCAAAGAATTTCGTCAGTTGGAGTTATGGCTAAGGATGAACACGATTGTGTATGAAACCGCGATATCATGGAAGCACGAATCCTATGAGGTGAGTTGTTTAAACAATTTGTTCTCCGATGAATTTTAATGATTATACCTCATAATGTTTACTTCCCAACATTAATTTAATATGTATGAAGGTTGTTATCTTGTTTACGATGTCCGGCCTGGTGACATTTTTGTGTAACTGGATTTACCTTCTGCATATTTAAAACCTTTAAAATGTTATTTAAATCTAATATTAAATCATATGGTGGTTCTTCCTATGAAATTTGTTGCAATCTCTAGCCATTAACCCTTCAACCCAGAAATCCGAACACATACTTGAGTACAGTTTTCTTCCTTACCGACAGTATCCTGAGAACATATTTGCAGCATACAAGCTCTTATAAAATCACCATTCCTCTACAATCTCTTGGGATTTAGAGACAGAGGTGATAAATTTCCATGACTTCAATTTCAATACTCCTGAAAGATTAGTGCATGTAAGTATGGCACAAGCAAGCACATCACATGGACTCAGTTTTGGTGAAATTATTCAAATTTTAGATGAACCTTTATTGGCAAACATTACAATTTGTGATAGGGTAGTGAGATAGATAATGATGAAGAAATTGATACTTTTGTAGGTGACAAGCGAGAGAAAATTATGAAAGTGACGGAGAATAAGTAGTGAGGTATAATATTAAATTAAAAGATTCTTTCCCAAAAGTATCAAAGACGTAGATAACACTTTGAAGACAATAAACAAAATTCTATCAAAAAAAGAAAAATTCAGGCTGAAGGTTTCAAACCCTAGAAATCCACAAATGCATGGTCTCCCAAAAACACACAAGGGTGGAGACAAAATGAGGCCCATCATCAACAATATAGGGTCTCCTACATACCTAATATCAAAATGGTTATGTAGTGAGTACAAGAAAATGGAAGGATTTGATAACCTCTCAATAGATAATTCATATCAACTTGTACAAAAATTAGAAAACATTCAATTAGAACCTACAGACAGACTAGTGTCATTCGATGTAATTTCATTGTTTCCCAGTGTCCCTAGAGGAACCACCATTGAGATCTTGGAACAATGGCTAAACAAAAACAAATTAGAAAAAGAAAATATAAAGGAGTTTATAATTCTTACTAAATTATGCATTGAACAGATGTTTTTCACCTATAATGGTAAATTTTATAAACAAAATTCTGGGCTTTCTATGGGAAACCCTCTTTCACCCTTTTTGGCCAATTTATACATGGGAAGTTTCGAGCAGAAAGAAAATAACAAGAGGACATCCTTTGATCTTCAAATTTTGGACCAGATACGTTGATGACGTAATTGCTATTGTCAAACAGAAACAAATTGAGGATGCTTTGAAGCTTTTGAACATCCAGAGTAGAACGATAAAATTCACCATGGAAACTGAGATTGAAAGACAAATCCATTTTTGGATCTTAATTTAACACGAAACAAAGAAAACAGGATAGAATTTGGAATATATAGAAAGAATACTCATATAGACAACTATATTAAAGCTTCGGGTTTCAACCATTTTGCTCACAAAGAGGCAGTGTTCAATAGCTTAGCATACAGATTAGTAAATATTCCTATGAGCCCAGAAAACTATAAAAGAGAAAAAGAATACATAATTAATGTGGCAACAGATAATGGTTATGATGAAAGCATGGTACACAGGAAAATAAATAAATTCAAAAGACAAAAATTAATTAATGAAAAGCACACTGATAAAACAAACAGAAAAAATAAAATTCAAGAAATTCACTTACCATCCATTGAAACACTACAAATTTCAAAAAATTTTCAAAAAGTTTAATATAAGATTAGCACCTAAGAATGAATACAGCCTTAATAGGATAATTAAAACCAACAAAAATGAAAAAATTGAAGAAGAAAAATAAATCAGGAATTTATCAGATCAAATGTAAAGATTGTGACAAAATTTATATAGGAAAAACGAAAAGAAATTTGAAAACAAGGGTGAAGGAACATCTTAGAAATGTCAAAAATGGAAAATGGAGAATTGGAAAAGTCAGCAGTAGCTGCTCATGCTTGGTACGAAAAACATCGAATTGAATCAAAAGCTAGTCTAATTAAACAAATAGAGACACCTAAGGAACTTACAGTTTGGGAAAAGATCCACATTCAGAAAAACAAAGGAAAACTTATGAACTTCGAAGTTCCCGCAAATTTTGACCTTATCAAGAGGTTCATCGGTCCACCAACAGAGGGAAGAAGAAGTGGTTCTTCCGAGCGACATAACACCGGTCAACAACAGTGTACTGAAGATGGGCCTGCTATAGGCCTGAAATCGCGATCTACTTAACAGAATAATGTGAGGAGAGGTAAGAATCTTTTAATTTAATATTGAATTGAACCTCACAGTGATAATTCCTATATAAAAAAAGGTTAATTAAGTGAGGTATAATATTAAAATGGTCGCATTGATCTATCTTTGAAATGCTGCAAAACACCAAGTGCCAGTAATTGGAATTGGGGATAAGTAAATAATAATTATTACAAAAAAATATAAAAAACTCCATTTAGTGATAATGGACAACCTCTCAATGAAGTAGGAAGTGCATTAGGGACATTTTTTTTATGATGCTTTAATGCAGACTGCAGTAAAAGAATCTAACAAGTATGCCAATCAATTTATAAATTCAAACCAAGACCATCCAAAGCTGCGGTCCAGGGTTTATCCATGGAAAGGCACACATGCTGATGAGCTGTATGTTTTTTTCTTTTTCTCATTAAAAATGTTGATGGCACTTATTCAAAAGACATCAATAAAATCATATGTAGCAAAACTCCACTTCTTGACACTTCTATATTTTACCACTCTTTGTCACAGTATAGGTTTGAACTTCTGATTAGATTATTTCATTTCATAGATAATGACAAGCTACCGAATTCTGATGGAAATGACAATTTATTCAAAATAGATCCCATTGTAAAACATCTAAATGAGTTCAAACATCTAAATAGGTTCAAATCTCTGTTTAGGTATTAATTTTTCACTTAAAAATATTAATTCATCCTTTAATATAGATGACAAATTCAAATAAAAAGATCAAAATATAAGCTTTACTAGCTGAAAAAAAGCAATGTTAAAAAGAATAATAAACACAAAAATGAAGCTATTACACATCCAAGTTAACTGTTCATGGGCGGAGGGGAAGAGTTTTAGCGCTAGTGTCGCCGATCTACAGAATCGGTGGAAGGGATGTTGGAGAACACTGTACATCGGATCACGAATTGAAATGTTTCAACTTCAAATGTGGGGGGAGTATCTCTAAACACGTGTAAAAGTTCTTAACATGGTTGTCAAATTGGTCATTTAAGCACGTAACGCTGAAGCGGTCCGATCATTTAAAATCACAGTATTTGTCGTCTCTCTGTTACCAGCCTTACAATAAATCACAAGTGGCAACATGTAATGAGAAGGGCGAGGAAGGGACAGCTCATTCCTAGACGTAACCCCAAAAGTAACAGGGTTGTCAAGTTAGTCATTCTGCCACTGACCGCGCAGAACGACGGATCATTAAAATACATAGTATTTGTCAGCTCTCTACCTGCCAATCAAACAACATAACACAAAGGACAGGAAGTGGCAACATAGTAAGGAACAGAAAGAGAAAGACAGTTTGTTAGTTAACATATTTTCCGCCTGCACAAAACACTTGGATGGGTAATATACTGGCTATAAAAATTTTGTTAAATCCCATTAAAAAGTCTTCTTGAATAAGAAGCTGCTAGAAGTGTGCAGAATGAACATTCTCTACTTCAAACGCATGGCATTAATATAAGAGAAACATTTCTGTTTTAAATTGGGATAGAGCACTGGAATGAAGATCCAGAGATCCTGGGTTTAAATCCTGATTCAGGAGTAAATTTTTCTCTTAAAAATATTAATTTGTTCTTTAATATAAAATATAAATTTAAGTAAAAACATTGAAATCTAAATAAGGCTACTTACAGTATGGGTGAAATAATGCTGTAGATGAATCATTTACCTTATGGAGGGGTAGATTAGGAATAACAACTTATTTGAACCTCAAAACTATTAAATTTGGTATAAAGTCATATGAGCCCACAAAAACTGTGAGGCGTATTGTAAAAAAAAAACATAAAAGGAAACATCCTTCTGATGCAAGGATTGTGGAGTGGGCTTTTGATGACTGGTTAGCCAAGTTTTAGGTATTTGAAATATTCTGTATACCCAGTTAAGAGGGTTTGTCTTCCCAACATCCCTTCGTTATTGTTGAGCAGCTTTTTTAGAGATATAATTTACTCAGAACCTTGTAAAAAAAAAAAGCAACTAATAGCCTATTTAAATACTGCCACAGTGGTATGTCAGTGGGATTTAAATACTTGGCTTGAACAGTTTTTTTTGTTTTGTCTAATGCCACCAGGTTGTCTTTTATGACACTTCTGGCTTTCTCCCCTAGCATTGGCAGAATTGTAAACCATTTCTTAGGTTGGGGCACCTGGAAAGCAGAGTTATGTTACCCCGATGATATGATGGGTGATAAATGATAATGAAGCGCCAGGAGAATTCTTAACCTAACCACAGGAATAATTCTCTATAAAGAAAAAAATCCTATGGTTTGACCGGGAATCGGACCGGGACCTCACGAACAGTAGTCAGGAACGCTAATCACTAGCCCATGAGGCTGATATCCCTGGCTTGAACAGTTAATTTATATACTCCTGTATTGTTAAAATTATAGCTTTCATCAATTTTTTAAATTATGTTATTTAATTTATTTCCAGTTAGTTGTATATTCCACATTTGTTATTTATCAAGTTTTTTACTGTGTTGGCTAATTTTGTAGCTTCTTTTCCTGTATAAGTACATTTTAATCAGCTTTTCTTAAATATAATAAATTTGGGAATTTTAACATTATGAGGTTTTATTAATAAGAACAAATAAATTGTGAATTCTTCTTACCTCATACTTCTATGTTTTTTAAACACAGCACCGCTGTATCGCAGTTCTCCGATACGAGAGAAACTGCAGGTTCGGACAGTTCTCTGGTACTGCAGTGCTGTGTTTAAAAAAACATAGAAGTATGAGGTAAGAAGAATTCACAATTCATTTGATTCTTATTTTGATCAGCTTGTTTATTGTTATCTGATTATTTTTTTTTGGGTTTAGTTATGTATATTGTTTTTTATTTTCTGTTTTTAGGAGTAAATTTATGATTTGTTTATTGTAGCTGTTGATTTTTGCAGTGTATTTGATTATGATTTAACTGTTTGTTGTAATAATCTTTATTTAAGTATAGCTTTAACACAAAAATAACATTCAACATAAAATCCCTATACTAACATCCAGGTATAATACCTATTTTGAAAAAAAAAATCAGCAAATACTTTTTCAAATTATCGCCCAGTAGCACTAACTAGTGTAATTGTTAAAACTATGGAAAAAATGATTTCAAATCGATTAAATTGGTATTTAGAAACCAATAATTTACTTTCACCCAATGAAGCTGGATTTAGAGAATTACAATCAACAAATCAACAAATTGTACACCTAAGTCAAGCTATTAAAGACAGTTTCAACAGAAAAGAAGACACTCTGGCAATGTTTGTTAATTTCCAAGGAGCATATGACTCTATTTGGAGATATAAATTATTAGAAAAAATTCAGACTTTAGGTATTCAAGGGAATATGCTACTCTGGATCAGCAATTTTCTCATCCAACGGTTCATCGCTACAAAGTATAATAATCACCTCTCTAAATACCAACAAACACATCGAGGTTTACCACAGGGTTCTGTACTCAGTACCATTCTCTTCAATATCTACATTAATGATCTACCTAAGCATATAGAAAAGTTTGAAACAAAAACCCTACTTTTTGCTGATGATGATGTAATATGGGTCTCCAAACTGAAAAACCAAAGTCAACAATTAATAACCATAACCCAACAATCACTAATACAGTTAGAGAATTGGACATCCCAGAACTTAATGAAGATAAATATACAAAAGACAAATTATCAACTATTTACATTAAGGAAGAAAAACACTACCCATCACTCTGAAATTGGAGGGTGAATTATTAACTCAAACACATGAAGCAAAATATTTAGGAATAACTCTGGACACAAAATTAACATGGAAGAAACACACATAGAGAATATATGTACAAAGATAGAAACAAGGTTACCATTATTAAAACGATTAGCAGGGAAAAAGTGGGGTTGCAACATACAAACCCTAAACACCTTCTACCAAATGTACATAAAACCTGTACTTCATTATTGTGAAGAAATCCTAGTAACTACTAAAGTGGAAAAAACTTAATAAATTGCAGAACCAAATCCTCCGCCTGATAACAGGAGCCGTTAAAACAACACCAATCACTGCCATGCAAATCTTAACAAATAACCCAAACATAGCATTTGAAATTGAGAAAACAGCAATCACACAGTATGAAAAATTTTTAAGGCTACCCCATAATAACTGGACCCAAAAAAACCACAAGTATGTTTAAAAACTCAGCAAAGCTTCTTAAACATAGTACAAGAAATCAAACAGAAATTGCAACTTCCACATTCAAAAGAAAATATGCAGATGAGAAACAACCCTCTAGAATTTTTGGAAATTGAATATAACCTTCATTTAACAGAAGACATCAAGAAATCTGAAACTCCTCCATATATTTTAAAACAAATGTCACTGGAAATAATAAATCTAAGATACCCAGCTCCTGAATGGATACATATTTTTACAGATGGCTCCAGCTTACCAAATGACGGTGGCACTGGTGCTGGTGCAGTATGTCCACTTTTTTCCTTTTATCGTAAACTAAACACAAATTCAACAAACTTTGATGGCGAAATTCTAGCAATTTTCTTAAGTTTACAAAATCTTTTATATCACATCCAAAAATTTACAAAAGTTGTAATTCTATGTGACTCCAAAGCAGCCATTCTCGCTATAACACGAGACACAACACCCAAAAGCATCAAAATTATCGAATGTCACAAAATGATAAAACAGTTATCCCATCTACATAAAAAAGTTGTACTTCAATGGATTCCGGCCCATTGTGGAGTGACAGGCAATGAAATAGCCGATTTTCTAGCCAAGAAGGGTAGCAAAATTGTTTCAAACCCAACTTCTACTCCAGTTTCCTTTCACTCTATCAAAAGAATTATCTCAAATAAATATATCAATAAACTTAGAGAAGAATACACCACCAAAACATCTGGAAAGGAATGGGAAAATCTACAAGCTTATGACATTACTACATTACAAAGAAAATCTGCAGTAGCAACATTCAGACTGCTAACGGGACATCACTGCTTGAATAAACACCTACACAGAATTGGCATAACAGATTCACCTAAATGCCCTTTTTACAATTTAAATGAAGATATGGAAAGAAACCATCTCCTCCGTTGTCCAGCTTTTGTAGAAGAGACCAGCCTTTCTGCTAAATATTGGAGTGCAAGAGAGCGAATGATTTCATTATCAAGTGCTCGACATTAGATACCAACCAACCAACATCCAGATAAATGAAACAATGCATATGAGAAACAAAAACTAATAGACCACAATCTTGACAAAAGCTACATAATCAACGAAACATAAAATAATAAAAACAACAATGTGCTCATTTTTTCGATATTTAAATTAACATTTTCCAATCCTGGATAGAATCTAATTTCAGGAAAAAAATTAACACTTCAAGCTTCGGTTTGAGCGTTAAATTTTCTTTCTTAAAAAACAAAAATGAACTGTTTTTTTAAGAAGGCAAAATCCTATGGGAAGTCCTATATCTGGAAATTTAGCAGAAATGTTCTTGAAAGATTTTATTAATAAATTATAATGAGAAAGTAATATTATGTGGTTCAGTCTGGAAAACTTGACTGGTATGGGCAACATATTGAAACATGTGAAATGAAACACAGATATTTAAGAGGTAAGATACACCAGATTCACCTTATTTATTTCTTGCAAGAATTGGAAAACAAACATCTAAAAAATAAGTAAATAAATTCAACATTTTTTCTCTTTACCATTGATTTATAAAAATAATTGCTAGATATCTCGATACTTTGGGTTTGTATAGGTTTGGTTTTATAGAAAAATATTGATTCATTTTAGCTTCTTGCATATAATTTACCTTTTCTAGCATTCCCAGTAGAATGACTCCACCAATCCAGAACTGTATCCTCAGGAGGTCTCGCCATTGGCAGAATGATACAATGAGCCATGCCAAGCCAAATATCACATACACCAGGCACATAGCTCCATAAAACTGCAAAAAAAAACACATTATTATAATTTTATATATCAAATTTGGGAATTTTTAACATTATGAGGTTCAAATTCATAAGAATTAAATTAATTGTGATTATTTCATACCTCATACTTCTATATTTCTTTAAATACAGCACTGCAGTATCGGCAATTTCTTATCACCATCATCAGCTGTTTTCACAATTATCAACAAAAGTAAAAATTGACAATCATGAAAACAGCTGATGATGGTGATAAGAAATTGCCGATACTGCAGTGCTGTATTTAAAGAAATATAGAAGTATGAGGTATGAAATAATCACTATTAATTTAATTCTTATACATTATTATAAGTAAAATTTTATCACCTCACCACGTATTCTTAAGAAGAAGAATATGAGGTGAGATGATAAAATTTTACTTATGTTAATGATAGTGTTAATTCTTAATTATTTTACACATTATTTTAATGCACAATGAAATTAAACATAGGCTCAATTCTGGAAATGCTTGATATTATGAATTACAGGGACTCTTGTCGTTCCAACTTCTCTCAAAAAAATTAAACTGAAAATATATAAGACTTCTATTCTCCCAATTATATTATGTGGATGCATAACATGGACTCTTATTTTAAGGAAGGAAAAAAGATAATGGGTATTTGAGAATAAAATTCTTAGAAAAATATTTGGTCCAAAGAGAGATGAACACAAGCAAATGGAGAATACATAATGTGAGCCACATGATCTTAATGGGAAACCAGATGTAATAAGAACATGGACTGCAATGAGCAGGACATGTGGCACAAATGGGGAATAAAAGAGGGGAATGGAAGCGCCTTGTAGGTAAACTAGAGAGAAAGTGTCCATTAGGTAGGCAAAGAATGAGGTGAGAGGATAACTTTAACTGATTTGAGGGAAGTAAATTATATGAGGTCCCGCGCCGTAGCCGGGCGGTTAAGGTAGGAAGCCTTGGCGCAGAGCTACGGGACTTGCGCTGGTTCGAGTCTCCATGGGGGAAGAAATTTTCTCATGGTATTTCGGCCAGTATGGGACCGGTGCCCACCCAGCATCGTGAGGCAATTGGGTAGCTACAATAAGTAGCGGCTCCAGGTTGAGGAACCAGCTATAACGGCTGGGGGCCTCGACATGCTAACCACATGTCACCCCTACACTGGCTGTTGATCGTCTACCTCTGTGATTGACACATGTGGATGTGAAGGGCCAGCAGCCGGCTGGTAAAAGGGCAACCGCTGAAAAGTGGAAAGACCCTCAATCGGAAATTATATGAGGATGAATGGAAAACATTAGTTCAGGATAGGGATGCCCTGAGAGTTTATGTCTGTTGTGGCCATGAAGCTATGGGTTCGATAGTGCCAGTGAATTAGGTAATTTATGAAGAATAAATAAGTGAATTCTATAAAGTATTGTTTTTCAATTATTATTTCATTCCACCGAATTTGGTCCTCCAAGAAGAAATATTTATACATTAACTTCAAACAAAATATTCTTACCATAACACATTTTACAGTTAATAAACTTAACTAACTAACTCACTGGCACTATCAAACTCATAAGTTCATAGCATGTGGACACATTCCTATCCTGAGCTAACGTTTCCTAATCATCTCCTGTATAATCTTTCTTCAAACCATGGTTAATGTTATTCTCCCACCTCATTTTTGGTCTACCTAGTGGATGCTTTCCCTCTGGTTTTCCTACAAGAAGCTTCTGTGCCCCTCTTTCACTCCCCATTTGTGTCACATGTCCTGCCCATAGTAGTCTTTGAGACTTAACTGTGATTAAATAAAACTTAGTAACAGTAAATATTATTTTTAATTAATGTTGGGAAGTAAACATTATGAGGTATAATCATTAAAAATCATCGGAGAACATATTGTTTAAATAACTCACCTCATAGGATTCATGCTTCCATGATATCGCGATTTCAAACATAATCATGTTCATCGTCAGCCATAACTCCGACTCAAGTCGGAGTTGTCGGAGTTATGGCTGACGATGAACATGATTATGTTTGAAATCGCGATATCATGGAAGCATGAATCCTATGAGGTGAGTTATTTAAACAATATATTCTCCGATGATTTTTAATAAGTAAATATTATTGTTTATTTTTTATTACTTTGTGAACAAAGTTGTGAACGTGACACAACATTGAGAATGTCACAAAAGATGTGAAGAAACCCTGGGTCTGCTATGAAGTATGAGGTGAGTGAAATAATAAAAAATAAACAATATTAAAAAACCTCATAGTGTTATTTCCTATCTACATAACTTAGTAAATATTATATTTATGAACAACTTATGGTGTGAGGAGTTCACGAATGCAGAGTTTATATCTCAGACCGGGTATTACCAGTTACATTTTGTTCCTATGGAACTTATACTTTTACCCTGTCACCAATACTCTTCATGCATTCAAACAAAACAAAGGTCTGTTATGCCAGTCCACTCACGTAATCTAACAAAAAAGATGAGACACACTGTGCTCTAAATTACATGAGTCTTTCCCTAGATAAGTAAACACATAGATGTGCAGATGACATCATGTAAAATTTAGAAAGTTGCAAACAAGAAAACTGGACACTTTCAGAAATAAATCCAACATACACAATTCAATATCAAGACCAAAAAGAAATAAATGATTCATTATCAAAATGGGTTATACTTACAGGCAAGAGGGGCCAATCTGCTGCTGAGAGGTAGCCATACCTCCCTTGCATTTCTATTGTGACAGACGTGTTGAAGTCAGTAGGATCAGGTGATGTAATTATTACTTTGAGAAGATATATTCCATCAGCTTCAATAGTATATACAGGATGAGACACAACCTGAAACATAAATTACAACATCTGCCATTGAATTGAAGAAAACAGCTTCCAGTATCAGATAAAAATATTTCATAATATAACTTAAATCTTTTGGTTTTTAACTAAGTCAGTGAGATTTTATATCACTAGGGATCATTCCACAAAAGTATGATGTAACATATTATTGGTTACAAATAAAAATTCTTGTAAAAAGTAAAGTGGTCCCACTACAGGTCATAGGAGACCCATGGGGTAGTAGGAGGTTAAGGCTTCCAATTTTTCTAGACAATCAGCACTTGATGTCAGCCAGGTTGTCAGCCCTGCATGATGACCACCTTTATCCCCACAACAAGTGCTTGGTACTCATTTCCATTAGAGGCTGAGTCGACTCCAGGCCATGGTGCCATCAGAAGGTTTGTGTCAGTATAAAAATCCTGACCTCACTGGGACTCGAACCCTCAACCTTCCTGTTTATAGTGCACTGCTTTAACTATTACTCTATGGTGTGCCCCAAAAAATTCTTGTAAAGTATGGAATTGTAACTTTCTGTTCCAGAAATTAAGGTTCAAGACTTATTATTTTGAAAATAAAAAAATAATGCCTGAATTGGGATTCGAACCCGAGATCTCTAGTTTTGTATGTAAGTGTGTTACTGCTGCATCATTCAGGCATCCGGATGCAAATATAAATTTTTCTTCTTCATATACTATTCTCTTTTTTTGTCTAAGGCAGATAACTATCGCTACCAGTTCCATCAGATGGATTCAAAATTCAAAAAATAAATTTTTAATGAGATTATTATAGCAGCAAAGTTTAAAATTTTGATGTCATAATACAAATTTAACATTTGCAATGATGGACAATTATTATTTTGAACAGAAAAATTAACTATTTAATTAAATAAAAATACAACTTAGAGTTTTATGTAATTTTCATATTATTACTTTACTTTTATACACTGGTGTGCTAACCACTGCACCATTCAGGACAAGATTTTTATAAAGTTGTCTCCTAAATAATGTTGGTTTTTAATGTAATGTGTGTGTGATGGAATTTTTAAGTTTTGTTCCAAATAGGCGTGCAAATGATGTGGTCTTCATTCTCAACAACTGGAATTAGTTTTTGAAATTTTGAGACTGAGATACCCAGCATTAGTAAAATGAAATGGAGTTCTTTTGCAAGACAATGCGAGATACTACATTTCATGAACAACCAGGAAAAAATTCAGGAATTGGGTAGAACCAAAATGCCACTACACCCAGCACATAGCTCTGATCTTGTGTCTTCAGATTACCAACTGTTTCGATCAATGGCCCATTTCTTCTGTGACATTTCAAAAACATTGAAGTTGTGGAAGAGGATCTCAACGAATTCTTCACATAAAAAAACCAGAGACTGGCAGCATTGCAGGATAATAAACCTCGCTGAAAGATTTTTATCTATGAACTTCGATATTCCGGTGGATAAAAATTTAATTACAAAGTTTATAATCCCAACCAAAGATGGCAGCACAAGAGGTGATGTCCTTAGAGAAATCAACAACCAGAGAATTTCATCAGTGGAAGCCATGACTGAAGAGGGACAAGATATTGTCTGAAACCACCGGTATCAAAGAAATTTGAAATTATATGAGGTGAGTTGTTAAAAATATGTTCTCCACTCACTATTAGAATTATGTAATTGCTCATTCATTTTGGATTAACTTAAACTCTGTGATTTTTGACCAAGCATTAAGATTTCTCTATTTTCCTATTTCTTTACAATCCTATGTGTTCCTTTATTTTGATGTCCAAGTTTCTGTTCTTTTCTTTTTCAATGTAGATTCTTTCACAATCCTCAAAAAAAGAAAGATGAATATCAGAATGAAGAAATACCTTAGAAATATCAAAAATAGGGAAATATACAAATTTGCAATTGATGCTCACACTTGGTCAGAAAAGCACAGAATTGAAATAAAGATAAAATTAACAAAACAATTAGAAAAAAAAATCATAGTTTGGGAGAAAATCTATATCCAAAAATACAGAGACAAAATAATGAATTTTGAAATTCCCAGGGAAAAAGATTTAATTTGAAAATACAGTCTGAGCACATAATTTTTCTGTTCAAATATAAATACAATAGGAAGTTCATCGGTTCACCAACAGAGAGAGAGGAAGGATAGGTCCATGTGAATACCAACCTTCAAATCAAGTCAGATGCCAGTTGAAAAAGAGGAAAAATTTTCCTTGCAACTAGTCCCAGAGAAGATACAAAACATGAGGTGAGGTGTAAACACTGATTCATTTAATGAAAATATTGTTAATACAGAGTTTAGTATCTGATATATCAATTGTAAATACTTACATGTTTAGATTTATTTGACTCATATTTAACATTTGTTTCAGCATTTGTCTCTTTCTTATCTTCTCTCTTTACTTCTGTTGCTGTTGTTGCAGATTTTATTTCTTCTCGATTATATTCCTCCTATAAAAATGAAATCAATATTAGCATCATTACCTGCTTCTGATGATAAAGATCATTGTATATAAGGAAGAGTAATTAACATTTGCATCGGAAGCCTGAAATAGTGTAATGGTTAGCACACTAGTGTACAGAGTTAGAGGTTTTGCGTTCAAATCTCGATTCAGGTGTTAATTTTTCTTTTCAAAATAATAATTGTTCATCATTGCAAATGTTAAAATTTAAATTAATACATCAAAATATAATACTTAATTGCTATAAAAGTTATGCGATTTCTCATTAAAAATGTCACTAGATAGCACTAGTAGTGATGGCTATCTGCTTCTGACATTAAAGAGAATTATATATGAGGAAGAAGAATTAACATTTACATTGGAAGCTGAAAGAGTGTAATGGTAGTACACTAGCAAACATAGCTAGACGGTTTGGGTTCAAATCCTAATTCAGGCATTATTTTTTTCTTTTCTAAATAATCAATATTAGCAGTTCCTTTTTTTACAACATAGCGAAAATATGCAGTCCATTATCATCTTGCCTTTTCACATATAAATAAATATGCAACTCCATTACAGCGTCTACAGGGTAGAAGATCATATGGTAAGCTAGTCCCTGGTGATTGGATGTCTTCTTTTTGCTAGTTCTACTAATTGAAATAATCTTTCTCCTCTTAGTCTTTCTCTAATTCAGGTCTAATTCTGTACAATTTTTCCTAACCCACTGTGCCTCCATGCTCCTCCACTGTTGTTATTCTATTAGTCTAAGTAGACCTATAGTTGCTTCTTTCTATGTCTGTCTCTTGCTATTCTAATCCACTGCCTAAATTCTTGGGATCATCTTCATTGTGGACATTCTCTGTTCCTTTTTCTTTGTCTCAGGTCCCACATCGCTGTGATGTAGGCCCACTTGTCCTGGTTCATCCTGGCCACATGTCTGCCCCAGCTCCATTTTAGTTTCTGGCTTTTGTGGTCATGTCTCCTATTCCATTCCTTCTTATTAATTTTTTATTTTATCCTTTCAGCTGATGCCTAGTATTCTTTTTTTTTTTTTTTACTTCAACTCATTTGTTATCACTTGGATCTGCCTTTGACAAATGTCCATGTCTAGCTGCTGTATATTAGGACAGCAATAACATACGTGTCATGTTAACACTGATATTAATAAATTACAATAGTAAGTAACATTATGAGATTCTTCTTAATAAATAAGGTGAATTTAGTTATCATAAGTAATGCCACAAGTGATTTCCAATTTATCTAGAGAATTTGGAAATCAAGAGTGGTATTTGTTAGGACTATTTAGCGAATAAAATTAGGCTGTTTACTCACAAATCATTGTTTAACTAGAGTTATTATAAAATATTTATATATTTAATGTAAACGGTGATGTTTGAAAACAAATCAGAAATGTGAGGTTATGTTCATTCACTGCTGCTTGATCATATTATTTATTGCCAAATAAGATCGCAATATTGTAAGAGTGCACCCAAGTGGAGAAATAATGAAACACATCAAACTATATATCATAATCAACATTACGGGTTATTCATTAATTTTTTTAGTAAACAACTCAGTAAAATCAAGGAATCTTTTCATTATATTTGAAGAGAAAAATTTTCGCCTAGACCGAGACTCGAACCCGGGATCTTTGGCTTGCTGGGCCAAATGCTCTACCAACTGAGCTACCGAGGCGAGTTACGATCTAGACGCAAATTTTTCTCTTATATACATTGTAATTCCCTCTCGCCAAATGCTTTTGAAACCATTGCTTCTATATGCAAATGGCGGCTTCTTAGTTAAAAAGACATTTGTTGGGAATTTAACATTACTTTATACAGCTAGTAAGGCTTCTAATAGTGTTTTTTTTTTCTTTCAGTGAGAAATGTTAAATCAATAAAAAAAACATCATTAGAAGCCTTACTAGCTTTATAAAGTAATGTTAAATTCCCAATAAATGTCTTTTTAACTAAGAAGCCGTCATTTGCAAAGATAGAAGCAATGGTTTCAAAAGCATTTGGCAAGAGGGAATTACAACGTATATAAGAGAAAAATTTGCGTCTAGATCGTAACTCGCCTCGGTAGCTCAGTTGGTAGAGCATTTGGCCCGGCAAGCCAAAGATCCCGGGTTCGAGTCTTGGTCTAGGCGAAAATTTTTCTCTTCAAATATAATTTATCTTTCAGTGAGAAATGTTAAATCAATAAAAAAATCTTTTCATTGTTTGCTATATTCAATGTATTTGTTGGAGAAAAATAATGCTTTGACCTGTTCAGGAGGAGCTTTCTTTATCACAAAAGCAGGAGCTGATAAAGAGAAATCGATAAAGAGCGAGGTGAAACACGACTGTCATTGGTTGTAAAACTAGATTCATTGAAACGTGATTGGTCATTGACTAGCATTTGTGGTATGAGTTAAATAGTCTTAATAAATAAGTGAGTCTGTTGCATCTTACCTCAAAAATCAGGTTTTATGAGGTAAGATGCAACAATTATGAAGAACCTCATAATGTTACTTCCTATTGTAATTTTATAACTGGTCACCTTACCTCATAAATACTTGATGTTTCATTTGTCATTTTTCGATATATTATCCATACCACTGTACAGTGTTGATTCTTATGTTGTTGGTCCTGGTTGTCGAATCCCACTCCATCTTCTGGTTGACCAAAGAAAATTTGATTCACAAGTTCTTTGGTCAACCAGAAGATGGAGTAGGAGTCGACATCCACGGCCAACAACATAATAATCAACAGTCTGGACAAGCTGACAATGGTATGGACAACATATTGGAAAAGACAAATCAAACATCTAGTATTTATGAGATATGGTGACCAGATTTATCTTCTTTATTAACAGTGATATATTTGTCCAAGAGTATAAACTTTAAACTTCAAAATTTTTTCAAGCTTAGTCTTATTCTCCTCTGCAACTCCTTGTTCTTTTTTTCTGTCAGGCTGACATTTTGACCCAGATAGAGGTACTCACAGCAATATTCTGACTGTGTACTTTCTCTACAATCTGTGTCTCTGTAAAACTGGTCTTTTCAAGCAGATAAAAGAATATTTAATTAATGTTGGGAAGTAAACATTATGAGGTATAATCATTAAAATTCATCGGAGAACATATTGTTTAAACAACTCACCTCATAGGATTCATGCTTCCATGATATCGCGATTTCAAACATAATCATGTTCATCGTCAGCCATAACTCCGACTGATGAAATTCTTCGGCCGTCAACTATTCTATTGTCGCCATCTTCAGTGCTGCCATCTATGGTTGAATTTATGAACTTCGAAATCAATGTAATTTCGTTAGGGATATCAAAATTCATTGATCTATTTTATTATGAATTTTGATTTCATCAGTCGGAGTTATGGCTGACGATGAACATGATTATGTTTGAAATCGCGATATCATGGAAGCATGAATCCTATGAGGTAAGTTGTTTAAACAATATGTTCTCCGATGAATTTTAATAGATAAAAGAATGTTACTTAGAACAAATATCAATACAACTAATTCACTAGCCTATCAAATCCAGATATTTGTGGCAACATGCGCGTAACACCACCATACATCCATACACTGAATTAATGCTTTTCCATTTTTTCCTTTTATAATTCTCCCTCAAATCACAGTTAATGTTATTTTCCTACCACATTCCTGGTCTTCCTACTCAATGCTTTACAACTGATTTTCTTACAAGAAGTTTTTATGCTCCTTTTTGAGTCCCTATTCATGTCACATGTCCTGCCCATTGTAGTCTGCATGGGCTAATTGTCTTATTATATCAGGTTTCCATAAAGATCATGTAGGATACTGTTATACAGTTTTCTCCATGTACCTATCTGTTTATCTTTCTTTGGTCAAACATTTTTCCAAAGCATTTCATTCTCAAATACATGTAATATTTTCTCTTCTCTTAGGGTCGTATGTTAGAACATTACTCTCTACTCAAATTACTTCCAATCACTAGTGAGCTGATTCACCGTGAGCAATTGCTGAGAACGAATTAACGGCCGACTTATCGGTCATGCACGAGAGTCGACGTTTTCGTAATATTGGCAACGAATTACCCAGAATTCTCAGCGATAAAACCACTTCCGTTATTTTCGTCTGCTATAGAGGAATGCATTTATGCTTGCATCCTGCAAATAATACCGTATACAAATACATCTGCGACACGCAATATTACGCCGATTCTCCTGTTCTTCCAGTTGAATTCTTTGGTAGACTCTATCAAATTCCTCTTCTCCGTATATACCGAAAACATGATCGAAGTCTTCAAGGTCAGACATCTTGGATAAATGTTGGATAAAGCAGCAAAGTACATGGATTACCATCGGTTCCCTTCGGGATTTTAATTTGAGTTGCTCATTTAAGCTACCTCCGCAGGTAGCTTACAAATTTAACCAATTATTATCGCATGAACAGATTTCTGAGTAAGCAAAATCGTATTAGCATACAACTTGCTCAGCAGAGAAGGCATTTTACTGTCTAATGCGTCCAAACATGCGACCCTTAACCTTTTGACTGCCGAGTTTCCCTTTTGCCAGCTGGGCTGTGGGTGCCAGGTTTTTTAAATTTAAAGTACTACACCATACTATATAATATAAACCTATATAAAGTATATTTAACTGTCTACATGCCATGCTAAATTTAATTTAAACTCACTATTATACATTTATTTGAAGGTTAGGCAGTGTTGCTTCCACTTGTAAAGATCCCAGGTTCGAATTCAGCACGGTGTCTTTATTGAAATTTGTTATCACTATCACTAAAACATTTATTCTACTGAATAATGTTGATGGTATTATCACTAAACACTTATAATATTAAATATTGTTGAACATTTTTTATGGTCCTGGGTTCGAATCAGTTCCAGCCAAACAGCTGTTCTATGCCACGTGTTTCGTCTGTCGCGACACGCCCACCACTGTCAGTCACACTCTGTTCATTTAGGTCTACATCACTTGCTTTACTATTTACAGGCTTAGATTGTAATAATATTCTCTTAGAAACAGGACTACTATCACATTCGTCAAACGAATAACCATTTGATGAACTGTTACTGTCACTCTCATCTTCTGATAAAACTGACACATTAAACTCGCGTATTGTATTTTCGTCAACTTCGAGACATGAATCACTGTATTCCACAGCACGAACTACCCCTTGGCCAGGTATCTTTTCAACTAAAAATAAAATAAATAAAGAGAAAATTCTGAAATTGCAATATTCCATAGCAAAAAAAAAAAAAGGCCTTGAAACATGAATGTACACCCTCCTTTAGAAAACCGATTTACAACCAGCCTGTACCGTTATTCTGTAAGGGATGTGCAAAGTATTGCTTAGAAAGGATGTACAAACACAGAACGAAAAATAATTTTAGTTTATTGAAGTAAAAACTTCGGGAAAAAAATATTTAAAGTAATAAGATTGAAAACCGGAGCCTGCCGGGCGTGGCGTACCGCTGTACACGCACTTTCACCGGCGTACGCCGGGCATGGCATTCAAAAGGTTAAAGAAAGAGACTATGATTTGCATCTATATGTATATCTGGAAGAGAGAAAGTTTTATAAATTTTTAAAGTGGGATTACAAGAGTCCCTGTTGTGCATAATAGCAAGCATTTCCAGAGTTGAGCCTATATTTAATTTCTTTCTGCACCTAATTCCTGTTCGTAATTTTTTTCATAGGTATTTGAATTCTACTACTTCTTCAAAACTTTACTCATTTCTTGTTAACTGTGTGTGTGTGTGTGTGTGTGTGTATTCTAATGCCAACCACTGCATTTTTCATGCTTCAGATTCTGCACTGGACGGATAGATGGCATTAATCCAATCTATTTAAATTTATAACTTGTGAGATGAAATTTATGTGCCGAACACTAAATGGGATCGAAAGAAAAATGTAGAAATCCTTCAAGAACTTAATGTGTCACCCAATACGGGACTACATGTCCAGATATCAGCTAAACTGGAAGGAACATGTCTCAAGAATGGCTAGATCCAGGATCCCCAAGGCAATAATGAACTACTGTCCAAATGGGAAACGGTCACTTGGTCGACCTATGAAAAGATGGCACGAAAACCACTTTCTCAGGCCGTAACAGTTCTTCTAGGACTAATACCTGGCAGGATTATGATGAAGATGATTATTTTATTTTATTTAAATGATGTATTCTTGTATTGTGTACAGAGAGGAGTATAGGATAAGTTTAAAAATTTTCAAGAAATTCAATATTACATTGGCACCGATAAATAAATTTAGCCTTGGTAACTTATTAACATCCAATAAGAAAATGAACACCCCAGATAGTAAAAAATCTGGAATTTATCAAATTTGATTGTCGAGATTGCAATAAAGTATACATAGGAAAAACAAAAAGAAATTTGGACACTCGCACAAAGGAACACTTTAGAAATATTAAAAATGGTGAAATTGAAAAATCAGCTATTGCAGCACATAGTTTGTTGGAAGGTCATAGAATTGAAAAAGAAGCTAAACTTCTAAAACATTTGGATTTGACAGTTTGGGAGAAAATATTTATACAGAAGAACAAATTTAAATCTATGAATTTCGACATTCCGGATGAACGTGACCTCATCTCGAAGTTCATCGAATCAACACCAGATGGCAACGATATCTCGAAGTTCGTCAAATCAACACCAGATGGCAACGTTATAGAGGGAGATTCCAACGAATATCCGGTAGTCATAATGGCGGTTGAAAATGAATGACAAGATCATTTGAAAACTATAGTTACCGTGTTTGAAAAACATGAAATATGAGGTAAGATGTTAAAATGACTCATTAATTTATTTATTAAGTTTATGTTTGTATGTTTATGTACTGTAAAGTGTGTTGTATGAGGGATGATCACAAAGAGAAGGGAGAAGGTGAAATCCAGTGCTGGCACATAGCCCATTTCTGTTGAAAAGCACTAAAGGAGACACCAGAATAACATCATCATCTGAGGGATAAATTGTTATCAACAGTACCACATGCCTTCTTAACATATGTACTGTGAAGATATTTGAAATTTAAATGCGAAAAGTGGGATTTGTTCTGGTTTTATTCTTACAGGCTTCATATTAATAATGGTGAAAATAAAATTTAAGGAATCTGATGAAAAATCTAGTGATTAAAAATTGTACACCACCATCCCTCCTGGCCCTGAGACTAAAAATTGATCCATTATCATTTAATAATGAATTTAATGTGTAACCATACATTTAATTTAATTGGTATTTATTTCCAGCTCGAATATCTACTGATTTTTTACCATAATACACTGAAATTAATGAATATACTCTACAGATAATGACGTACAACTATCCAGTTAAATAAAAATAATGATCTTTAATTGTACTTCAAGATTGTTATTATGCAAAAAAGTCTACTTAATCTCAAATAAAAAGTTTAATCCTGCTTGTACATACCATTATAATATTAGAGGTACAAGTAGCATTCTGGCAGCTCCTTATTGAATGTGTCTGGTTACTCATCTGTAGATTCTAGAACAAAAATTAAAAACATAAAATAACATCTAAGGATGTGAATGCACAATAAGGAAAAAATATGTTATTCAGGAACTGCATAAACTAAGCAGTTTCTTCAGCAAGTCTAATTTATGGTCTGTACCGATATTAGGACTAGGCATTGTTTCCCAGTATCTAATAAACAAAAAGGGTATTTTATTCAAATGTAATATATGCCAAAATATAAAAGAGTAATAATAATCCGAATTATACCGAGTTTAGATTCAAAATAATTAGGGAACCATTTTTAGTATAATGAAAATAGAAATAAATAGATAACTAGAACAGTATACGATTTTTATATATATAGCTTAATAAATTACATACATCATAAAGTTATTACTCAGGAGAAGTCAGGTATAACTCATGGGTTTTCCAGCGGCAACGTGCCGAATACAATTGTGAAAGGAATCCGAACTGTCTGTCCCTTTGTAACGAAAGACACGGCCAAGGTACCTGTCAAACTCGACATGAATCCCCAAGCTAACAGATGACATTTTACACAATAAGATATTGACATGACAGGTGACGTCTTTATCGGAGACGTAGCATTAGCAAGTCGTTATAGGAAAAATAAATATAATTATTCTGCCAACATAAGAAAAATATATGGAAGGTTTGAACATCCCTCAGTAATGGAGGAATGGGCGTAAACCAGCACCTTTGGAAATGCGATACAGAGGAGAGGGGAGCCAACCCCAAAACTTGTACAATTGGTTAATTTTTAAGGAGGTCAAAAACATATATGTGGGCGGGATCACCAAATACCTAATACCCAAATAAATTATTCGCGAAGAGTATCGCACATCAGTTAGTTAGCTAGCCCTACATCTAACAGGGCACACTTGCTCGTTAGTCCGATGTAATAGAGGACACACTAGTTGTTAGCCCTACGTCTAACAGGGCACATTACTAGATCATCTCCTACATTGTGCTTTGGAGCTCTAGAAAGCAGTCGGAGGGCCGACTAGTGTATACATCTAGGAAAATAAAGTAGTCAACTGTGTTAACTCCACGGCAGCCTCCAGTGATTTCATATTAACGTATCACTTTTAATCTTCCTTGCGTCACCTTTGATAAGAATCCAGATCTTACTGAACCATAAACCCGAGCAGTCCGGAGCATTTAAACTGTCCATTTACCATATCCTCGACATCAAACCTAACCAACACGATATAAAAATCCCGTCCCAGGTCTAATTTTACTGGTTTATGGAATATAAGTGTAAACGTCCCATATATCGCCCATGTTCTCAATATTGCCTATCACTGCATTTCTTATAAGAATGCAGCAATATGCTACAAACTTCCAAAACTTGATAGAATAACTGTACTTTGTGACATATGAATCAGCTTTAAACATGCTGGAAAAATATTCACATTCTAAAAATTATCGAGAAAGTTACGTTCACATTATTATTATAAGCACATTTTTATAATGATTTTGTTCTCAAATAATATGCAGCGATTAGTACAAATATTGTTGGCAGCCATGGTCTAGTGGTTATATTCTTTGTCTCTAGTCCTGAGGGTCATGGATTCAAACCTGGCCGGGGTCAATGGACTTTTAAGATAGAAAAATCCAAGGGAAAAGCCATGTGTCCTGAGTCTGAACATTTTTGGGCTTGTAAAAGAACCTCAAGTTTGAATAAAAAGACATCAGAGCAAAATTTAACTGACCTAACAATGTTCTCCACCATATAAACAATTTTATCATAAGTAATGCCATGAGTGATTTCCAAATTTATCTAGAGAATTTGGAAATCAAAAGTGGCATTTGTTAGGACTATTTTTAACGAATAAAATTAAGCTGTTTCCTTATAAATCATTATTTAAATATAGTTATTTTAAAATATTCATATATTTAATGTAAAATAATGCTCTGACCTATTCACAATGTTAAAAAAGAGGAGCTTGTTTTTAATGTGATAAAATTGAGGTGAAAAAAAACTGTGATTGGTTGTAAATCAAATTCATTGAAATGTGATTGGTCATTGACTCCCATTTGGGGCATGAGTTAAACAGTCTATAAAAAACTTAAGAGGCCAAGTAAAAAGAAACACATTTATATCATCTGAGTAATATCATAGTTTCCTATTAGATGTCGTCTCGAGGTAATGTACTAACCGCATGTCCCTCCATGACATCTGTAGGAAAATAAGTGCAACAAAACTGATTTTCAGTATGCACATATTAAAGGAGGAAAAGAAAAAAAAAGGGTAAACACAGCCTACTGTACGCAGTCTCGAACTTGATGCATCAATCTTACATTTGCATCGGTAGTAAGACTGCTATAACCAATGAGCTAAAGGCACATGCATATACTGCCAGTTACAATCTCTGTATCATATTATTTCCATTTTAATTCAAAATAATCAATGGTGTGCCATGCATTTTACAAATTTAATCATAACTTGGACATTTTTATTCATAGACCATTAGTTCATTATCTCAAATTGCTTATATAATACCTCTCTATATGCAGTTAAATTTGTGCGGTATAATTCATTTACATCCTGTATATTTGTCAAGGTCATTTTCTTCTTCTTATTCTTCTTCCTTCCAAGTATTAGGCCAAGGCCTGTTATGATCCTATAGAAAATTTTCCCTCCAGCGTTTCATAGGACGGCCCAGAGATCTTCGTCCTCTTGGTATATAATTATAAACAGCTTTGGGGATCCGATTTGAACTCATTCTTTCAAAATGGTGTTTCCAATTTAGTTGGTACTGTTTAATATATTCCAAAATTGGCGTAGTCTTCAATTCTTTTAAGATATCGGTGTTCCTTTTCTGATCCCATCTGGTGTAACCCGCTTTTCTGCGCATGAATCTCATTTCACAAGCCGTTATTCTGCTTTCATGTTGTCTTTTTAGTGTCCATGCTTCACCTTCATAGGTCAACACTCGTCTAGCCAAAGTGTTATATAAACGTAATCTGGTGTTTTTTTGTACAAAGGATGGTTTCATAACTTGATTAATAATTCCCAAACTTTTATTACAACTAGTAATTTTTTCAGGATATCCTTTTCATCCCAGATAGAGAGATAATATCCAAGATATTTAAATTGATTAGATCTCTCTAAAATTTTATTCTGGAGACAGATTTTACTTTGTATGGGGTCCTTCCCATGAAATGCCATAATTTTAGTTTTGTTAATTGATATTTCCATATTAAATTTGGCAGCTGTTTTTTTGTAAATTATAAATTGATCGTTGAAAATCATTTTTGGAAGGTGCCAGAAGCACTAAATTGTCTGCAAAAAGAATAGCATCGAGTTTGAGGTTCCTATTGCTGGGTATATATCCCGTTTTGTTTTCCTCCATTCATTTATTATTCTATTCATATATATAATGAAAAGCACCGGTGAAAGTCATTTTCATTGTCTACTAAATATGATCAGTAAAGATTTGTAGAAATTTTTCAAACCTCTTTTCATGAGAACATCCTCATTGTTTTATTACTTTGGAATTTGCTAAAATCAACAAAGATGTCATTGTGCCTCATAGAAAATATTGTATCATAGGCATAATAATCTGCAAGATAATGTCACAACAGAGATAAAGGAATTATTTTAATTTAGTATACATTTTTATCTAACAGGAGGCAGTCTATATCTCTTCATATTGTAATACCTAGCTATACAACCCAACTATCCAATACATGTACTATTAACATATCTTATCACAACCTAAAACATATACATGGTGAAACTGTTAAAAACTATGTCAATGTTCAAGAATCTCACTTTAACCTTAAGATAATACAGACCTGCCAACCTTGAACAGATAAAAGCCTAACATGCAGGAATGGCATAAACTAAGCAAATTCCTCAGCAAGTCAAATTTATGGGCTGATTTTGCTGGTTTACAGATTATACCTTTCATCTATTAATTTAATCATATGTAACCAGTTTCATTGCAAGCAAATAAACATGGCAGACGTTATAGTGATTTTTAAATTTTGACTTTCAGGTGAAGAAGTAATTTGCTTTGCCAAGTTGTGGTGACATTTTGAAGCAGTAATGCTCTTCATGCCCGATGTTGTAGTAACATTTTGAAGAAGAATTGGTGTCCCAAAAAGAATTACTGGTTCAGGGTTGGGTTTAATTTTCGGTAGAGTCGGATTCTCTTCTCAAGGTCGGAAGTTGGTACACTGGATAGGAAAACACTTTAAAATCACTGAAAACTGTTTCTTGTAGAAATAGTTACAAATTTATTCACTTTTAGGTTCCCAGCAGATTAAGTAAATGTAGGTAGTATTATTCTTCACTCTCAATTAAAAATAAATTCTTTTCTTTTCTGGAATCAATTATTCTTGTATTAAATATTACATTTTATCTTGAGAACTCTTCTTGCTTCTATCTTTGTGGAAAATTGTATGCAGAATGACTAGTGTAATTCTTTTATAATTTTAAAGAACATTATTACATCACATCATCATCATCATCACTCCAGGGATTAGGCAATTGCCCGTTCCGACTTCATAATGCATCAGCCCAACGTCTTCTAGGTCTTCCAACATCACGCCTTCCTCTTGCTTGATAATTTCTTGCTAACAATGGATATCTCTCCTTACTCATTCCATCCATGTGATCAATCCATTTCTGTCTGTAATTCGTGACTTTATCCAATAAAGGCTGTACTTTCAATTCTTCTCTTATATCCTCATTTCTTATTCTATTCTTTTACATCCTTCTATTTCTTTTACATCCTTTAACTTGTCTTAGGAACCGCATCTCTGCCGTCTGTATTCTATCCTTCTGTCTTTTCACTGGAGCCCAAGTTTCACATCCATACAATATTGTGGGAACCGCCATAACATTATACATTTTTATCTTGGTTTCTTTTCTAATTTTATTTTTGAATGCTCTCTGTATTGTTCCACACACCATCTGAAATTTATTTATTTTGGAGTCAATATCTCTTTCCACATTGTAGCCAACATCACAGCCCAAATTATTACATCACATGATGGTAATTTTAAATTCTATTGATTAATAGTTCTTTAAATATAAGGTTTACATTTGATTTGTTAAACAAGAAAGTTAATTGTTTTAACAGCCAATCAGAATTTAGTTTACTTTCATTTAAAAATATGAAGAAAAGCAAGTGTTCTTATTACAGTTATAACAGAAAGCTTTATAATTTTGACAACAATGACTTAAAACAACTTTAAAAGCATTATGTACAAAGACTGTTATATAATACAATTTCTTTAATTGTTACTGAGACATGTTTATTCAACAATGACCAACAATGAATTATGTAGATGTTTTTATTTATTTAAGTTATATTTAAATCTTAAAAAGAATTTAAAAATACAAAATTATTAAATTTAACTTTCATATTTATTATAATATTAAAATCCTGCTATACAGGTAAACCCCCACCCCTAATGGTTATGTTTTGCTGATTTTTTGAGAATACTTTTCTCATTTTACTTCATTTCCATATACTGAGTTTTGTTGTAAAACATTGTGACTACTAGAGTTATTTTTAAAATTTTGCTTCATATGAATCTCCAACTTCTAATTATCCAATCGGGGTGGTCAAGGAAATAATATATAGAAAATAACTATGGGAAAAACAGATAGAGGAAGACAAAATTAATTTGAAGAAAAACATACTGAATGAAATTGCAGGGATAGGAGTAATTTGTAAAGAAGATAACACAGAACAGAATCTGTTGGATAGATCTTTTCTTCATCCTACCAACATTTCTTCTACCTTCTGGCATATAACCTACAATAATTTTTAGTATTCAGTTTGGTATTCTGAACATACTCCATCTATTCCTATATTGTTCTATTTTATCCATCAGTTTAAAAATATTTAATTAATTCCTGATATATTCACTTTTTCCTTTATCCAAATTGTGCAACTGACTATACTTTTTAAACCTCATTATTGCTGCTTCTATGGTTCTCTCCTCTTTTGGTAAAAGTCCAAAAGGCACTACCATGCAATACAGGGACAGCCATTACCCTGTAGCAATTTAAAACATTTTAATGATCTTTTAAATTATGCCACACATAAAGTTAAACTGACCAAGTTTATTGGAAAGGTCGTATTTCTTAAAATAGGAGATATCACAACCTACATAGTTAAAACTATTCACTTGTTTAATAGGTTTCCCATCCAAATAATTTTGGCTCTAGTTCTATAAAAGCTAAAATTTTAGTTCTCTTTATTGATATAATAAGATTATAATTTTACAAAATTTTACTTAAATGTAATGTGGCCAATCTGTAAATTATCCTCTGAACTAGATATAAGAACTTGGTCGTCACCGTTTCTAAGGATTTTTAAACTGACCCAAACCTTCTGGTGGCACCATGGCCCTGGGATTGACTCAGCCTCTAACTGAAATGAGTACCGGACGCTTGTTCTGGGGTAAAGGCGACCGACATCAAGTGCCGATTGTCTAGAAAAAGTGGAAGCCTTAACCTCCTACTACCCCAAGGGCCTGCTGAGGCCTGTAGTGGGATCACTTTACTTTACTTCAAAATGTGAATCTAAATTTGTCTGCCAATTATTTATACAGCAATATATATATATATATATATATATATATTATATTTGAAGAGAAAAATATATGCTCAGACTGGGGTTTGAATCCAGGACCTTCTGCTTTCTATGTGAATGCTCTACCGACTGAGCTACCTGAGCACTCCAATCTAAATGCAGATTTTTCTCTTATACACTGTTAATTCCTGTGTGCCAAATGCTATAAACCCTTGCTCGACCATGCAAATGGTGGGTTCTTTATTAAGAAGACATTTATTGTGAATTTTACATTACATTATAAATCCAGTATGACCTCTTTCGATGTTTTATTATTTTTAAAAAACATTGAAAGAGGCCGTACTGGCTTTATAATGTAATATAAAATCCACAATAACAATTTTATTAATAAAGAAGCCACCATTTGCATGGTCGAGCAAGGGTTCGTAGCATTTGGCCCATGGGAATTAACAGTGTACATAAGAGAAAAATTTGCATTTAGATTGAAGTGCTCAGGTAGCTCAGTCGGTAGAGCATTTGCACAGAAAGTGAAAGATCCTGGGTTTAAACCCCAGTCTGAGCATATATTTTTCTCTTCAAATATAATTGATCCTTCATTGAGATGTATTAAATGAATAATAAAACACACACACACACACATATATATATATATATATATATATATATTAAAAAGGGAAGGTGAATGTGGACATCCCTGTCTTACTTCTCTATTTTTGATTGTCATTATCTCTTTTCCATTTTTCATTCCAGTTTCTATCAATATCTTGTTTTCTATGTATAAACTTCATATTGCCATTATTAAATGATGAGGTACATCTTTTTGTTTGATTAAATTCCATAATTTATTTATGTTTGTTTTATCAAAGACATTTCCAAAATCTATGAATAATACAGAGTCTACATTATACATTGTATCTGAGCAATGGTGTTTTCACTCTCCACTACGAATCCTGGATTATCTGCACTAGATGTGTGCGTAACATCCCTGCTTTAACTGTATACATGTATTACACATAATCTTATCTTTATAACATATGTTGAAAGTGTCATCCATTCTGGGTTATACAGGCATTGTATCTGAAACCACACTCTGGCTGTGAGTTAGTTCGTCCACACTGTAATGCTTCTGATTTCATTTGTAATGTTTCTTTTAGTTTCTTCAATGTGTGAGGATTTGTTTGACTATTTAACTCATGCCCCAAATGGGAGTCAATGACCAATCACGTTTCAATGATTTCTGTTTTACAACCAATCAGAGTCGTGTTTCACGAAATATTTATCAGTGTTATAATTACCATATATTAAACAAAGCTCCTCCTTTTTAATATTCTGAACAGGTCTGACCGTTATTTTGCAGTGACTGAGCCTATAAGAAATACGGCTACCAGATTGTATATATAGTGCATACATGTCAACATTTGTAGCAATTTATTATACCACCAAAAAAAGAAACCACTGTTTGACTTTCTTAAATGTATTTTTTCCCAGGTAATAATCCAGAAAAATATAATTGTAATATTTACATCATATGACATCAGAAATGAATTAATATACAGATTGATGTTTCATTTTTTCTCCACTAGAGAGCATTCTTACAATTTGCGTTCCTTTGGGGCAATAAATAGTAATGATCTGGTTGAAGTGATAAACAAAAGAAGCAGTAGAAGCGTACCTATCGTTTCTCATTTGTTTTCAAACATCGCCGTTTGCATTAAATATATAAATATTTTGAAATAACTACAGTTAAATAATGATTTGTGAGTAAACAGCTTAATTTTATTCGTTAAATAGTCCTAACAAATGCCACTCTTGATTTCCAAATTCTCTAGATAAATTCACTCCTCACTTCGTGAGTCGTGAATTTATCGATAATTTGGAAATCACTCGTGGCATTACTTATGATAAACCTTATCTTTCAGGTTACTCCACAAGTAAAAATTACAAACTTTAGGTCCAGGGAGTGAGGTGGAAAGAGACCAGTGCTGATCACTCTGCCTACAAACACTTCCAGAATTTTAAGAAGGGAGGCTTTCACTGTATTTTTTGGATAATGTTTACTTATAATAAATTCATATTGTACTTGTTGAATAAACTCATACTTAAAATAATGTTTACACATGAAAATATGATGCAAGAGCAAAATCAATATCACCATCTTGACCAATCATTGAATTTTGGAAGATAAAATTTTATATGACCAGTCTATGGGCTAGTGGTCAGCATTTCTGACTACTGTTCATGAAGTCCCGAGTTCGATTCCCAGTCAAATCATAGGAATTTTTCCTTAAAGGGAATCATTCCTTGGTTGCCCATGGTCTGGAATTTAGGTTAAGAACTCTCCTAGCTCTTAATTATCATTTATCACCCATCATATCATCGGGGAAATGCAACTCCGCCTTCTAGGTGCCCCAACTTCAGGAGTGGGTTACAATTAAGCCAATGTCTGGAGAGAATGCCAGAAATGTCGAAATGACAACCTGGGGCATTGAATAAAAAAAAACTTATTATTTAGATTCCATAAAGAATAGTTTAAGATGACTAACTGCATCACATGTGCTGTGAAGATCAAACAGGATGCACGTGCCATCTGCTGAAGCAAGTCAAATAGACCATCTTAAAAATCTTGCTGGAGTAGTTACAACTTATAATGTAGACCCAGTACAAAAGTTGGTATATTATACTATGTTTCTCAAATATCTGATTTTTAGTAAACAAACAATCCGAACAGGATCTGCCTTGCCTGAATCCATTTTGGGCTTCTAGAATTATATTCTCAATCATTACATTAAAATGAGCATTTAATACAGATGCATAAATTTTATAGCAAATTTAGGGTAGTACTGAACTCAAAACTGGATACCAAGTGAATTCGTAGATAGAAGAGATGAAATCAAAAAATTGGATACAAATAATTGAGGATAGATCAGAATGATGTGTTATTGTGAGGGAGGTTATAGCAAATTATAAGGTAGCAATAATACCACAGATGATAAAGGTGATGAAAAAAAAAGATGTCAATATGTTTAGAATCTCATGGAAGTAATCAAACAATTAAATTGAATTAGATCTTTATATCTCACCTAATATAATCTATTTTCCTGAAACCAGTTCAAAGTAAAAACTCTTTGGTCAAACTATGGACAACAATTTACTGTTGAGATATAAATAAGAGATTTTTTTTGTAATATAATAAATTTGGGAATTTTAACATTATGAAGTTTAATTAATAAGAATAAAATGAATTGTGAATTCTTCTTACCTCATACTTCTATCTTTTTTTAAATACAGCACCACAGTATCAGGGAGATTTTCCTTTGAAACCAGTATTCCAGAAGAATATACTTTATGAGGTGAGGTGTAAAGATCTAATTTATTTGATAAAATACCTGTTTACAAGGAATAACCCAAGCTTGAATAGTTAAAACCTCCTGGAAAAATAATTAAAGTACCTATAAAAAGTGCTACTGGATTATATAAAATCATACTAGCTTCTCTGCTTCAAATTTGTAACAGCCAGTACAAATGAGATTTTTGTAGTATTTGGTTTATAGGTGTACCAACATAATAAATTAAAATTAACTTACATATAATTTTGAACAAATGCACATACTGCATTTCATTAATTTCCTGTAAGAATTTTCCTTCATTTGCCAGAACCAAAGTTTCAGAACTGTCAAACCTGTCATCTTCAAGTTCAGTTTCTGCTCCTACATTACAATGTTTGGATTATGTCACTTGAATATCCTCTACTCTGTGTACTCTGGTATTCTCTCCTTCAGCTTTTGCTAGAGTTCACACACATTTTTTTACAGATAAATGGGTTTTATAGGTAATGTGACACATTGTTGGGGTGGTTTTTGAAATTTGTGGATGACAGCAAGAATCAGGTCTTGCCTTATATGATAGAAGATTCGTGAGCTGACAACTCATAAGTCTTAGAGACCTGCTGAGAAATTTATATGCATCTATACCTCAATTCTAGAAGAATCACCTTCTCAGACTTTTGATTCGAGAGAAATCAGACTGCGATTCTAGATCATTTTGACCCTCAGAGATATATATACACATAAATAAAGAAGAATGCAGGATGGAAGACCACATTGAAAGGAGGAGCAGAAAAGGAAGACCAATAACAACCTGGAAGAATAACATTCAATGAGGAAATTTGGTGTAACAGAGGACAGAGAATGATGGAGAACATTAATTAACAAGAATGTGTGAATGTGTATTATAAACTGATAATTAAAATCTATAAGTTGGTAGTCATTTATGTATGTTTTAAAGCTTATGTTAATTATTAAAATTGGTTGGAGAAAAACTTCAATGATGAGAAAAATTCTCAATGAATAAATATAAAATAAATAAAGAGGTGGCAAAGTTCTGACAAGAGCCAGTTGTGTCCTAGTTGTGGAAGAGTAAAAGAGGCCTCTCTGAAAGCATGTCACTGGACTCTTTTTTTTTTGGCAAATTCCTTACTTCATTCCAGATTTTCCCTAATTTCTTTTTACATTCCAATATCCAATTTGAGTGTCATGTTTCATACTAAATGTTGTGATATTAGTGTCCTGCAGGCTTGTTTTCATTTTGGTTTCTTAATAATGGATCTTAAGAAGTGTGGGTTATTAGCTCACAGCTTCAGATTCCTGTAATGGGGTTGCCAACTAGACAGCCAGACCTGTCTTCCTCGGTTATTGAAGCAGAGTTTGAACATTTCCTTCCAAACTCAATGGTTATAGTTTTCCTGCCAATACTTAAGTGGCTGCTTGCAGTGGAAATCCACTGCTGTTGCCACATCCCTAAGTTGATGACCTACTTGTAAAGACAAGTAAATGTGTTTAGTGATATATGTGTGAGTGTGAAGAACTGAGTTATAAAATAAAGTATGAAGAAGAGACTCTTTTAGGAGAAAATTGTATGTGCATAAACATCGCAGTATTGGAAAAGAAATAAAGAAAATTTGAAACTTTTGTGTAAACATTTGTGAAATGAACTTAACCTGTTCCTAAGCACTGCTACTTGTACGACAGTATCATTATAGGTATAACATTATATTTTACACTTCCTTCCAAAAGGTTTTGGTTGTTCAAGATGGGATACATCCCTTGTTGGTGTAAATTCCTATTAGTTTTAGGTTAAATCTGAGAACACTTTACCAGTTCTGAAGCTTCAATATGAAGAACATCTTGCCAGCAAGGAGTCTGCGAAAGAATCCAAGTGATGTTTATTTCTCTTTCTCGGTTGTCAGGCTCACATGAAACTGCAAACAAGTTTTATTATACTCATCAGAACAGTTTTAATAATTTTAATAATTGCCCATTAACAGAGTGTAATATTAAAATTAAGCTATTATTTAATCATATCTATGGTGTAGATAACTGGGCTGCAGTGTTCTAGTGATTATGTTCTTTGCCTCTAGTCCTGTGAGTCACAGGTTCAAACCCAGCTAGAGTCGATGAATTTTTAGGATGGAAAGATCCAAGGAACAAGTCCTTTAGGAGTGACTTTAAGCCGTGATTCCCCAGTCTGAAGGTTTTTAACCTCATAAAAGAACCTCAAGCCTGAATAAAAAGACCTCTGAGCAAAATTTAATCAACTTCTCCATCCAAGTAATACCTTGGTTTTATTCTAGATATCTCCTTAAGGCAATATACCAACCACATGTCCCTTGCTGATATCTTCAGGGAAATAAGTATAACTAAATTAGTCTGATTAAGAAATTTTCCATTCAGGAGGTACCCATGTCCTGAGACAAGACAAATAGAGATCAGTCAATCATGGTATATAGCTTAAGTGTAACTAAATTAGTCTGATTAAGAAACTTTCTATTCGGGAGGTACCCATGTCCTGAGACGAGACAAACAGAGATCAGTGAATCATGGTATATATCTTAAGTGTAACTAAATTAGTCTGATTAAGAAACTTTCCATTCGGGAGGTATCCATGTCCTGAGACGAGACAAACAGAGATCAGTCAATCATGGTATATAGCTATATAGATATTTTATTTATCTCAAGCAATACAATGCACAGATAGTAGTAGTAGTAAATCTGCTTGTTACAACCCGCGTGGAGACATGGATGCTTCTATAGTCAGTTACTTACCAAGCTAACTTAGTTAACTTCATTAAATATATGCAGGAAATAACATTATGAGGTTTCTTTTAATTATTAATGAGTTGAATATTTTGACTCACCTCATATTTCTTGATTTTTTTGCAGACCGGTTTCATTGCTTCTGTGCAATGTTCTTGATGCATTACAATTTAAGAATGTGGCATAGAAGCGATGAAACCGGTCTGCATAATAATCAAGAAATATGAGGTGAGTCAAAATACATAACTCATTAATAATTAGTTAACTTTTAATAATAATAATAATAATAATAATAATAATAATAATAATAATAATACTTTATTTATTCTGGCAGAGTTAAGGCCATAAGGCCCTCTCTTCCACTCAACCAGCACAAATACAAATAAATATTTGACAAATATAGATATACACTATACTAATTATAAACAGTTAAAGATACAATAATGTAACAATGTAAATGTCATGTACAAACAACATTTTATAGGGTAATAACAATAATGATACGATAATAATAATAATAATAATAATAATAATAATAATATAAATATGATACATTATACGAGAAACACCAATTAATATATATACCTAACACTGGATAACAATGAAGTCGAGTTTAGAGCAAATATAAATTTAGATTTCTTTTAAAAGATGCCAATGTCCGGCAGCAACTTTATTTCCCAACAGATATCAGCGAGTGACATATGGTCAATACATGGTCTCAAAGAGACATCTAGTAAGCAAATAAGGTATTATGGATGGGAAAGGCCAATTAAATTTTGCTCAGAGGCACTTATTTGGGTTCAGACTCAGGATTCACGGCTTAAAGTCCCTCCTGGAGAACTTGTCCCTTGGATTTTTCAATTCTAAAATTCCATTGATCCCAGCTGGGTTTGAACCTGCAACCTTTGGGACTAGAGGCAAATGCACAGATGGGCATATTAAATTAAAATAAAACCATCAACTGACAAATTAAAATCTCTAAAAGTTTTATTAACTAGAAATAATAATTTCATTTTTTTTAAAAGTGTTTCATCGTTTATGTATTTATTAATGAAGGATAAATAATCTATAATTATATTAGTAAACAGACTCAATGTATGCTAGTCACTGTAATTTTCATGCTTCAAGTTCTGCTCTGGGGTTAATGTGGTCTAATTTCAATTTATAGACTACTTCAGGAAACCATTTTACATAGATGGAGTATTTTTGTTTTGTGTACAGAAAGGAGTGTGGGATGAATATGATTATGTTTGTGTAGAGTAAAGCATGTTGCATGAGGGACGATGATGGAAAGAAGGGAAAAGGTGCCAGCACTTAGCTTACTCCTGTTGAAAAGCAGGACTTAACATCCCCATCCAACAGACGGATCACTACCAACAGTATCATGTGTCTTTATAACATATGTACTGTGGTGGGATTTCCAATTTAATACAGGAATATAGTGAACAACCGAGCCACTGCCCTCCTAACCCTGAGATTGAAAATTTTACAATTCAAATGCTCAACTTTTGAATAACTTACTCTATTCATAGTTAAATATGGGAAATAACATTATGAGGTTCTTAATTTGTAAATTAATGAGTCTTTTTAACAATCTATTAATAACTAATAAGAAATTGTACACTCCAGATAGCAAAAAATCTGGAAGTTATCAAATTAATTGTAAGGACTGCAATAAAGTATAAGTAGGAAAAACAAAAAGGAATTTGGACACTCGCACTAAGGAACACTTCAGAAAAATTAAAAATGGTGAAATTGAAAAATCAGCTATTGCAGCACTTAGTTTATTGGAGAATAATAAAATTGAAAAAGAAGCCCAAATTTAAAACATTTGGAAAAACCTTTAGAATTGACAATTTGGGAGAAAATATATATTCAGAAAAACAAATTTAGATCCATGAATTTCAAGATTCCTGATGAACATGGCCTCATCTTGAAGTTCATCAAATCAACACCAGATGGCAAAGTTATTGATGGAGATTACAACAATTCCAATGAAAATCTGGTAGTCATAATGTCGGTTGAAAATGAGAGAGATCCTTCTCTTGAAAACTAGTTCCCGTGTTTAAAGAAACACAAAATATGAGGTAAGCTGTTGAAAATGACTCATTCATTTATGAACTTACTCTATGCTTTTCCATATAACTTTCTTATGATGTGTTGGAAGTTCATACTTTTTCCACTTCTACTAACATTTCACAGTATTTTAAACATTTTGCAACAATTCTTTAAACTTTTTTTTACAATTATTAAATATTTATCTATATAAGCAAATTGTGGTATTTATTTCTTAATGATTTTGTCTAAGTTCTACAGAATCATAGTGCAAATGCACTAATGCTTAATGAAACTTCCGGCAGATGGCAACATATATATATATATAATTGCTATGGCAACATTTGCAATTAAGACCAGTCTCATGGGCTAGTGGTCAGCATTTCTGACTACAGTTCACGGGGTCCCAGATTTGATTCCCTATCAGATCATAGGAATTTTTTCATAAAGGGAAATATTCCTGTGGTTGCCCATGGTCTAGAATTTAGGTTAAGGACTCCTCTGGCATTTCATTATCATTTATCACGCATCATATCATAGGGGTACGTAACTCCGCCTTCAAGGTCTCCCAACCTAAGAAATGGATTACAATTCTGTCAAAGCCAGAAGAGAAAGCCAGAAATGTCATAAGAGACAATCTGGTGGTATTGGACAAAAATAAATAAATAAAAATAAAAAATAAACATCCCGCGCCGTAGCCGAGCGGTTAAAGTAGGAAGCCTTGGCGCAGAGCTATGGGACTTGCGCTGGTTCGAGTCTCCATGGGGGAAGACATTTTCTCATGGTATTTCGGCCAGTATGGGACCGGTGCCCACCCAGCATCGTGAGGCAATTGGGTAGTTACAATAAGTAGCGGCTCCAGGTTGAGGAACCATCTATAATGGCTGGGGGACTCGACATGCTAACCACATGTCACCCCTACACTGGCTGTTGATCATCTACCTCTGTGATTGACACATGTGGATGTGAAGGGCCAGCAGCCGGCTGGTAAAAGGGCAACCGCTGATAAGTGGAAACACCCTCAATCGGATAAAAAATTAAAAAAAAACATTTGCAATTAATTCCCAAACATATTTTAAGAAATGGATGTTCACTCACTTAATTTTGTTAGGTTACAATTCGACAAGTTAGTGTACATCAGATTAGTTTATACGGCTCAATTGCACTTCTACTAGCGCTTGATTTTTCAGTTATATTGTTGTAAACTATAGCTCTTCTTCTGTATTTACTAACATTATTTAATATTTTAAACTTTTTCAAATAATTTTTATAACATTATTAGACAATTTTGAAGTATTTGTTTAAATATGCAAATCACAATATTATGACACTGTTAGACAATATTGTGATGCTAATTGCTATTTTCTCCACAGAGTATATTACTTAGTCTATGATTTTTCTATCGCTGTTTTGGGTTATCGCTAGTTGGATCAGCGTTAGGGAGTGATAAGTAAGTGTACACCCATTTTTAATAAACGTTTGGTAATTTTAATGTTATTAATATATTTTTTAAACATATATTTGAGGATTTATTGCAAATATTGGTCATTTCAATTTCATAGCAATGGATAGTAATCAAGGATGATAATCGATAAGTGGTTCGATTGTGGGTTATCGCTGGCTCTATAAACTCTGGCGCATGCGCACTGTTGTTTTATAGGACTTCGAAAATATTTCACGCTAGTTTAAGTGTAGTTTTCCGTTTATACTTTATTAAATGATATGCATGTAATGATTATGAAGATGCAATCTGGTGTACATCCATTTCTTGTAACAAGTTATGGAAATTTATTGTGAATGTTGGTCAAGGATACGTGGCTCCATCTGGTGACAATTCCATAAACGTTTGCGCATGTTATTCTATAGAACTAGAAAAATACATTGAATAAGTTATTGGAAACTTTTTCTAAAATTTTAAATCCTGCCATGTATCACTAGTTGGTCTGGCACAGCCTTTCAACAAGATTGTTTTTTTGTTTTCATAACTGGATTTTTAAAATTTTATAAAAAGTAGCTATTTTGGCTCAACTATAGATTAGCCCTTACTATGCTAAACCATGCAATATTCTTATGACACTTGTACTATTTACTTTTCCCATTTCTACTAACATTTCTGGGTACGGTGCAAAAAGTGGACATCTGAATTTTGAGATAATTTTGGTTTTAAAATGAAGCTTAGGAACATCGAAGATGAAAACGTGAAAAAAATTTATGGACCATCCAGAAACAAAGCAGGAAAATAATTTATATAGCACTATTTCCTATTTTACCTGAAGAAAGTGGCTGCCATTTTGGTCTTGACGTCAGATTCAATATACTGATGTTAGTCCAGGGTGAAAACATGTTTTCTTCAATAGAGACGCAAAAATAAAATAAATATTTTATCATAATAAAAGTACATTACTATATTTCCAAAATTACATAGCAAAGAGTTTTAATTTATATATTAAATTTGGGAATTTTTAACAAGAGGTTCAATTCATAAGAATTATATAAATCGTGATTATTTCTTACCTCATACTTCTATGTTCCTTTAAACACAGCACTGCAGTATCGGCGACTCCTTGTCACAATCGTCAGCTGTTTTCACGATTGTCAATTTTTTTTTGATAATTATCCAAAACTGCCATCTGATGTTCATTTTAAGGAATTATTTCTAAACTGCCATCTGATGTTCTTTTTAAGGATAATTATCAACAAAAAAAATTGACAATCATGAAAATAGCTGACGATGGTGACAAGGAGTCACCGATACTGCAGTGCTTAAAGGAACATAGAAGTATGAGGTAAGAAATAATCACAATTTATATAATTCTTATAAAAAGAGTTTGAAATTGAATAAAAATCGCATTCTCACATAGTTTCTTAAAAAAAAATTATTTAACTGAAACAATTGTTGATAATAATCAATACACCATTATATGTATTTCTCAAAAATGAAAAATGGTAAATTAGCCCTTACAAAATATTCAATAAATAGATGCCACTTATTAGTAACATAATCTTTGAAATTTGTAATGTAATTTATTAGAATACATGTACAATAACCTAAAAGCTAACCTAACTTATTTCAATTACTCTAATCTGTAAAAGTAATAAATAGAATGGCATTTAGACAATATTAAATTATACTATATGTATAAGAAACTAAAAGCTAACCTAATTCAATTACTCTAACCTAGTTTCTTTAGTGATGGTCTGCAGATTCTCTTTGTGTTTTCATCTTTGGTGATCCTAAGCTTCATTTTAATACCAAGATTATACCGAAATGGGGATGTCTCATATAAAAAATTAATATAAAATTATAGATGCACAGAGAAAATAATCCAGCGAAGATAAACATACTCAAAGAGATGGAAATCATGAAAGCAGCTCACAACGACAGCCTGATAAACGAAAACGAACCCAATACATGCAAACCCCCTCTACCAGATCTTCAGTGAAACACCAGTTTTGAATCCTGCCGATGATGGGACAAGTCCCGAAAGCGCTACAGTTAAATGATTAATTAAGTTGAGGAGACGGACCTTTCAGGTGAATATTCTATAATTTTATATTAATTTTGAATAAACCTCATCGGAACACATCATGAATCCTATAAAAGTTGATGTCTCTTATAGTAAACTAGCAAAATGTGTATTTTGTAGTGTTATTTTACTGCTTTGTTTTTGGATGGTCCGCAAATATTTTTTTTTGTGTTTTCATCTTTAGTGGTCCTAAGCTTCATTTTAAAACCAAAATTATATTGAAATTCGGATGTCCACTTTTTGCACAATAACTAACATTTCCTAATGTTTTATCATGGGCTAGTGGTCAGCATTTAACAGTTCATGAGGTCTTGGGTTCGATTCCCGGTCAAACCATAGGAATTTTTCCTTAAAAGGAATTATTCCTGTCGTTGCCCATGGTCTGGAATTTAGGTTAAGAATTCTCCTGGTGCTTCATTATCATTTATCTCTTGTCATATCATTGGGGTAACATAACTCTGCCTTCCAGGTGCCCCAACCTAAGAAATGGATTACAATTCTGCCAATGCCAGGGGAGAAAACCAGAAATGTCATAAAAGACAACCTGGTGGCATAGGAAGAAGAAGAAGAAGAAATTTTTTAACAATTCTTTAAATAATTTTTTACAATTGTTAAGTATTTATTAATGTTCTACATAACCATAGTGAGCATAACCTTGTCAACATGGCATCTGTGTTATCGGTATGACTAACCTTCACAATAAGAAATTGCTCTTTTTCGTTAGATTAAGAAGGCATACCAAATTAGTTTATAGTTTATTGAAGTAATGTGTAAATTATTTACTTCGTTAGATTACACAATATGAGTTATTATACATCAATTTTTAAAAGCATGTTTGGGAATTTATTATGATGGTTGGTCATACCAACTGCAAACATAGTCCTGCCATCTATGGAGGAAGTTCATAACCCTTTGTGCATGAGCACTACTATTCTGCAAAACATAGAAAAATTCATAGTGAGGCAAAAAGTTTGGTTTCTCTGCTATGGGATTAACCACAATACAGAAATGAGCTTGAGATGTGGAAAGTCTATGAAGGATATGTACGTGAATTAATGACATATCCTTGTGATTATAAAAAAGTTTCTTTCCTCTTGGAGATCGTATACTGCATGCACATCCACATTAAAGCATAACTTTGAAGTAACATAGAATTACTCACTTTTTATGAATATTTGTGACCCCTTGAAAAGACTCTTTGGTACATTCACCATTTTATTTTTCTGAAATGAATAAAAATTTACTGTCATAAAAGTGGGAGTGGTTTTTATTAATATTGGAAAGTATGGAAATAAAAATATTTAACATTGCCTTCATATATCTCTATAACATAACACATTAAACTTGCTAGGAATGCACAAAACATTTAGAATTTTCCTTGTTACACTTAAAATTTCAAGCGTGTTTGATAATGTGTAAATAAATATGACACTTACTCCAGTCAGAAGGAATTCCCATTTTCCTTGATCTGGAAACCCTGCAGCAACAATAACTGCTGCACCAAGAAGATACAATATTTTAAAGACATATACAAATGACATATTTATTTTTAAACATTACACTTTTGCCGACAACTTGCATTAGACGTAAGTTTCCTGTTCGTTTCCAGATAATGTACGGGAAGTACCAACTTTGAAAAATACTCTAACATCACCAAAAGTTTAGTTGGAAAGTTTGCAATATGTGAGGCGAACAGCATAGCCATGATCATGAGTGTAAAATTCCCCTCCTGGCAAATAAAAAATCCCTTGGACTATTAACAATTCCCTCGATCGTAAAATGTTGACTAATCCCTCATATTCGTATTATTGGTATCGAAATAGAGAAGAATATACAGAAAGACAAGGAAGAAAGCTAGCGGAGGACGCAAAATCAAATCCGTTTATAGCATTGAAAAAGAGAATCTCACCCACAACAGGAGAAATTCACATACAAAAATGGGAAAGCCACTTCTCAGATCTACTGAATAAGCAGGACTTGGACCGAGCATATGACTTGGACAAAACGAAACTCACACAGATCCAAGAACCGATAACATCACAAGAACTCAGAAAGGCAATAAATGGAGGGAATAACAAAAAATCTGCAGGCCCAGACAACATCTACATGGAACACACTCAACGAATCGCTCGACAACTTAGAGGAACTATGGAAAGACTTGATGAACAAATGCATGACAGAAAGGAGAAATTCCAGAGAGATGGAACACAGCGACCCTAAAGATACTATATAAAGGAAAAGGGGACAGAGCAATCACCGGATTCATTCAGAGGAGTAGCGCTAGAAAACGCCTCCTTTAAAGTGTTCACAAAGATCCTCAATGAAAGACTCCTAGAAGCGACCAAGGGACACATCCCGGAAAACCAATTTGGATTTACGAAAGGCAGAAGCACTGTACAAGCAGTGAAATATCTAATGGACCAAATAGAAGACGCCCTAAGACATACAAGAGGGAAGTACCATGCAGTATTCGTAGATTTCAAGAAGGCTTTTGACTCAATAAACAGACAAAAGCTCATTGAGAAACTGAAACAGATGATCGGAAAGGGAGACCCACTAGTGAGAATAATCGAAGCCTGCCTACAGCGAAACATAGTCCAAGTAAACAACAATGTTGAAATTTCGGAAGATATCGTACAGACGAACGGAGTTCTGCAAGGAGATCCCATGAGCCCCACACTGGTTTAACATCTTATACAAGCAGACGTGAACACCATAATAGCGAGGAAAACTCAAAAGCAAAACTAATCTTATATGCAGACGATATGGTGATAGGAGCAACAGAAAAGGACGACATACAAAAAGCAATAAAAAGATTAGAGATCTGGGCACAGGAGAACAACGTGCAGATAAATGAAGAGAAAACAGTCCAGATGACATTTAGAAAAGGAGGAAAATCAACATCAAAAGACAGCATAACACTACTCAATCAACCACTACAAAAAGTGGGAAAATACAAATATTTAGGATTCACTCTACAGACAACAGCAACGTCCTTCGGAATACACATCCAAGAAAGAGCAGCGGCAGCCATCCGAACATCATACAATATCCCGAATCTAGCCAACTTATCGACAGGTACAGCAATGCAGTTATTCAAAACGACAGTGGCACCAGTTATTACATATGGAATAGAGATAATTTGGGAAAAAACTTAAGATCGGAGATCTGATAAGAATCGAAAAAAGTCAAAGCAATGTTCATGAAACGGATCCTGAGAATAGGAAAAACAGCGCCATCTCGTTTTGCTTATGAACTCATGAGAGAGACCTACTTCATAGAGGACATAAGAACCCAATTCTATCTACAATCCACAGAACCATACCAGAAATTCATAAGCATCAGAAATAGGAAGAAGAAGGAAATAGACATAGATTTCTACACCACAACTGCCATGCTGGACGACAGATGGACCAGAGAGTGCAACCCCCAGAGACACGTCACAACAAGACTCGCAGTACACGGATTTCACAACAAGATATGTACAAACAAGAAATTCCACGAGCCGACCGAAGAATGCAAGTGTGTGTGTGTGGACAGAGATGTGGCAAGTACCACATCATAACATGTGCGAAAAGGACAAAAACCATTACAGACTACAGTAAAGACTAAACCACCACTAATGCTCAACCTGAGTGCACATTTCTTATTATTATTATTATTATTATTATTATTATAATACTATTTTCTGTAATCAAACATAAGAACTTGTTATTATATTATATGGCGCAGATGATGTTGATATTCCATACACTTCAATCAGCGATAACACAATGGAAATTCTTCTCAAAGATGGCAGCACAAATCAAGCACAGTTTGTGCTGCCATCTCCCTCTCTTTTAGTTGCAGTGATAACTTCAGTTTGCATAATGAATCCGTAGGTTCCTAGAGCGTTCTGTAGGTTCATTATCCGCGCGGACATAAGCTCACTATTCATCCCTATCCTGAGTTAATGTTTTTCAATCATCCCCTTATTATTATTAATTTAAACTACTGGTTACTAAACCTAATTTTGTAACGTGTTGTCTACAATATTTTATCTACGTTCAGAGTATATTAGTATATATTGTATATTTCATGAAATTTATTTCTTGCGGAAATACATGTTTAGAGAAAGAGTAATTTGGGGTTTGAAAAATGAAGATAAAATCGACGCGATAAATCAACAAACATTGTTGTTATATTCTGCAATTTTGGATGCTAGTTTCATATGATGATTTCGAAAAACGTTAAACTGAAAAATTATATAACTGTTATTCTACCAGTTATATTATATGGGTGCGAAACAATGACTCTTACTTTAAAGGAGCAAAGGAAATTACGAGTATCTGAGAATAAAGTTCTTAGGAACATTTTTGGACCAAAGAGAGATGAACAGATAGGTGAATGGAAAAGACTACATAACAGTGACCTACATGGTCTTTATAGGAAGCCAGATATGAGATTAGTTAAATCTCGTAGACCGCGATGGACAGGACATGTGGCACGAATGGGTTATGAAAGGCATACATGGATGCTTCTTGTAGGAAAATCAGAGGGGAAACGCTCAGTTGGTACATCAAGAGCGAGGTGGGAGAATAACATTAACCATGATTTGAGGGAAGTAGATTATACAGTGAATGATTCGAAAAAATTAGCTCAGGATAGGGACTGTAAGTAGAAACATGTGTAAACTTTAAAATCGTTTTCCCGAAAGTTAAAATTTTAAGAACATAAAACGCAATAACTCAAAAACTAATGTTTCAATTTGCATGAAATTTTGCACACACACTCATATACTTAGTCTGTATCTGGCATACTAAAATCATTGCAATCTTTTGAATATTAAGGTTAAGTAATGGGGAATATATATTGTAAAAATTATTTTTAAAAAATATTAATACATTTTTTTTTTGCTCTAAACCAATATATCTGGGCACATCTTAATAGTTCACAAGCTTTATTAGGGCGTTATATTTATTTTAAAAAAACTTTATACTAGTCAGATTATTAGTTTTTAAGTAATAATGTATGATATGATATATAAGAAACTGAAATTATGCAAATTTTATTTTCCTGCAATTACAAACATTTTGCTTCAATAATAGCAATTTTAATATTAAATGAAAGCCAATAGTGTATACTACCTGTGTGAAAATTTTCATAATTGTATGTTTTATAGTTTTTTTTATTTATTGTTAAGTAATAATGTGTGTGCATATGTACCTCATGCTGGGTGTATGAGCCCCCTTAAAGATTTGAAGAATATTAGAGAATACAGTGCATCTTCTTCCTTTAACCCACTGAGAATTTCAAAAGTATCCGAAAACTGTTTGCTTACACGTACTCTATTCTTTGTGCCATTTAGACACAAACAAATAAGTCTTACTAACTTTTAAGGAAGGGACACGCCGTAGCATAGATGGTTAAGGCGATACGCTACGAACTGGAAGCTCGAGGATGTTAAAAAAATAAATCATAGATAATTCTGAAACACATTAAATATTATTAAATTATAACTACCTACTAAAAAAATAAAATATAAAAAAATTAATGCCAGTCTAAATAATATGGGAAATTATTCCAAAGCCGGGAAGAATTAAAATGTATACTTCTGGGTGACCAAAAAATCAAAACAAATGTTGATATAGACCCGGTGGGGTTAGGCTTTTTAAACTCACCCAAACTTTTTGGTGGCATCATGGGCCTGAAGTTGACTCAGCTTCTAACGGAAATTAGTACCAGACACTTGTTCTGGAAGTAAAGGCGGCCATCATGCAGGACTGAGAACCCGACTGATATCAAGTGCCCATTGTCTACAAAAAGTGGGAGCTTAATCTCCTACTACGCCAAGGGCCTCCTACGGCCTGTAGTGGGATAACTTTACTTTAACTTTTTAGGAATTCCGATCAGAATTTCAGCAAGGCACTAAATAACTTCTCATAAGTAATGCCACGAGTGATTTCCAAATTATCGATAAATTTACGACTCACGAAGTGAGGAGTGAATTTATCTAGAGAATTTGGAAATCAAGAGTGGCATTTGTTAGGACTATTTAATTAATAAAATTAAGCTGTATATCACAAATCATTATTTAACTATAGTTATTTTAAAATATTTATATATTTAATGTAAACGGTGATGTTTGAAAACAATGAGAAACGATCCCTATTAGGTTCGTCTTCCGGGCATATAGGCCGTGGTCCAGTCGTTCTTCTACTCGACGTTTCGTCTACTGCTGCGGTAGACATCTTCAGGAGATACTGCGTGCTCTCTGTGAACTCCTCAACAGTCGGCTGCAGACTGGCTGGTCGTTGACTGGCTGGTCGTTGACTGACTGACTGATTGTTGACGGTGACGTTGCACCGTCCAGTGTGCTGCATACTGTTTCCCACTGGGATAAACTTGGCAGCAAATTCCTTTTTGGCTATCAAGTAGTGGTTGTGGATTATGTAACCTCAGCCTTTGGTGACATTGTATTTTACCTAACAGCTCTATACCAGAATAATAGTGCAAACCACTATACTTGTAAGAAGGCATCATAAACTACGCCGCCGGCAAGCAGAAAGTCCGAAAGCCGGACAGCGTAGAGTGACCCACACTTCTCAAAGCGAGTGATCTCGCACTATTATGTGGATGGTCTCTCCTTTTGAGGTTAACCTGTAAACACAGGTTAACCAGTCGGCACATGAAGATGAAACGCTCCATGGGACTAGACAGTTCAGCCAATAAAGGCTGAACATCCCGGAGAATTTCCTCCCCACGAGCACTTAAGCTACCTGTTAGCAATTGCTGGCCCTTAACTTTAGCAGTGCTATTCTCTTGGGTTGTTTCTGGAAGCAGTACCAGTCTGTAGAGCTTGGGTGAAGGAAACTCTTTGATCGACCTTCACAGAAGTGAAGGTCTTTCTTTGGGTTGTAGTTACAGTTGGATTTGGAACAGGATCACTTGTGGATGGTTTCTCTTTTGGATTAGGGATGGGTTTAGCTACCCTGCTATAAGCTTCAAGGGCCGCCTTGAAAGCAGGGCAGCCTCTATAGGACGCCGGGTGACCGGACTCCTTGCAATTTGCACATTTTAGCAAAGTTGTGTCTCTCCGCGCTTCGGCCTTTAGGGTACAGTCCTTGTGCCCGTGAGGCCCAGAGCAGATAACACAGCGAGGAGCCCGATTACAGGCAGGAAAGGTGTGATTAAATGACTGGCACCGGTAACACTGCTTAAGTCCAGCTCTGGGTCTATACGGCTCTATGGCTACAACAGTGTATAAGAGACGCTTTAGATCATACATTTCCAACGCTTTACTATTGCGTTCTAATTCCAATATATAGATAGGAAGGGGTATGGCCAAATCATTTTCGGTTTTTTTGATCTGCTTTACATCTTTAACAGGGAAACACAACGCGAGGATTTCCTCCTTAATTTCGTCTGGGTCTAGAGTTGCAGGCAGTCTCTTTAACACCACCTTCAAAGGAAGATCTCTCTTCAGTAGAAAAGTATAGTATTCCCTATTTAGGGACTTAAAATACTCCTTCAACTTGAAGAAATCTTCCAATGAACGTGCATAGTAGCGTATTCCTTCAGGAATACTGACACACTTTAGTTGGTAGCCAATTAGTGATTTCAACTCTTTGTTTATTCAGAACAAATTCCCGTGACCAATAAGAGTAATTGGTGGGGGTCTTTGCTCCGATTGGACAGCATTACCTGAAGGAGTAGCAGTAGGTGTAGCCATAGTAGGACCAGTAGCTTGAGGAGGGACCATCTCTGAGGATGTTCCTGCAGTGGAATTTGGAATGTCAGTTAAAACTGAAAATTTATTGTTAATAGGCACTGCTGGAACCTCAACTCGTGATTCCTGCGACTCTGTAGATCGATCTATTGGAAATATAGGTACAAATCCTTTAGTGGGTTTGCCCAATAGTATGGGTTCTTTTGGTTTGGAAGAATCAACTTTTGTTTTCTTTACGACTAATGTCGGTACTTTTTCTTTTTTCTTTCTGTTTTTCCGTTTTGGAGATTTTCCTCTAGCAGTTGACTGGTCGTCAGTGAGCATTTGCTCCTCAGTGGTCATCTGCACACTGGTGTCCATATCACTGCTAGTTGAAGGAATTTCATCTACATTGCTATATGCTTTGCGTTTTGAGGAGGAATAGAAGAGCGCAGTAGTGCGAATCTCTAATAAATCTCCTTTCAATTCGTTAAGCATAGCTTCAAACGTTTGTTGGCCTGGTTCGTTATCATTTATCAATTTATTTAATCGATCCAACGCAGAAGACGTGAAATCACGAGCTTCTTCAGACATCTCATAGTCCTGGAAAGTACCCATGAAATTTATAAGTAACAAGAAGGTTCCACTAAGAGTGGACAGCAATTCTTTTAATTCGGGTTTTTTGTCATATCCATACTTGTGGACGTATGCTTCAAATTTGTTCGCGGAGTCTTCCCAGAGTATGAGAGGTCCGACATCCTCACTTTCTGGATCCATAGACCCGTAAGACTTTGGCATAGTAGCCATTGTGCTTGGTAATACCAAGTCTTAGTTCTGGACACTATACACAAAAACACTAAACACTTGTCACCAAAGAATAAGATTACACAACACAATAATAATTATTGTATCCACTCCACTTACCTTGATAGCACAGCACTCGAATTAGATGCACAACAACACAAAAGATCATGAGGATCAGCCCGTGTAGGGCCACGCCCTAGCAAGGAATTTGCTAACCAGCTGTAGTTGCGCGGATCTGATTGGCTGAGACGAAAACTGGAAAAAAATGATGCAGCCAATCACAGCACACAAAGGACTACAAGTCAAACGTCAACAATTTAATGATTGTCGATTGCAGTAGTACGTCTAGGATGCCGTGATGAACTGCAGCAGACGTTCAATGAAGGCAGGATCAATAGCGGTATGATGTATCACAAACCAATGTTGCATGATGTTATCAGCACCAGCTCTGGCTGGTCGTTGGAAACTCCCTCCCTATTTATAGGCACGCCCCTGGTGGAGAGGCGGTTTTCTGCGCGGTCCGTGTTGCGTGCTGTTTTGTCCAGGCTGTCGCTAGCAGAAGTCATAGGCTTCGTTGTCGTATTGTGCAGTGCCGGGATCCAGATTTTGTTTATCTTCATGGTTTCTTCTTTTTTGTTAAAGGAATTTTTGTGTTTATATATTTCAATGGCTTCTCTGTACAGTCTGGTGTAATAATGTGATGTTGGGGACAATACCTGTGTTTCTTCGAATCTTATTATATGTTCTTGGTTGTTCATCCAGTGTTCCGCTACGGCTGATTTTTCCTTTTGTTTTAGTCTGCAATGCCTCTTGTGTTCTTGCAATCTTGTGGTAACCATTCTTTTTGTTGTGCCGATATAAACCTGTCCACAACTGCAAGGGATGCGATATATACCGGCAGTACTTAACGGATCTCTTGTATCTTTGGCTGGGCGCAGTATATTGCTGATTTTTTGTGTTGGCTTGTAGGTTGTAGATATGTTGCAGTTGTGGACAGGTTTATATCGGCACAACAAAAAGAATGGTTACCACAAGATTGCAAGAACACAAGAGGCATTGCAGACTAAAACAAAAGGAAAAATCAGCCGTAGCGGAACACTGGATGAACAACCAAGAACATATAATAAGATTCGAAGAAACACAGGTATTGTCCCAAACATCACATTATTACACCAGACTGTACAGAGAAGCCATTGAAATATATAAACACAAAAATTCCTTTAACAAAAAAGAAGAAACCATGAAGATAAACAAAATCTGGATCCCGGCACCGCACAATACGACAACGAAGCCTATGACTTCTGCTAGCGACAGCCTGGACAAAACAGCACGCAACACGGACCGCGCAGAAAACCGCCTCTCCACCAGGGGCGTGCCTATAAATAGGGAGGGAGTTCCCAACGACCAGCCAGTCTGCAGCCGACTGTTGAGGAGTTCACAGAGAGCACGCAGTATCTCCTGAAGATGTCTACCGCAGCAGTAGACGAAACGTCGAGTAGAAGAACGACTGGACCACGGCCTATATGCCCGGAAGACGAACCTAATAGGGATCAAGACGCCGGCCGTGAAAGCCTACAGTTATACATAAATGAGAAACTATTGGTACGCTTCATTTGTTCTTTCGTTCGATCACTGCAACCTGATCATATTATTATTTATTGCCAAAAGATCACAATGTTGCAAGAATGCATCCTAGTGGAGAAATTTATAACCAACGTTATAGTTATTAATTAATTTCTGATGTCATATGATGTAAATACGTCAATTATATTTTCTGCGTCATTTCCTGGAAAATATTTCGTTTAAGAAAGTGAAAACAGTGTTTTTTTTGTGGGTATAATCAATTGTTACAATTTTTTTATATTATCTCTCGTATGCGCTACGTGTTGACATTCATGCACTATATATACAATCTGGTAGCGTATTTCTTGGAGAGTCAGTCACTGCAAAATAATGCTATGACCTATTCAGAACGTTAAAAAGGAGGTGCTTTCTTTATTATGATAAACTTCTTCTTCTTCTACTACAAGGTTTAGGCTATGCAGCCTGTTCCGGCGAAGTTAAAAGTGGAGTCCATCTTCTAGGTGGTCGGCCAACATCTCTCGTTCCTCTGGGATTGTACAGGAAGGTTCTTTTTGGTATTCTTCCGTTGTTCATTCTCATTAAGTGTTCTGTCCATTTCTTATTATTTTCGCTGATTTTATCTTCAATTTTATATATATTTAATTCTTCTCGTGTAGTTTCATTCCTTATTCTATCCGCTCTTGTGCATCCTTTCACATTACGTAAAAACAGCATTTCCGCAGTCTGTATCCTGCTTTTATCCCTTGATTTCATTATCCAATTTTCACTTCCATACAACAACAAAGGAACAGCCATTGTTTTACAAGGATATTAAATAAAATTAATTAAGTGTATGTATTAATTAAATAAAAATAAAACGTAGTTTTATTTGATTTTCATATTTATTATATAATATGATAAACTTTAGTTGGTAAATTCTAGGCGAAACACGACTGTGACTGGTGGTAAAACAAAAATAATTGAAATGTGATTGGTCATTGACTCCCATTTGGGGCATGAGTTAAATAGTCCCTCTTAATTGAATCGCATGCCTTTTTGAAGTTTACATATGGTTGATACACAGTGCCATTATATTCCCATTTCTTTTCTACATATATGAAAAAAGTAAGATCGAGTTCGTTAATCAGCAAAATTGGACCATTAAGGGCAGGAGTTCATCTGAAACGAAAATTTAAATATCGCTCTAGTGGTCGCAATTTTTGATTTTTTGCAACGAAACTCAGTATTGAAATAAAATGATAAATTGTTTCTAAAAAAAAGCTAAATCCGCCATTACATGTGGGACTTATCTGAAAACCAACATTTAAAAATGTATCTAGTGGCCGCTATATTTTTGTTTCTTTTTTGCATGTAGAAATTGTACAAATACTAATTAATTAACAAAAGAAACATATATTCCGTAAACCAGCAAAGTCGAACAATAAATTCCACTTAGGCCTACTGAGGAATTCGCTTAGTTTAGGCAGTTCATGTTGGACAGATTTTTTAAAATTCAGGACTCAAAACAATTTTAGTTCGTGTGTGGTCATTATTAGTTATTATGTTCATACGCGGATTTTGCTTTATAGGATAAACAGTTAATAGGGCCAGGGATATAATCAAATCAATGAAATATCAAAGGACTGCTGCAGCACGTATACATATAAATAGCCTACTACAGCATGTGCAAAGTAGGGATGAAACAGTGCTCACTTGGTGTGCACCCTCCCCTCCGCTTAAGTCGGACAAGCTGACAAGGTGAAACCTGCTAATCACAAGGGAACTCTCAACAATTACATGCCGAGACATACCTTGAAATTTCTCCCAGAGGAAGTCTCTGACGCAGAAAGGACGTGTCAAAAAAAACTATCTGCCTTTTTTAACTGCAAGGCAATACTGCTGGATTCTGTCAATTGTACAGCTAAAGTTCCTGGACAATAGCTCCGATTTTCATGTCTTGCAGTTAAAAACGGCAAATATGTTTTTGGACACGGTCTTGGTATAGCATGGGTAATTCTTCTAGCTAAGGGTGGGTAGACAGTTCAGCCTGTACCTTCTCCACTTTCAACTATTCATCTTGCTAGATTGAGACCCATAAACTGTAGATCCATCCACAGTAATTCTGCCCGAGGGCAGGTCTTTCACTGCAATCATAGCATTTCCATGCTATGCTTTGTAGCTTTACTAGGGAATTGTAGGTGTGGTAGCTTCCCGTTGCTTTCCACGCCGGTGAAGGATGATGATGATGATGGTGAGATGATAATGATAAGGATGATGATGATGGCCATATGATTTCGGGGACCGTTTGGGCCTTGACGTTTTCCTGGCATCCAGTAGGAACAGCAATAAAACTTCTATGGGAGAAATTTCAAGGTAGGTTTCGGCATACAATGGTAGATAGTTACTTTGTCGGTTGTTTCATTGCGAGTGCACGTGCATGCGGGTATGTTGGATAAAGGACCAGTGATGGCTTCGAATTCAATTGAATCATCAAATACATCTTCAATAGTGAATGCGAAAATAAATATTCTAAGACCTTTAAAAAAAATCAATTTTGAAGATATGTTTTGCCGATTCAGTTCAAGTCGAAACCCTAACTCGTTGTTTACCCATCACATCCGCATACACGTGCACTCGCAACGAAGCAACACAACTGAAGATCAGTGTCCTTACCTTTTAGCTTGTCCGACCTAGGAGGGAGGCGTCTTGCCACATCTAGCGAGCACTGTTCAACAGTCCTGATCTAGTTGTTTGGAAAATCCCATTACATACTTCTAGATCTTGTAGAGGGAACTGTGTAGATAACGTTTTGTCTCAAAACGTACCGTTTTCTGTCTGCTGGAACAGCAATTCCATATTAAGCGTTTAAATCTCCCGCGTCTGTCGAAGATAAATTGATAGTCATTTAATGTATTATAAAATTACAACATGAAGTAATAAATAAGGTGAGTCTCTTGCATCTTACCTCATATTCATTCATTCATAGTGTTCTGCTCAAGAGCAGGTCTTTCACTGCAAACTCAGCATTCTCCACTCTTTCCTTAACTACTGTGGAAAGACTCATCACACCATGTTTGCAGATTTACTAGGGATATATAGGTGTGGTAGCTTCCCGTGTATTTCCACACCCCACACTCTCTTTTGCATCTTAAAATCTTAAAAGATCTTAAGAAGGTCCCGAGGGGCCCCAACTTGGAGGTGAGGAGAGTGGATTTGGCTAAGTTAGACCCTCCGGACTTCACCGAAATTCACCCCAGAGATTAAATACCAGTTCTATCAGGGTTTTTGACCAGATAAAAGATCCGGAAATCCCAATTAGCCTCTGCCCGCCTTACCTCATATAAGTTCAGTACTCGTATTTTTGGGACATGTTTGAATATACACACATGTGTATCATCTTTAGCTTGTCCAAACTATTGAATTTTATGTTTAAAATTCACATGGGCACACAATAAATGTCAAAATATTAAAAAAAAATACATATATCAAATTAGCACAAAAATGTTTACAGCCTAAATAAATTAATCAAAATCAACAAAAATGATAACGACTGATAATGGCAAAAAATCAGTAATATACCAGAAAAAGTGTGCGGATTATGCTAAGATATATATAGGAAAAACAAAGATATATCTAACCTTTAAATTCGTAATATATCCTTTTAGATACATCAGTTGGTTCGATTAATTTAATATTTTAAATAAATGAGAAGAAAGCGAACAAAAAGTAACCACTTAAATATGTGTCTAATTAAGCAATATACATAATAATAACAGTTACACAAGATTCCGTTTTCACTGCGGTCCGCCACATTCAAATAACTAACAGAAAAAATTGTTTTGCCAATTTAAGGGTTAACCATTAGAACTAAGGGACACATTAGAAATGTAAAAAAGGAGAAGTAGAAAAATCGGTAATAGTTGCTCACATTTGGCCAGAAAAACATAAAATGGGTGTGAATATCAAATTATTAAAACAGTTGAAAATATTAAGGAATCGCCATTTGGGAGAGGATCTACATCAAGAAGAACAGGGATAAAATAAATAATAGTTTTAAAAAACTAAAACATCACGCTTTATTAGAAGACCGAACTCAAAAATGAAAAATAATTTTAATTTCCAACACGCTTGGGATATATTTAAAGTGGTCAACAAAAAAATCATCTCCAACACACATAGAATAAAACTAGAATTATCAACAAAAAGAAAATAATTTTACCATCAAAAGCGTGGGGTGCTCTATATCAATTAATATATTTGATAATAAACAGATATTGGTAAAAGTAAAGTATCTAAGAAGAACATGTAAAAATCATAAAAAGCACCCCACGCTTTTGATGGTAAAATTATTTTCTTTTTGTTGATAATTCTAGTTTTATTCTATGTGTGTTGGAGATGATTTTTTGTTGACCACTTTAAATTTATCCCAAGCGTGTTGGAAATTAAAATTATTTTTCATTTTTGAGTTCGGTCTTCTAATAAAGCGTGCTGTTTTAGTTTTTTAAAACTATTATTTATTATTTTATTTTTTAGTTTTAATATTTTACAGAATAAGATAAGAATGTAAATATCTTTCCTATTGTAGTATGAGCTAAAAGTATTACTCTTCTAAAAAAAATCCTTCCCACCCGGATTCGAACCAGAAAACTAAAAAATGAAAAAAATAATTTTAATTTCCAACACGCTTGGGATAAAATTAAAGTGGTCAACATAATCATCTCCAACACATATAGAATAAAACTAGAGTTATCAACAAAAATAAAATAATTTTACCATCAAAAGCGTGGGGTGCTTTTTATGATTTTTACATTTTCTCCTTAGAGACTTTACTTTTACCAATATCTGTTTATTATCAAATATATTAACTGATATAGAGCACCCCACGATTTTGATGGTAAAATTATTTTATTTTTGTTGATAACTAGTTTTATTCTATATGTGTTGGAGATGATGTTTTTGTTGACCACTTTAATTTTATCCCAAGCGTGTTGGAAATTAAAATCATTTTTTTCATTTTTTATTTCGGTTTTCTAATAAAGCGTGTTGTTTTAGTTTTTTAAAACTATTATTTATTATATGTAGTACCGTGATTAGAATCTGTTTGGTAATTTTATTATATAAGGGGTCATGGTAGATGATAGAGAAATTGAAGAAGCCTGGAGAGTGGGATGTTCTGCATTAATTCCGGAAAAGTCTAAAGAAAGGTACGAGTTAGTGTACAAAACATTCAAGAAATGTTTTATTTTACTTACCTAACGTGTGCTTTTTTGAGTCCATATCAACAATGCGATTTCTTTTGTTTGCATAGCAACCAGGTTAGATGTGGGAACGTTGACTTACATCCAGTAACAAAAATATTGGTAAGTATAAGAAATTAGTCACATCGACAAAAAACATCCTTTATAGAACAAAGAAATGTATGTATAAGTTTATTGTAGAGTTTATTATGTTATATGGATCAGAGACGTGGGCAGTTAAAAGGTGCCAAGCTAACGAGTTATTAGCAACAGAGATGGATTATTGGAGAAGAACATCGTCCAGATTAGAAAAAAAAGAGAAATGTTGAAATAAGTAAAATGATGAAAGTTGAAAGAAATGTGTTACAGGCAATTGAAGAAAGACGCCTAAGATGGTACGGACATCTGATAGAATCTCTAAGAAGATCTTGGAGATGGGAAAACAAAACAGGGAGAACCTGAAGAAGGTTGGATGGACGGTTTGAGTGAACTGGGTCTTACAGATGAGGATGTTCAGGACCGATACAAATTGAGAAGGCAAATTTCCTGAGGGTAGCGGAAAACCATCGTACTGTTGATAATTCCGAAATAACAAGAATATATTATTACGCCTGTTATCGTTATTATTATTATTATTATTATTATTATTATTATTATTAAGCTATTACAAAACAACTAAAAATTACAAATTTCATTAATTATATTACAAATAAAAACATAAATAAACTAAAAAAGTTTAATTATATAACAGGAATACTAAAAATAACTTTGAAAAATAAAGCCAGAAAATATACAGGACAATGGCAGTTCCTATTACTACTTAACATGGACGGTGACAACACAACAATCTGCCAGTTTACAATCAGCTGAGATGAAATTCCTCGGATCAGTATCAGGATATCAAAGGACAGACAAAAACACAACACAGAAATAAGACAACAACTAAAAGTAGAAGAATTGAACACACCAATAGTGAAATACCAGTTCTAGCAGGGGCAATTACAATATTATTAACATACCGAGATTTAAATACATTTTTTTTGACCCTGCAGGTGGAGGGAGCCCCATTTTATATCAACATCTATTCTGATTTTTTGGTCACCCAGAAGTATACATTTTGATTCTTCCTGGATTTGGGATAATTTCTCATATTATTTGAAATACAGAAGAAACTGGAAAGAACATTTAGCAAGGAAGACTGAGAACACAATACGAAAAGCAGCATACCAACTATTAAACACGAGGAAGAAGAAGCTTGGGAAGACCAAAGAGAAAATGGAAACAACAGCAATTTGGACCCGGAACAGGCTAGTAAAAAGTCTGAACCATGACGAAGAAGAAGAAAGAAGAAGACAAATAAAAAATATTAAAAATTTGTTCATCCAGTTGCTTGGTGACGGACCTTTATATCACCTACAAGTGACATAGATTTAGAGGACGACGATGTACAAGTTAAATAATAACATGGTATATAATATTGCTTCCGGTCCCCCAGCTTTATTCTTGTAACTGATTTTGTTTAAGAATAAAGCTGCATTAAGTCCATTGACGTTACAGCAGATTTAACAACAATGAAACGGGTCTCACAGGAAGCCTCCTGCTCATTGTTGCCGGTTTATATTATATACCAGTCAACTTCCCTCTTATGAGGTTCATCTTGACACAGATATCTGCTCAAGACTCACATACGAAAAAAAAAAAGTATATGTTAATTTTTTACTTTTATAGGAACAAATCACGAGGATTATTTTTTTTAAATACCTCTCTTCTAAGTAGATCGTGATTTCGGGTTCATTGCAAATGAGAGATATGAAACATTTTATTTTATGTTAGTGTTCATTTTACTTTAGGCTATGTTATAAATATCGTATAATAGATTTCACAGATATTGTGCTGCCATCTAAAGACAAGAACCTCGAAAAATTCTAGGGATATAATTATATATTTTTTTCCATTACTTATGCAGTATATGCAGTGATTTAAGAAGCGTTAGAGAACGTACAAAATAGTAGGAAATGTTAGCAGTAACGAAACTGTAAAAATAAAATGATACAAAACTTATTTAAATCAATTAATGGACTATGAAATAACGAAAAATCAAATAATAATAAAAAATCACCAGAAGAGTCTATAAACCTAAATCCCAGGTCAAGGGCGACAACAGAATAACCCTTTACGAGAAAAAAAAAATAACCACTAGATTGATCGGGAATCGAACCGGTGACCTTACGAACTGTAGTCACAAGTTCTGACCACAAGACTATTAAGCTACCGATTGGGTCTGTTGCAATAATAGTATATTTATAAGTAATAACTTTTTTATATCGTTATGTATATTATATATTATAAATGATGTAAGAAAGTTTTGTTAAAATAATATTATGAAATATTTAAACTATATTTAGGTTAAATCTATCCTCATGGCAACGATTATATAACCTATTCTTTTGTGAATCTGTGCTCCATTTTAAAATATTTGTCATCGAGAATGAATGTAATAAAAGGCTTTTTATAATTTTTTTTTTCCTAGCAAGTGCATTATTAATATTATTATTAATATTATGTACCCATTAAACAATCGCTAAAGTGTTTTATTTTGCGTCAAATATAAGGAAACGTCCATCAATTACAAAAAAATATGGCGGAAACTATAATCAGCAGACCGTAAGAGTTCGCCATTTTCTTATGTTATAATTAAGGGAGAAGATACATGAATCAATTCACATGTAAAGTTCTACATATCTGTTACACTGCATAGCAAATACAGTGTTTATTAGTAAGAATTTTCAATTGAGATGCGTAAAATCTTGTACAAAAGTGATATTTGGATTATTAGTTAGAGGGTAAAAGTATACTAACTAGATTCGACCCACAGATGTCACTGAACGCTCATTTCCGCTGGAGTTCGACTGTCAGTTTCGTTATAGTTTTCGACAGTAGATGGTAGAAGGACAGCTAAATTTAAACATAATAATTTTTCTTGGATTATTCTAATATATCGTAAATAATTAGTTAATTATCTATTAGTATTGTGTTTAAATGTCTTTATATTTATGGAATAGGTAAACCACTTCAAATTCATAACCTAGAATTTCATATTAAAATATTTTCAACGCATGTACCAGCTGTTGATATGACGTACAATTTTTATACACAATAATACTTAATTTCCCCGATTATATACATTTCCGCAATTGTATTGCGTTGAACTGGATGCCTTATAACCGATGGCCAAGATAGACCATGGGTTTTTTCCCCAGGCATCTTGAGTTACGCCTTCGCTTTTAAGGTTGTCCTAATGTTCCTAATTTTTGGCGTGGGTTTGAGGCTTAGTCCTTAAACCCCTAAATCAAAACCCGACAGATGGCAGAACGATGTTAAAGTTTAAATAGAATAAATGTTGTATTATTCTGATACATCGTAAATAATTAGCTAAACATCTATCTCTGACATGACATTTTATTCACTATCATTATTACACTTTCCCACTTTGCCTCAAGTTTCATTATAGTATAACCCTCGAAAGGGGACCCTGAAACATCGGACTTCCCCACGCCATAGGAAGTCAACACCGTTTCATGAGTTTAGAGTTTACATTTATTTTTTATGTGTTTCAATATATTTATATCTACATAATTAGTAAAGCACTTCAATTTCATAACCCAGAATTTCATATTAAAATATTTTCAACGCATTTACCAGCTATTGATATGACGTACAATTTTTATATACAATAATACTTAATTTCCCCGATTGCATCACCTTGTGTCACCAACCAGATGCATTTTAACCGTTGGCCAAGATAGACCATGGTATTTGTTTTTTTTTTTCCAGGCATCTTGAGTTACGCCTTCGGTTTTAAAGTTGTCCTAATTTTTGGCGTGGGTTTGAGGCTTAGTCCTTAAACCCCTAAATCAAAACCCGACAGATGGCAGAACGATGTTAAAGTTTAAATAGAATAAATGTTGTATTATTCTGATACATCGTAAATAATTAGCTAAACATCTATCTCTGACATGACATTTTATTCACTATCATTATTACACTTTCCCACTTTGCCTCAAGTTTCATTATAGTATAACCCTCGAAAGGGACCCTGAAACATCGGACTTCTCCCCCGCCACTGTTTAATTATTTATTTTTTATGTGTTTAAATATATTTATATCTACATAATTAGTAAAGCATTTCAATTTGATAACCCAGCATTTCATACTAGAATATTTTCAACGAATGTACCGACTATTGACTTGTACAATTTTTATACTTGATAATACTTATTATATATGATCGTAATCTCCCCTGTATCATAGGACATCAGTCATTCTTTATACATAATTTTACGTGGATTTTAGGGAGTTTCTTAAAATACATAAATTTAGACTCGGCTTCTCAACAGAAGCGCCTATGAGACTAATACGTTAATATATTTGTATATGATTTTCTGTTTATGCCACTTCCGTTTACTACGCTAATGAAAACTAAAAACTAAACTTAATGTACAGCATAGGTCAATCATGATACATAATTTCCCACTATTTTGAACGTTTTCTAACGCTTCTCAAAATATTAAATATAATTCATAAGAAATAAAAAAAACACACACACACACGAAGTATATTAGATCCTAAGAATTTTTCAAAGTCGTTAGATGACAGCACATTATCATAAGTAATGCCACGAGTGATTTCCAAATTATCGATAAATTCACGACTCACGAAGTGAGGAGTGAATTTATCTAGAGAATTTGGAAATCAAGAGTGGCATTTGTTAGGACTATTTAACGAATAAAATAAAGCTGTTTACTCACAAATCATTATTTAACTACAGTTATTTAAAAATATTTTTATATTTAAAGTAAACGGTGATGTTTGAAAACTAATGAGAAACGATAGGTAGCCTACGCTTCTACTGCTTCTTTTGTTTATCACTGCAACCAGATCATACTATTTATTGCCAAAGGAACGCAATATTGTAAGAATGCTCTCTAGTGGAGAAAAAATGAAACACATCAATCTGTATATTAATTCATTTTTGATGTCGTATACATTTAAGAAAGTGCAAACAGTGGTTTCTTTTTTTTGGTGGTATAATCAATTGCTACAAATGTTGACATGTAAGCACTATTATATACAATCTGGTAGCCGTATTTGTTATAGGCTCAGTCACTGCAAAATAACGGTCAGACCTGTTCAGAATATTAAAAAGGAGGAGCTTTGCTTAATATATGATAATCCTAACGTTGATAATTATTTCGTGAAACACGTCTCTGATTGGTTGTAATACAGAAATCATTGAAACGTGATTGGTCATTGACTCCCATTTGGGGCATGAGTTAAATAGTCTGTGAAATCTGTTATACGATATATTTGACATACCCAAAAGTAAAATGTCATCATCATCATCATAGTACATTCACGAATTTAGGCCATTTGTTGACCTGTTTCGGCCTCAAGAGAAACACCATCCAGAAGTCTTTTGAGTGGACGTCCTGGTCTTCTTCTTCCTGCAGGTTGATATCTTAACATTAGTTTGGGTATTCTGTGATCTTCCATTCGATGAACATGTTGCATCCATCTTGACTTATAATCAGAAATTTTGTTTTCTAAAGGTTCCATGTGTAATTCTTCTAATATGTCTTCATTTTTTTTGTGATCTAGTAGTGTGTATCCTGCAGTCCTCCGAAGATATCTCATTTCAGCAGATCTAAGTCTCTAAATGTAAATAAATTAAATATATTTATTTTTTCCATATCTCCCCAATTTGGGGATCTCCATTTATTCTTGTCCATACTCATTTCTTACACGATTAATCTCTAGTTGATGATGTTTCCTTTCTGTTACAAACTGCGCGTAATATGCTCTGACGCCATAATGATTACGAATATATGACTTAAAGGAATCGGTTTGAATGCAGCTCCTATACAAAGTTTATTTGTAAGGAAATTGCACATGATCTATATAAGACTTATATTTTGTATAACCAAACAACTGATGAAAGCCTATATAAGCAATTTTTATTAGTAAGACTGTAAAACAACAAATACTGTAAAAGCTACTTATTTGCGGTTCCCTTACTCACGTAGAATGCAATTTGTAGCAAGAGAAAAACCTGCCTAAGCTCCGTTTCGTCCGCCACGAAACCCACAAGGGGTGATCGAGACTCGATCTCGAGACCACAGCGCTGACAGGCGAGTGTCAAACTGCTTGCGCCACGAAGTCGCAAAAATTATTAACTAACATTAAATTAATATATTTAATTTTTGTACTTAAATGTAATAAAATGTATTTTGATGATAGTTCACGATTTGTGTCCAATTTGTTGAAATATTTCTTCCGAACTCTTTACTGCAGCTACTTGATTAAAAACACGAAGATAGTTTCCATGGTTACCGCTGTATTATTATAGGTTAATGTGTTTATTGCAATGAGAATTACAATGCCACCGGGATATGTAATGACTTTTCTGGTTATGATACACATATTTATGTTTACTACAAGTTAGCCATTTTAATTCACCATGTTGTATCGAAACTGTAAAGGTACGTACACACCTGCGCGCCGCAAACACGAACGGCGCGCGCGCCGCACCATATTCGTCAGATTTGGACGGGGTTTTAAGGTGCGCGCGAACGGCGCGCGCGTCTCTCACCACGATCCACTCATTGTCGGTTTTTTCCACGAACACTTTGATGGTTCGCTGTTTATATTTGGACGGGTACCTGTGAGGTTCGTTGTTTTCGGTGTGCACCTATCATTTGAGTATGGAGTGGTAAGAGGAAAACATGTTAAAACTTATTGATATTTATAGAAGCAAGCAATTATTGTGGGATCCTCAACATAAGGATCATTTTTAAAAATCATTGAAAGGAGATGCCTGTTTTTTTTCAATGTTATGTGTTTTTTTTTCGTGTGTGCTGTAATTGTATGAATAAATTAAAATTATTTAGAAAACATTATTTATTTAAGACGTTCACTTCATAATATTATGTATGAAGTATCACAAAACAATACAATATATAAACACATTTATTACTAATTATTTATTTATTTCTTCAAAGACTCCAAAGAGCAAGATTGCTCATGTTAAGGGGCAATATACAAAAAATAATGGCCATAAAACAATTAACAATAAAAACAAGAAAACAAATTCAGGCATAAGTTTAAGTAATACAAACTACTATAGATGCACAATATATATATACATATAAATACAATATTTAAACAGGATAATATTAATAATAATAAAATTAACAAAATTAACTAAAAAAGCAATGAGAAATTTTTTTAATACAATTATAAAAATGTTTAACATTCGTGAAATGTTGATATTCAATAGGTAAGTTATTGTAATGGTTGATTAATGCATAACGAATCCCTTTATACCTTTTTTTTTGAGAAACTAGTATCTTTGTGCAATAAAGTACCTCTAGTACAATAATCATGTACATCTTTATTAAAAATTAAGGCCATGTTATGGTGAGATAGATTCTTAATAATTTTAAACATATATATACAAATCATATATTTTTAAATTCCTTTAATGCTATAATATTTGAACAAGTATAAATAAAGTTATAATATGTAATAAGTAATAAGCGTGACCAGACGTCCCGATTTTGGCGGGACAGTCCCGATTTTTAACAATTTGTCCCGCGTCCCGCGGCATTTTAAAAAAAGTCCCTATTTTTTGGGAAAGAATGCAAGACAAGCGGGAGAACGGAAAGGGAATATACGGTTTTCGCCGCCCATGTAGCTATTTCACCAGGACATGAGTTTTATATTATTTTTGTTAATTTTGTAATGTTAAACTTTAATAATAACAAATCATTGTTGAGAACTGCTTATCAAAGTTAACATTGTTGATTCGACCACCATTGTTTGGTAAATAAAGTGCGGACAAAAAAAATCGCAATTGAGTGTTGAGACTTCGAAAGTTATTTTATGTGAAGTATAATTTAACAAATTCTTGTGAAAAAAATTCATAACCTTTTAAACAACGACAGCAATCTACTTAAAAAAATCACTCAAATGAGAAATATGCCAAAGAATAAAATAATACTGGTACTATACATAATTTTGTAATGTATTACATTTGTAAATTATACTTATGTTTATATTATTTTTGCGTTCTATAAAATTTTTGTTGCTTCAAAGAGTAACTTTACATTTTATAATCAAATAAGACCAACATATTTTTTCATATTTCATAATATTTTGGCGAAATGTTCATATTTTAGTAAACATTTAATATTCCTTCATATTCTTCAATTTTTTAAAATAAAATTTCAATAACTGATTAAAAACATGTTTGAAGTGATTATAGAGACATGGTTGGTTACACCTGCTCTGCAAAATGTCTACTGAAGGTTTGTGGGTTTCCTATGGATCGCAGGAGGTTCGTTGAAATTAATCATTTCGACGAACATAACACGCGCCGTGTGCGCGCCGTGCGCGCGCGGCGCGCGCTCCGTTCGTGTTCGCGGCGCGCATATGTGTACGTACCTTAACAGCAACTTCAACTGCAGCGTTCTTTTACCGAATTCCGAAGGAATGAACCTATTGAGGTAGTTCTCATGAAAATATATTAGAAATATTTTTACACATTTTTACCGACCCTGTTTAGCAGACGCATAAATTAATAATAATAATAACAATAATAATAATAACAATAATAATAATAATAATAATAAATATTTATTGAGGATTTTCTCTACATTACAGTAGTAATCCTTCAGCTCAAATGTATTTTGCTCCGCCACAGATTTCTATCCTCAGCATCTTCTTCTCCGAGGTCTCTGCTGATCATGTTTCATCCATCCACTGATTCCTGGGTTTCTCCCTCCTCCTCCTGCCTTCAGCATTCCAATCCAGCATCATTCTTGGGATTATATTATTCTCCATCCTCTTCACATATCCATACATTTCAATCTTCGTTCTTCTACTACTTCTATAATATTATATTAAAATTTAATTATTTCTCTAATATTCTGGTTCCAAATTTTCTCTTATCTTGATTTTCTTGATGCCCTTCTCCAAAAATGATCTCTGTCGTCAATTATGTTTTTGCTTGCTTCACAGGTACAATTGTTATTGTTTTAAATATTAAACTCTTAGTTGGAATTTCATTTACATTTCAGAACTGAAATTACAAGAAACATATATATTCAACTAGCTATTCAACATGAGGAAGAAACAGTTTGAGAAGACCAAAGAAAATATAGAATCAGCAGCATTTTGGAGCCGGAATAGGCTAGTAAAAGGTCTAAGCCAAGAAGAAGAAGAAGACATTTTTACTTTATAATATATAACACTGATAAAAATCCGTGTAAAACTGCGAGTAATGTTGACATCAACATAATCATCGTCTTCAATTACTGGTCCTGTTGGGCTGTTCCGACTTAAAATTGTTCACGCCATTTCTTTACTGCACTTTACTAGTCACTACAATTTATTCTATTAATTAAATAAAAATAAAACGTAGTTTTATTTATTTATTTTTTTATTATTGATTTCGTACATCTCAATGATGGATAAATCACATTTGAAGAGAAAAATTATACGCTCAGACCGGGACTTGAACCCGGGACCCTTGGTTCTCTAGACCAAGTGCTCTACCAACTGAGCTACCTGAGCAAGTACCGATCTAAACGCAAATCTTTCTCTATATACATTGTAATTCCCATCCACCAAATGCTGTGAAGCCATGCTTCTATCTTGCAAATGGTGGCTAGATCGGTACTTGCTCAGGTAGCTCAGTTGGTAGAGCACTTGGTCTAGAGAACCAAGGGTCCCGGGTTCAAGTCCCGGTCTGAGCGTATAATTTTTCTCTTCAAATATGATTTATCCATCATTGAGATGTACGAAATCAATAATAAAAACTTGGAAAAAGCCGTACTGGCTGTAATGTATAATTCCCAAATATGTCTTCTTAATAAAGGAGCCGCCATTTGCAAGATAGAAGCATGGCTTCACAGCATTTGGTGGATGGGAATTACAATGTATATAGAGAAAGATTTGCGTTTAGATCGGTACTTGCTCAGGTAGCTCAGTTGGTAGAGCACTTGGTCTAGAGAACCAAGGGTCCCGGGTTCAAGTCCCGGTCTGAGCGTATAATTTTTCTCTTAAAAAATGTAGTTTTATTTGATTTTTATATTTAAAGAGACTAATTAAAAAGAGTAGAGAATTTAACCTGCCAACATATTTGTTGTACATTGATTTTGAAAAGACCTTTGACAGAGTAAATAGATCTATACTATGGGAAATAATGAAGGAACGAGGATATCCACACCATCTAATAAAATCAGTCCAAGGCTTATATGAAGAAACTAAAGTAGTGATAAAACTGATGGAAAAAGGTCAGAAGAAATTTTAATAAATCAAGGAGTTAGACAAGGGTGTATCTATCGTCCACTCTTTTTAATATATATATATCGACGACATTATGAAACAATGGAAAATTATAATGGACAATGGCCTTAGATTGAACAATAGCTCAAGTATTAATAACTTACTTTTTGCCGATGATTTAGTCTTACTGCACCATGATGAAGATCTGTTACAATTGGCTGCTTACAAACTAAATGCAATATGTAGCGATTATAATTTTAAAATTTCAATAAGTAAAACAAAAGTAATGGTATTTTGTGGAAGAAATACTCTGCGTGCAAAAATAGTAATTAGAGACGAAATTATTGAACAAATATCCCACTTTAAATATTTAGGATGTGACATCAGCTATGGGTATGATAAAGATATTGAACACAAAACACATCAGTTTCAAGCTATTTGTGGTACAATAAGTAGAACATTGAATAATAAAGCCCATAAACAAACAAAATTAAAATTTTATAAAACAATGGCTGTCCCTGGCCTTTTGTATGGGAGTGAATCTTGGATTACCACTACCAAACAAGAAAGGAAAATCCAAGCAGCCGAGATTAATTTTTTAAGAAGAGTAAAAGGCTGCACTAGAATGGACCAGATAAGAAACGAGGATATCCGTGAAGAACTGCAGATCTATTCCATAAAAGAAAAGATATTTAACAACAAGATACAGTGGAAAGAATGGAAGAAAATAGAATACCAAATAAAATCTTCCATTATTTTCCAAGAGGAAGAAGAGATGTCGGACGTCCTCGGAAGAGATGGTCTTAGATCTATTAGTGAAGACGGAACAGGTAACTCTTGCCTAAGCCAGGAAGTGAAGAAGAAGAAGATTATATAATTCAGTGACAGCTGTTTCGGTACACTGTACTTTCTTCAGACATGTTAACAAATTATAAATTGTGTTCCAACTGATCTAAGCAACAATACAACAATATTTATTTAAACTTTTAAATTTAACAAAGGGGATTCATTCAAATCAAGTTGAGAATTTAACAGTTTGTTACTAGTTTTAAATTTATTTATTTCTACAGCCTCCAAAACATCTAACTTCTTACCCTTATCACAAACATATTTTACATGTATTATGCGCACGGGCCATGGGACAGGCCTACGGGCTCGTGGACCAGGAGATGACACCTGAATGTACTAAAGTCTCACATTGCGATGGCTTGTAGACTAGCCGGTATCACAACGGCTGCAGGATGCGTCCCTGGAGAAACAGAGGGGGATGGTCGGTGGATCTGCGATGCTCCCAAGCAAAGCAGTCCTCCCGGCTAGGCTCGAGGAGCCCGTGTGGGGTTGTCAGACGTGAGCGTCCTGACGTACTATGAAGCTTAGCAATTTCACCGAAATTGTGACTCCAACACATTCCCCCGGAGTGTTGGTTTTAAGCCAAGAACTTGAAAAGTAGATAAGAGAGAAAAGTAAGTCTGGACTTGGGGACAATGGGCTTGTGTCCGAGGTATCCCAAGGGGTGGAGAAAGGTCCAACTTGAGGAATTCTATATTCATATTACCACCAGTAGAGGGTTCTGCGATAAACGGTTTCCTTCCAGATAAAGAAGAAAACAGAACTCATACAGGAACGGGCGCACATATAACATTCATTTCAATTATAATACATTATAAACAATAAAGAATGAAGAATCCTTGTGCATAATCTTGTTTTACCACACTTCCATTATTGTGGCATTATATATAATGATCTAAACTATGACTTGTCGCAGAGACTGCGGCATGTTCATAATGCTTGCGTTCGGTTCATTTTCAATATCCGCCGTTATGACCATATTTCCGAACACTTTAATAACCTCTCTTGGCTCCGTCTTACTGACAGATGTAAATTGCACTCTCTTTCACTACTTTTCAAGCTTCTGAATTCCTACATTCCTACTTACCTGGCATCCAGATTTGAGAAGCTATCCTCTTACCACAATATTGACACTAGGTCACAAGATAGCAGTCTGCTAACAATTCCTCTTCATAGCACTTCCTCTTATTCTACTTCCTTCACAGTAGCCTCTGCCCGCTCCTGGAATCTCCTTCCTCAAGATATCAGGGATTGCCGCACACTTGGCACCTTCAAGTCACACTTATACAGTTACCTGTTGTCTAATAATTAATTTTTCTCTATTTATTTAATTTTATACTATGCCATTAATAATGTTTCCCTCGTTTTTTTATATATCTTGTACATATTATATATTTAATTCGTTAAATTTAGAGTAAATCAAAATACATTATAAATATTAATTGTATTGCATTCATAACATGTAATCGTTTATATATATATATATATAGATATATTGTAATTTAGATGTAAGACTATTTTTTTAAATATTTTTTTAAAACCTGGTTGAGTGGTAGACAAGGCCTTAAGGCCTTAACTCTGCCAGGTAAAATAAAGCTATTATTATTAAGAATGAAATTTATACCACTTAAGCTTAGAGTGTACAAATAAGATTGTTTATGTTGTGTATACTGTAAACAACAATGTATATTTGTGGGAATATAAATTAATTAAATCCCTCGGTATTCTTACTAGAAGGCGACCCCGTGACGCAAGCGGTTAGACGCTCGCCTCTCACCGATGGAGTCCCGAGATCGAGTCTCTGTCACTCCATGTGGGTTTCGCGCTGGACGAAACGGAGCTTGGGAAGATTTTTCTCGGAATTTCTCCCGTTTTCTTCTGCCACAAATTTCATTCCACCATTTCTCGATACTCACTTCACCCATTTCGTTTCATTTCATTCATCCACCCCTGTGACGATGCGTCAGGATTGTTCGGCACCCTTATGGTTCACAGACCTCTATAAATATAGGACCTTCATCTCATCTCATCCCTCGACCCGACCCTGAGTTGGACACGAGTTGAGGATATATCTTACCAGAATACCTAACTAACTCACTGGCACTCCCCATACATCCCTATCCTGAGCCAATGTTTTCCAGTTATCCCCAGTATAATCTACTTCCCTCAAATCATAGTTAATGTTATTCTCCCACCTCATTCTTGGTCTACCAACTGGGCATTTTCCCTCTGGCTTTCCTACAAGAAGCTACCATGCACGTCTTTCATTCCCCATATGCGCAACATGTCCTGCCCATCGCAGTCTACGAGACTTAACTGTTCTTATTATATCTGGCTTCCTATAGAGACCATGAAGTTCATTGTTATGTAATAATAATAATAATAATAATAATAATACTAATAATAATAATAATAATAATAATAGCTTTATTTTACCTGGCAGAGTTAAGGCCTTAAGGCCTTGTCTACCACTCAACCAGGTTTAAAAAAATACAAACAAAAAAATAGTCTTAAATCTAAATTACAATATATATATATATATATATATATATAAACGATTACAAGTTATGAATACAATGCAATTAATATTTATAATGTATTTTGATTTACTCTAAATTTAACGAATTAAATATATAATATGTACAAGATATATAAAAAAACGAGGAAAAGATTAATGACATAGTATAAAATTAAATAAATAGAGAAAAAATAATTATTAGACAACAGGTAACTGTATAAGCGTGACTTAAAGGTACCAAGTGTGCGGCAACCCCTGATATCTTGAGGAAGGAGATTCCAGGAGCGGGCAGAGGCTACTGTGAAGGAAGTAGAATAGGAGGAAGTGCTATGAAGAGGAATTGTTAGCAGACTGCTATCTTGTGACCTAGTGTCAATATTGTGGTAAGAGGATAACTTCTCAAATCTGGAGGCCAGGTAAGTAGGGATGTAGGAATTCAGAAGCTTGAAAAGTAGTGCAAGAGAGTGCAATTTACGTCTGTCAGTAAGACGGAGCCAAGAGAGGTTATTAAGTCTTCTCCATTCACCTGTTTGTTCATCTCTCTTTGGTCCAAAAATTTTCCTAAGTACTTTATTCTCAAATACTCGTAATCTCATTTCCTCCCTTAAAGTAAGAGTCCATGTTTCACATCCATATAATATAACTGGGAGAATAATAGTTTTATATATTTTCAGTTTAACGTTTTTTGAAAGGAGTTGGGAATTCAATAGTCTCTGTGATGCATAATAACACGCATTTACAGAATTGAGCTTGTAATTATTGTTGCTAGATATTTGAATTCAGCCACTTCCTCAAAATTTCCCTCATTACCAGAGTATCACCTGTGAATATTCGATCGGAGAACAAGTGACTGCTAGTGTCATGTTGGACAATGTGATATCACACGTACCCGCTAGATCCAACATGTTTAGTAACATGTAAGGGAATTGTGTCCCAGGAGTGAACCTGCATTAGTGAGAAATTTAGGGTGAGAAAATGGGTAAGATGTTGTTAGTTTGGGCAAACTATGGTGAGAAAATTACCTAGTTAGTGTACACCAAATTAGTTAGGCCTAAGCGTTCACTTGTTTGTTAGCAGGTCTTTTTGATAAGTTGACTACATTCGCTGGGCAATAACTAATACATGACGTGCACCGCTGTGGTCGCTGTCTTTACTTTTATTTTATTTATTTATTTATTTTCACTTAGCGGGTCCGAGTTCGATTCCCGGTCGGGATAGGCTTCTGTGTGAGGTGTTTTTCGGGGGTTTTTCTCACCTGTAAGACAAATGTCAGGACGTTTAGGGCAAAACGGTCCCCGAAAATTATCTGGCCATCATCATCATCATCCTTCATCGGTGTGGAAAGCAACGGGAAGCTACCACACCTACAATTCCCTAGTAAAGCTGCAAAGCATATCAAGTAATTGCTATGATTGTAGTGAAAGACCTGGTCTCGGGCAGAATTACTATGAATGGATTTTACATTGTAAATATGGTGAATTTAGGTTAATTTGAGCTCAACTTCTCACTTCATTTTAACGCATTTCTCACATTAAAAAATCAACATATATATTTCTCTCAGGTAATTTTTGACATACCGCAACAATAAATTGTTCTTTATTTTTACTTGGATTAATGTGGTTGGTACGATGGGGTAGAATCCCTTGATTATAAATTCCAGACACGAAATGAACTTTTGTTGATCGTTCAAGCCACTATAAACGAGAAAACAAGACAGTGAATTTGTGATAGGCAGATTATTTTTAATCTAAAACAATTTCAAAGAACAACAGCGACTTTTCCATCCATTCCTCGCCGACCTAGATATCTTAAATCATCATCATCATCTTTATAATCTTTTTCTTCTTTTATCGTTTGTACATGAAAATTACATTGCAACATTTAATATATATTTAACTCTTTATAATTAGTATAGTGTATATCTATATTGTCAAATATTTATTTGTATTTGTGCTGGTTGAGTGGAAGAGAAGGCCTTATGGCCTTAACTCTGCCATAATACATAAAACATGATGATTATTATTATTACTATATGGAGCTGATGTGTGGGCTTTAAATGCACAAATGAAAAAAAAAAATTACTCGCCACTGAAATGGACTACTGGAGACGTGCTTCAAGAATATCCAGGAAGAATAAAATCCGAAATTCATATACAAAAGAAAAAATGCTGGTACAATATTCAATATTAGATTTTATAAAGAAGAAACAATTAAATTGGTACGGACACATTAGAAGGATGGAAGAAGGAAGACTATCTAAGGTAATCATGGATTGGGAACCACAGGGAAGAAAAAAGAAGGGTAGACCAAATATTACGTGGATTCAGGGAATCAATGAAACTAAGAGGGAATGGGAAATAGAAGAAGATATATGGATGAACAGACAAGAATGGAAAAATGTGTTGAATCAAATGTGAAGTTAACTGTGAACATGGGTACCGGAAAAATGTATATTCATTGTAAAAGCCGGAATAATAAAAAAAATTATTATGATTACAGTTATTATTATTATTATTATTATTAATATTATTATTATTATTATTATTACAGTTATTATTATTATTATTATTATTATTAATTAACAAAACTTGTGTTTATAATAAGATAGTTGAACAAGTTTTTTCATTCAAATATCTTGGATATGATTTTAGTTTTATGACAGTGCAATTGATATATCAATTAAATTCAAAGTTATAATAAATCCATGGGAACCATTGATAGAGTTTTTAAACCATCTTTAGTACAAAGGTATACAAGAATAAGAACTTATAAAACCTTAGCGAGACCAATGCTCACCTATGGAAGTGAAACTTGGACTATATGTAATGATATATTACGATGCGAGGTTGGGAAGTGGTTTTTACAGAAAGGAGGAAAATGTTTAAAAACTGAGCGATAGCGAAGTTTTTAATTTCCGAGATTCTGTAAAACACTTGACAAACGTGCGTTGTACATTATTTTTTTCGCGATGGTGACTCCAAAATAATAAATAATTGTAAAATAATAACATCTTTGTTGGAAATATTTGCGTTCATTCTAAACAATTGAACGCAAATATCACCAATCAGTGATAAAATGGCGTAAAGTACTCGTGTATTGTTTTATATTTTTCAAATAAAGTTTAGTCCATTTAAAATGCAGTGATTTGTTTCGTTTAATGTATATTAACACTACCTTCGGATATATTTTTGTATATACATTATATGTAGTATGCATAGAGGGCAGTGGCTTTACTTCCCACACATGGGTTGTAATATGTAATATTAGAGTATAGTTATTTAGGTTGGCAACCCTGAAATGTAGGAAGTTGAACTTTCAATCATGATCGCCATTGCTGTAAGTACGACAAAACGCACTATCGCGTAAAAAAGAGATATAAGCGGAATAACAGCTGCGAAATGAAATTCATGAGAAGAAAAGGCTGGATACACAAAGTTAAACGTAGCTATCCGTCAAAAATTTCAAATCACTTCGATTATGTACACCCTTCGACAAAAAAAATGAGTCATCTCTTGAACGCACATTTCTTCTAAGTCATACTCGGCACATCGCTGGGTTCAAACTAGGAAAATAGTCATAATTGTGCAGTCCCTGAGCTACTGTGTTATGTGGCATGAACTGAAGATTCTTCTATGTGTCCCGATTGCTCAACGGTAAAGCATGCGGTCACTGGTTCTGTTAATGAAGATCGCAGGTTCACGTCTTCAATTACGCAATTTTTTTTCGTGATATTTGCATTAAAACGTTTTATGAATTAAATACATTTTATTTCGACATTTGAATTAATCTATACTTTTTAAGTTCATAATTTTTTTATACCGTTGAGGTTATAACAATGTTAAATTATATATTTTTACACACTTTATATTAGCTTGACCTGTATCTGTCTATGTAACGAACCTGTATCTATGTAACGGACTCTTTGAACATGATTTTCATCCACTTAAAAACATTGGATCGACTTGAAACTATGTATACTTATAAAGGACCATGGCAATACAATAATTTCATAGTTTTTTCTAACATCCTGGCCAGAATCATCGGAAAATAAAAAAAATAAAAACCTGTGTAATAGGTTGCAATAGTCAATCGTTGTAAGAACTCAGTTAGTAGAGTGGTGGACTGTAGTGGTATATAATTTCAGCAATCAATAGGTCGCTGTTTCAAATCCGGGCCGGAGTTTTTTTTAGAAAAGTATTAAGCAATTAAATTTTAATGGGATTCCGGTTTATGACAATCAATTAAACTAAAAATTAAAAAAATAAATAATAGTTTAAAAACTGAAACAACACGCTTTATTAGATAACCAAACTAAAAAATAAAAAAATAAATAATAGTTTAAAAAACTAAAACAACACGCTTTATTAGAAAACCGAACAAAAAAAAATAAAAAAATAATTTTAATTTCCAACACGCTTGGGGGAAAAAAATTAAAGTGGTCAACAAAAAAATCATCTCTGACACATCTAGAATAAAACTAGAGTTATCTACAAAAAAGATAATTTTACCATCAAAAGCGTTGGGTGCTTTTTATGGTTTTTACGTTTTCTTCTTAGAGACTTTACTTTTACCAATATCTGTTTATTATCAAATTAATTGATATAGAGCACCCCACGCTTTTGATATTAAAATTATTTTTTTGTAGATAACTCTAGTTTTATTCTAGATGTGTTGGAGATTATTTTTTTGTTGACCACTTTAATTTTATCCCAAGCGTTTTGGAAAATAAAATTATTTTGATTTCCTGATGATTCTGGCCAGGATTTTTTAACAAAATTATTAAATTATTGTATTGTCATTGGTCCTTTAAAAGTATACAAAGTTTCAAGTCGATCCAATGATTTTAAGTGGATGAAAATCGCGTTGAATGATTTCGTTACATAAATACAGGTCAAGCTAATATAAAGCGTGTAAAAACAAATTAATTTTATTCATGAACATATAAAATACGAGTACATAACGCATTCAACAATGGACATAGGACCACCAGCCTAATGATACATCAAATCTCCTAGACGTGCTTTAACAAACAATATTCAAAAGTTTTATAATGTATTTCAGAGCTACGGGACTTGCACTGGTTCGAGTCTCCTTGGGGGAAGTACGATATTATTCAGTACAGAGACTAGTCATCCCAAATTGTCTAAAAAAATGTGAAACTAAAAATATATAGTTACATTATGATATGGATGCTAAACATGTTCTTCTACAGTAAGAAGGGAGAAACTATTACGAATGTTTGAGAATTTCGGCCAGAATGGGACCGGCGCTCACTCAGCATCGTGAGGAATTTTACTAGCATCAGTAAGTAGAGGCCCCAGGTTGAGAAAACCAACTATAACGGCTGGGGGACCCGACATGCTGACCACATGTCACCTCTACACTGGCAGGATGATCGCCTACCTCTGTGATAACACATGCATACGTGAAGCCAGCAGCCGGCTGATAGGCCAAGTATCTTCTAGACCTGTCACGTCGTGGAGTTATAATATATTCGAAATACATTTAAAATTGTTAATTGCGTAAATTATTCACATGCAATATTTCACTAACTACACAGCTAATCAGTTTTGACAAAAGGAGAAAAAAATGTAAATGCTTGTTTATGCAAACACTGTTATGCAATCCGCAACACGTGACTTTGTAACACACTACTTTCCTTCCAAAAAAAAAAAACCATTGGTAATGAGAAGTGTGACGTCATCGAATTGATAACCATGACTACCACATTAACACGTTAGTAGGCTATATTAATTATTCTGAAACATTGCAGTATTTTCCCTTTGATTTATATAAACATGTCTTAAAATACTACGATCTGACGGAAATGCGTTGGCTGGTGCGAATACTTCCTTGGTTGGGAATTTAGAATTATTTTCGTAATATCGCTGTCTTGGGGTGCCTTATTTTACTAATGACGAAATGGCCGTGCCTTCTGATACATGACTAAGCAATTCCATCCTCATAAACATAGTTAAAAATCAAATGTTGAAAATAACCGTTATTACATTTTCCGATTAAAATGCTTATTTATAAAATGATACAAGTCCCAGTCGAAAAATTGTTCAGTAAAGTATCGATATTAAAATTAATTAGGAATATGGAATAGGATGACTTTGGCCTTAAATAGAAATTCATTCTAAATTTGACTAACATTTACTACAACAAGTCAGATTTTTACTAATAAGTTACATTTTCGAAAAAAAAAATAGTAATTCTGCCCGAGGGCATTTTCATGCTATGCTTTGCAGTTTTACTATTATGGAATTATAGTTGTGGTAGCTTCCCGTTGCTTTCCACACCGGTTAAGGATGATGATGTCCGGATGATTTTTGGGGACCGTTGGGTCCTAAGCCTCCTGACGTTTGTCTTACAGGTGAGGAAAACCCCCCAAAAAAACCTCACCCAAGAGCCTGTCCCGATCGGGATTCGAATCCGGGATTACTGAAATTGTATACCACTAGTTCACCGCTCTACCAACTGAGCTCGGTGGTCGCAACATTGATCCTCTGTTATAGTCGATATGTACTAACCACAATGTTGAGTACAGCAGAGAAGTTTGGTTAGTTTGCATATTAACAATTATTATTCTTACAGTGAGAGAGTGAAGTTTCTTTATTTTCTTCCTTGACACAATCCATTGCCATTACTGTCCTCCGACGACAATTTCAGCGCTGGGAGGTAGGGTATTC
>JASPKZ010008352.1:125000-183035 GCA_030220185.1 Diploptera punctata
CAATTAACATAAAAATATTTAAAGGCGATACGACGTTCGTCGGGCCAGCTAGTATATATGTATATATACATGTACATATGTAAACGTATATATACGTATAAGATGAACGTTCAAACTTCAATTGTGGATTTGATAAACAAACTAACAATTACAATAGTGCGGTCGTATAAAAAGAATTACAGAAGACAGATTCCCAATAAGAATAATAGAATGGGTGCCCTTGGTAGAAGAAGAAGAGGATGGTAAACAATTACGTGGACTGATGGTGTCTTGACCAGCATGAGGGAAGAAGGATTGGACGTTGGAGACTGAAATGACAAATAAATGTGGAGGAGAATGATAGTAGATTAATTGGGTGCAGGAAGATGTTGTGAAACCTGCTAAATAAATAAATAAATAAATAAATAAATAAATAAATAAATATATATATATATATATATATATATATGTGTGTGTGTGTGTGTGTGTGTGTGTATGCGAATATGTGACTGTTAAAGTTCTTGCGACCGCAATTTTTTTTTCGGAGCCAAACTCGGTTATAGGAATCAATTAAAAAAAAACTTGAGTTCGTTAACCAGGAAAAAACAGATCAGTGTAGTTCTCAGAAATGAACATTTAAAAATCCTCTAGCGGTAGCAATTTTTGAATTTTTGAAACGAAATTCAATATATGCTATTGAAATAACACAATAAATCAGTGAAATCAATTTATTAGAAGTGGGGATTAACCTGAAATACAAAATTAAAAAATCGTTCTGGCATGACTAAACTGTATATTTTACTATTTCACTCTTCTAAATGGTAGTGATTTCCATAGAGAAAATAATGACACTTCAAACTCCTTTTCTACAAAAAAGTGACTTCCTTAATTCTTTCCCTGTGCCTTTCACATATTTATTTTTTATGGTATTTTTGTGTCTACCAGGAAGGATTGATGATGATGATGATGATGATGATGATATGTAAACATTAAAAAATATTTTCACGAGAACATTACTGATTAGCATAATTCCTATACTATTTAAATAAACCGATTAAAGTATTCCCAAGAGCAGTAAAATTCGACCATTAAAAATACACATTTCCCTCTTCTTAAGCCCTTTCCTTTCCTATGCCGGGACTAGGGCGCTTCCTAATGGGAACTAGATGACCAAGTTAATTTAGTTACGCTTATTTTCCCATAGATGTCAGCGAGTGATAGAGGGTCGGTCTAGCGCCTCGATGAGACGTCTAGTGGGCAACTAAGGCATTATTGGATGAGAAACGGTAAGTAAATTTTGCACAGAGGTATTTTTATAGAGGTTTGTGGTTCTTTTACGAGCCTGAAAATCTTCAGACTCGGGACCCAGGGCTTGAAAGTTCCTCCAGGAGGACATGTTCCTTGGATTTTTCCATCCTAAAAATCCATGACCACGGCTGGATTTGAACCCGCATCCCTCGGAACTATATGCAAAGAACATACCGGTAATCACTAGCCCATAGCGGCCTTAAATTCGAAATCAAAAATTAACTCTAGCAACCGCCTTCGATTCGTCGCAATGTAATACCTACAATTTAACACTTAAATTGGCAATAGGCCCTATATCAAATATGATACATTAGTTTAATTTATTTAATATTTAAATATATAAATATCCTCTTTATGGTTTTTAGCATTGTATATTTTTCAGTAGAATGAGGAGCTAGCCCATTGCTACAACCACCAATCTGGAGGACCAGGTAATATGTAATCAAGGTTGTCTTCCTCTAGCTTTTAGTGAATCAACACTGAACTACAAGGCAGTAGCTGTTAGTTTTGGTTCGCCTCGGGTATTTCATTTCCCCGATACCACCCATATCTGGGAAGTATTTCCACCACCTGGGGAGGCGCCCGATGGGGGACTAACAACCCCACACGGGTTGGCGATCGACAAGAATTTCAAGAAGGGATAAAATAAGAAACAGCACAATAAGGGAAATTATGAAAGTTGAAAAAAAAATGGAAAAATAGAATAAAAAGTTTGAAATGGCATGGTCGCCTCATAAGGATAGAAGAAGAGAGAAAACCAAAGAAGATCCTTGATTGAAAAGCTAATGGAAGAGGCAGACCTAGAAAATGTTGGATAGATGGAGTAAGGAGAAGTATGGAAGTTAGAGATTGGAGGGATGAAGACACTTTAGACAGGAACCTCTGGCGACAAATAACTTAGGGTTGAAGGAGAATCACTGTATTGTGGAATATTCCTAATAAAATATTTAAATAAAGTAAAGAAAACATCAATTAATACGTAATAGAAGTATAATTAATATATTTCATACAATTGTTAAAAGCATCATTACTTATGGAGCAGAACTTTGGTCATTAACAACAAAAACAAATAAGTATATTTTGGCAACGTAAACGGATTTTATACGAAGGGCAGCAAGAATTTCAAGAAGAGAAAAAAATAGAAACTCGGTTATAAGGGAGAAAATGAAGATTGAAGACACTGTTTTAGATTATATTAAAACTCAGCAATTTAGATGATACGGACATGTCCAGCGAATGGAAGAGGATCGGCTACCAAAATCTGTTTTGGAATGGAAACCTGAGGGAAGACGAGGCAGAGGAAGACCTAAAACCTCTTGGAGTCAGGGAATATATTTATACATGAAGGAGAAACATCTACAACCAGGAGATTGGATGGACGGACAAAATTGGCTATTAGGAATCCGACGATGTCAAAGACATGATCTATCTATCTATGTAAACATTAATCCATATATATATATATATATATATATATATATATATATATATATTATTTAAATTGGTGTCAAATTATACAACAATATGCATTACATAAGCAGTAACTCACGGTTATGCATGGTTTATTGTAACTGCAGTCCGAAACTTTCAAATTAGCTGGCATCATAAATTGAGTTTCTCTAATTTAACAAAAGAAAAACGTATTCAATAAACCAACAAAATGGGATCCTATTTCGACTTGCTGAGAAATTCGCTTAGTTTACGCAGTTCCTGCATAATGGACTTTTTTATTATTTAAATATTTATGCCAGTGTTATGTTCCTATATTTTTTAACAAAATAAACATTTTTAAAAGCACAAATATAAGAAACTTTGAAATTCATTTATACCGCGCCTCTATATTGAAAACGTAGCTTTTTTCATAAGTAGCCTATGACCCAAGGGAACTTTACTTAAGATTTTTTTCAGAGATTTATACATTACATGTCGTTTTATTTTCAATGAAGATGGGAACGTAAACTCATGTAACAATTCACAGAGAGTGTTTTCAATTAAAATGTCTCTTGCAGAGAAGTAAAAGCTAATTCTAAAATAAAATTCATAAAAAGGAAGCAGTAATGGAAGAAACCACTGGAATTAATGTGGGGTTTTAACATCTCGCAACTAAAAAGATTTTTTTAAATTATTTCTATGGTCTCTTACTTTAAGAGAGGAGAAAAATATTTGAGAATAAAACGTTGAAGACAATTTTTGGACCAAAGAGACACCAATAGCAGATGAATGGGAGAAACTACACTAGATCATAAGATAATTCTCCTAAAAATCCCTCTCCGCAGCACGTCTTCAGTAGCTTCTGTCCGGTCCTGGAATTCCTCTCTCAAGATATCAGGGGTTGCCGCACTCTTGACACTTTTAAGTCACACTCATACAATTATTTTTTTTAGATAATTAATTTTTCTCCAGAATTAAATTTATTCTACGCCATTAGTTGATCATTTTTCATTCTTATATCATGCATATTTTATATTTCATTCGTTAAATCCAGAGTAAATCAACATATATTGTAGATAATACTTGTATTGTAGATATACCATGTTATCATTTATGTTTAATGTAATATAATATAACACTAATTATTATAATTTTCTTTTTAACCTGGTTGAGTGATGGACAAGGCCTAGGGTATTAACTCTGTTAAGTCTCAGAGACTGCGATGGGAAGGGCATGTGGCACGAATGGGAAATGAAAGAGGATGGAGTTATTGTAGAGTAATAAGAGAGGAAAAGCGCCCATTTGGTAGACCAAGAACGACGTGGTAGAATAACATTAACAATGGTTTGAAGCAGGTCAATTATATAGGAATTGGCCTCAAAGGTCTGGAATTAAATTTATTGCCTTTGATCCCGAGAGTAGGGGTTTTAAACTAATTTGATGTCGATGGGGTTTTAGGATGGACAAATCTAAAGGAAAATCCTCTTGGCGGTACTTGAAGCCGCGAGTCCCGAGTCAGTAGATTTTGGGACTCGAAAAAGAATTTCAAGCCTAAATTAGAGCCTATGAGTATAATTTAATCAGCATTTATCATCCAAGTAATACTTCTTTTGCTCCCTAGGTATCTTTTTGAGACGATAAGAGAAGTAAAAGTAATAAAACTAAACAGAAAAATCTGTACCTGAACCGGGATTTGAACCCATGTCTCCAGCTTTTTACGCGCTGGTGCACTAACCAAATGTGCTATTCAGGTAGGCAATCAAGGAACAGGCACAAGATTTTCTCTATTTGAAACACCCGCGAACCTAATAGTGAGAGTCCATGTTTCGCATCCATATATGAGAAATATAACAGTAAGAATTACAGTTTTATATACTTCCAGTTTAGTCCCGCGCCGAGTGGTTAAGGCAGGACGCCTTGGCGCAGAGCTACGGGACTTGCGCTGTTTCGAGTCTCCATGGGGGAAGAAATTTTCTTATGGTATTTTGGCCAGTATGGGACCGGTGCCCACCCAGCATCGTGAGGCATTTGGGTAGCTACAATAAGTAGCGGCTCCAGGTTGAGAAAACCAGCTATAACGGCTGGGGGACTCGACATGCTGACCACATGTCACCCTTAAACTGGGTGATGATCATCTACCTCTGTGATTGACACATGTGGATGTGAGGCCAGCAGCCGGATGGTAGGCTAAGGGCCTTCTAAGCCAGGAGCTATTTTAATACTTCCAGTTTAACCTTTTTTTAATTTTTTTTTTTTGGAGAAGTTGAGATGACAAGAGGTCCTGTAATGCATAACAGCATGCGGTTCCAGAATTGACCTATGTTTAATTTCTTTCTGCATCTCATTCCTATTTGTATTTGTAATTATTGTTCCCAGATATTTTAATTCAACAACTTCTTCAAAATTTATCATATATATATATATATATATATATATATATATATATATATATATATATATATACGCATACACACATATCCATAATGGCGTAGCAGCCCAATGTTGGGCCTTAGTTTCTCCTTTTTGTTAGGAGTTACTAGATCAAGTTAATTTAGTTACTCTCATTTCCCTACAGATGTCATGAATGGTATGTGGTCAACATACTGATCCAAGGAGACATCTGAGGTATTACTAGGGTGAAGAAGGTTGGTAAATTTTGCTTAGAGATCTCTTTATTCAGGCTTAAGAATGTTTTACGAGCCTGAAAATCTTCAGACTCGGGATCCACGGCTTAATGTCTCTCCCGGAGGACTTGCTCCTTGGATTTTTCCATACTATAGAATCCATCGATCCCAGCTGGGTTTGAACCCGCGACAGGTAACATAACCACCGTGGGTGACTTAGTCTAACCTAATCTAATCTAATCTAATCTAATCTAATCTAATCTAATCTAATCTAATCTAATCTAATCTATTGTAAGATTAACCCTTAAATTCATAATGTATCCATAGGATAGGCCTACATAGGTTAAACTAACTAACTCATTGGCACTATCGAACCCGTAGGTTCATGGCCTCGCGGACATAAGCTCTCCATACATCCCTATTATGAGCTAATGTTTTCCAATCATTCTCTGTATAATCATTTCCCTCAAATCATACGTAATGTTATTCTCCCACCTCATTCATGGTCTGCAACTGGGCGTTTTCCCTCTGGTTTTTCTACAAGAAGCTTCCATGCATGTCTTTCATTCCCCATGAGTGCCACATGTCCTGCCCATCGCAGTCTACGAAACTTAACTATTCTTATTATATCTGGTTTCCTATAAAGACCACTGTTAAATAGTCTTCTCCATTCACCTGTCTTTTTATCTCTCTTTGGTCCAAATATTTTCCTAAGAACTTTATTCTCAAATATTCGTAATCTTCTTTCCTCCCTTAAAGTAAGAGTCCATATTTCGCATCCATATAAGGATATATAGGTTGATTTAATTAATTAGTATTTTAAATAAATTAGAAGGAAAAAAGCAAAAATATACCACTCAAATGTGCGTCTAATTTTACAATATACCTAATGATAACAGTTACCCTATACAAGATTCCGTTTTCACTGCGGTCCGCCACACTTATATAACAGACACAAGAAATTTACATAATCAGATCAAGTCAAGTCAAGGCATCCTAGATTCATCGAGTACGCAAACTTTCCTGTTGGCGGTAACGACAGCTCTTGTTACTGGTAGTAAGGATCACCGACGAGCCAACGCGAACTGGTGGGCAACCTGTGGTCAACCTTGGCGTCTTGAGCGCTACTGCTCGGGCTTTTGCCTCTCTCTACTCCAAGTTGCAGATCGAAATATGTATTTTCTTCTGATTGCTGGCTGAAAATAGTGAATTGGTGAATAGTGTTGTGCAGAGTGTCGCTTTTTTCCGGGTGGGGCCTGGCGGCCACACCCATTAAAGAGTATTCAGTGTTTTTCAGTGAAATTTTTCAGTGTTGTGTTTATACAGTGGTGTTTGGTTCCTGCAAAGCAACTCTATTAACTGCGAGTGCTTTGTTAAGCCTTGTTTACTGGCTTATTGTGTTCAGTTTTTAGTTCAGTCTCAATCAAGCCAAGTGCTAGTGTAGTAATAAGTAATTAGTGCTGAACAGTCTTACCATGGCTGCTTCACTAAAAAGCGTGAGTGCCGAGCAGGCTATGGACCTTGAGTATGAGGAGCCCTCGGCCTACGAACTTTGGGATACTGCGCTCAAAAAATTTGAGAGATACGTAGTTAATCAAAAATTTCCATCTGAATCAAAATACCTAGAAGTAGCTAGCGAGGTGCGTGGTGCCCTCGTTATAGTTATCAATTTCATAAGCACGTTCCCAAACTTCGGTCAGTCCGATTTTGCTCGTGATGTTACACATGATTGCCTAAAAAGATTAAGTGAGATTAAGCTCAATATGAAATCTAACCAAGATTATTTTGAAAAAATGCTTCATGAATTGAAAACAATACTTATGGAACTTCCTGTATCCTGTTTTTTCACAGGTGCAGATCAAATTCCTATAGCGAATACAGAATATGTACCTGAACGTAAAAAGATTAAAACACATGAGAAAGAGAAACCATCCCAAAATAGTTCAAATGACAACATGAATACAGTTTCAAATAAAGAGAAACCATCCCAAAAATAGTTCAAAAGTTAACATGAATACAGTTTCAAATAAAGTGAAACCAACCACAAATAAGGCAACTAAGGTCACATCACGACAAAATGAGGTGTCGACTGTGCCAGTGCAAAATAAATTTTCAATTTTATCCGAATTACCGGAACCAATAGACACTGTCGACCCTCAGGCTCCTCAACTTGGACCGTCACGGGACAAGCAGACTACAGCAGCTACCAGGCGTAGTAGCCAACCGTCCAGGGAGCCTCAAGTAATGCCGCAGCCGAAAAGGGAACCACGCCCACCACCCATAACGGTGATTGGACATGGTGACCTTTTCAGGATGAATCGGGAATTAAAAGGAAAATTCGAAAAAGACGTGAAAGTAGTTAAAACCCAGGACGGTTTGAGATACTACGCTACCTCGGAGGCAGACTTTCATCTACTCAAAGAGTACTTCAAAAATGCAAAGAAAGAATTTTATACATTCAACTCAAAAAAGATCTGCCTCTGAGGGCTGTTCTAAAGAGGCTTCCTTCCAGCATCACTGCTGATGAAGTCAAGGAAGAACTTAAAGAACTAGAATATCTAATAATATCGGTAAAGCAAATCACCAAAAAAGAAGGAGAAGTTTATACTCCCTTACCATTATACATCCTGGAACTTCAGAACAATGATGCTGGTAGGGAAATATATAACTTAAACCGCCTCTGTTTGACAGTGGTAGCTGTGGAACCATACAGACCTAGAGCTGGCATGAAGCAGTGCTTCAGATGCCAGAAGTTTAACCATACTTTCATGGGGTGTTCCTTAACCCCATCTTGCGTAATTTGCGCTGGTACTCATAGTCATCGTGAGTGTCCGGTGAGAACCGAGGCACTCACGGACAAGAGCCTGCTGAAGTGCGCGAACTGTGGGGAAGAGGGACATCCCGCTTCCTACCGGGGTTGTGAAGCCTATAAGAAAGCAAAAGAGATTTATGAAAAAAAGAAACCAAACCAAAGTCCAACAACCCCGGCGTCCCAACCTCGAACTTTCACATCAAAATCTGTTAATCCTACAGTCTCATATAGTTCTATGGTAAATTCTGGCATCACAGTTAAACCTACTGCAGGCACTGTCCCACGTCAGCCAGGGTCTGTGGCTGCTATACCAATGACGGATCAGGGACAACAACTTTTCCATAACATTCAGCCTCTGCTGAGTGGTCTGTCGACACCTATGGAAAGGTTTGTGTTCCTGACTAATCTGGTGAACTCATGTTTCGGAGATGGCTAAGTACTTCACGACCAAGCACAGATGCCCTATATTGCCGATACAATGAAAAAAGGGTTGTGCACATGTTGCAACATATAGAAAATCATGAGAATCCAATTGCTCGCAATATAGGGCATATGCTACAGCAACGTGCTGTACACCGAAACATATTCACCAGAGACCCCGATGACGGTCCACTTCCATGATATGTGTGCTGGATTCCAGCTAGAGTAGTGTGGCTCACTCCATGTCGCCGGCTTTCGGACTCTCTGCTTGTCCGGCGACTATGGTTTATGATGACCCTGCTCTGGTGAGGGACCATCCTCATATCATCCATACCTGCTACGGTAATGAACACATAAGCCGCGAGACAGCAAGGCTAAGGAACAAAACCCCTACTGAATAAACACAATGGTGTTTGGCCGCCAAGGGACCTCAACTGGTTCCCAAAAAGCGGCACACTGGGCAATGCTAGTCATTGCCACAAAACAGTCAGTCAGACATAATCAGATCAGCTAAATCCGAAAAGAGCCGTTTCTGATTGGAATGTCGACTTGGCTTCCCGCTCTTGCCCTTTTGAGGGTTGGCGGCTTCTGCGGTGGTGGCAGTCTTCTTCCTGGCGGCCTAGTGAGTAGGCTAGATCATCATCAGGATCATCAGTGATGACCAGTGTCAGAAAGGCTTGTTAATGTCCGACCACTGGATATTTGTCTCCTGATCTGCGTCTGGTTAGCGCTGGCGATGGATAAAATCACTCATCAACGAGAGAAACTATATCACAAGAGCTAAAGAGGGATAGAAAACCCTAAAATAGCTGGAAGTTAGTTTCATGAAAGCAGATTTGATTCCCTTCCTAGCTGTCGAGGACGCTTCCAGAAAACTGGATGTTTCCTTGACGAGATCTGAAGGAGAATACATGTTTGAAAAGTGATCCTACTTCCATTACAGAGTCGAGATACGCAGCTCACTGGGCGAAGCTAGACTTCGCCTTATTCAGTCAATAAGTCAGTCAGTGTTTTGCTAATTTAAGGGTTAATGACCATTGTCTGTAAATATAGATTTGAAAAATCGTTTCATGAGAACAACTTCAAATTCTCTAAAATAAAGTCGGAGCAAATTAAATGGAGCAACGTTTTAAGTTGACTGGACGATATCTTTGTATTGAAGAATAATCTCGAATTCTTTGATCATGTTCTTCGTATGAAAGTTGTGTAGAGAATGTGGATGTAAAGTAGAGGGGAGTAATCAGGTCTGGCTCGGAGAGGAAATTATAACTGTTAATACAACAACATCAAACACTGGCCTCAATGTGCCTGCTTAATAGAGAGGCCCGGAGACCGGGAAAGATAAATCCTCACATACACAACTAATACTGTATACCTCCCTTTCAATCTGTGGCCAATTCGCAGTATCAGGATAAACATTTCTTGTATTTGATTTAACGACGCTCTTTAACAACTCAGGTCATTAGTATCACAATTCGGAACTTTCTGTATATACCCACATACCACCATACGTCCCAGGATGCCGGGGGGTAGTTCTCACATCGTTTTCTCGTAATAAAACAACACAAAGAGTTACGTAAAGCTCGACAATAACTTTATTTAATTATGAAAGCTTCCAGTGAAATTTCACTCAACATTTATGTAATAATCAATTTTACTTTAAAGTTTATCTATCTCACAATTATCTTCACAGTTTTTTTTTGTGGTCACAGTTCACTGTATCGCTGTCAATTCACAACTGAATCATTCAGTGAAAAGTCAAAAGAAAATTAGATGGACTATTTAACTCATGCCCCAAATGGGAGGCAATGATCAATCACATTTCAATGATTTTTTTATTTACAACCAGTCGTGTTTCGCCTAGAATTTACCACTAAGGTTTATCGTAATAAAGAAGCACCTCCTTTTTAACATTATGAATGGGTCATAGCATTATTTTGCAGTGAGTGACTCTGTAAGAAATACGGCTACCAAATTGTGTATAGGCCCTATATATATATATATATAGCATGAATGTCAACACATAGCGCATGCGGGAGTTAATATAAAAACATTTGTAGCAATTGATTATACCACCAAAAAAAGGAATACTTTTTGCACTTTCTTAAATTTATTTTTTCCCAGGTAATAACATTCCAGAAAATTATTGTCATATTTACATCATAGGATATCAGAAATTAGTTAATATACAATTTGATGTTTCATTTTTTCTCCACTAGAGTGCATTCTTACAATATTGCGTTCCTTTGGCAATAAATAATATGATCTGGTTGCAGTGATGAACAAAAGAAGCAAATGAAGCGTACCAATTGTTTCTCTTTTGTTTTCAAACATCGCCGTTTACATGAAATATATAAATATTTTAAAAATAACTATATTTAAATGATGATTTGTTAGTAAAGAGCTTAATTTTATTCGTTAAATAGTCCTAACAAATGCCACTTTTGATTTCCAGATTATCTAGATAAATTCACTCCTCACTTCGTGAGGCTGGTATTGCGGCTACTGTGTTGCCTGCCAGCATCAGGAGAAGCTGACAAGGAACGAAAACAGAGTCCATTAACCCCCAAAATTTAATATGTATTTCCGAGACAAATAAAATTTATTATCTAAAAAATTAATGCAATCATTGGCCCCTTAGCTGGAGATGATAGCTATATTAGGCTCCGTTATGTTAGCTCCGTATTACTAATGATATATTTGTTTATGTAATATTAATTTCCGAGGATCGGAGTATTTGATTTGTAAATAATGATATGAATTGTACAAATAATCATGTTTGTGTGTGAATGTAGAGTTAAGACAGTTCTTGCATTGACATGGCTAGTATGGCCCATTGGATAGTAGCCAAAGATAATGGCGGATTTTAAAAGTTTTATATTTGTCTTAATTTGACAATTTGTCTGGCTCACTCCCAACCATAGCTGCAATTTATATACGCCGGGGAAGGAAATTTCTCGTCTCCTAACCGAGACTTTTCTCGTATGGAAGCTTCTGGCATCGAACCTTCTGACATGGAGGGTAGAAACTAGATAATTTTCCAGAGTGGAAGTCTAGACGCGTCGATCGTTCTGCGCAGGTCTTCCGACTCGCGAGTCAACGACTTACGAATTTATTTCCACCAATGCGAGACCACTATTCTTGCCGTCGCCTGCGAAATTCAAACGCTGTTATTACGATGCGTCACAATACAATTCGCAGTATCAGAATAAAGTGTCTAGTATTTGAATCCCAACGCTCTTTAACAACTCAGGTTATTTATCTCAATTCGGATCTGTCAGTTTATATCCATATATCACCATATGGGGTAAGAGTGCTCCATTACGGGATTGCTTGATCAAGCTAATTTAGTTAGGATAATTTCTCTAGAGATGTCAGAGAATGACAGGTGGTTAGTTCATCGCCATAGACACATATTTTACATCTACATCTAAAATGGCGTAACAGCCCAATGTTGGGCCTTAGACTCTTCTTTATTAGGAGTTACTAGACCAGATTAATTTATTTACGCTTATTTTCCTAGAGATGTCATGGATTGTATGCCGTCAACACGCCGACCCAATGAGGTATCTAGTAAGCTACTATATACTAGGAAGAAGAAAGTCTCTAAATTTTACACAAAGACCTTTCTATTCAAGCTTGTGGCTCTTTCACGAGCCTGAAAATCTTCAGACTCGGGACCCACGGATTGAAGTCCCTACCGGAGGACTGCTCCTTGGATTTTCCATCCTAAAAAATCAATCGACCCCGACGCCTTGAACCCGGGACCAGAGGAATATAACCACTAGTCCTAGCAGTAGCAATCCAACATCTGTCTGGCGCCGTAACCGAGTGATTTAAGGTATGGTGCCTTGCGTAGTGCTACGGGACGTCCCCTGGTTCAAGTCCCCATGGGAAAGACTTTTTTTCTCATGGTATTTCGGGCAATATGGAACCGATGCCAAACCAGTATCGCGAGGAATTTGGATAGCTGCAATAAGTAGAAGCAACAGGTTGAGAAACCAGCTACAACGAATCGGGGACCCGACAGGCTCACCACGTATCACATCTATACTGTCTAGATGATTATCCATCTCTGTGATTTGTGGATGTGAGGCCAACAGCGGCTGCTAGGCCACAGATATTCTAGGCCTGTTGCAACAGGGAGAATAATTCCATCAGCACTTCAAGGAGAACATGCCCTCCACGAAAGGACATAAACAGATTCTATTCTTTGCCAGCAACTTAACTTAAATGCAACTCTTTCCTTAATAGCTCGTCTTCCTTTCTCACAGTGTTTCGCCAGATAATACTTGATCTTCCTCATCTTCTGGACATTTCTTGGGGATTCCATTGAGAAGCTGTTTTTTATGTATATCCATTTTCCGTTCTCAAAACGTATCCCATCCATTTATATTTTCTTTGCTATATATTTACTTGGAAATCTCATACTGATGTGTCAATTTACACAAGGATTGTTCCCTGTTCGTCCTGCATGGAACTTGGGTGCTCCCCTAGTGGGATGTTTCATAACCAGACTAATTTAGTAGGATACGCTTGTTTCCTATAGATGTCAGCGAGTGACATTTGTTAGTACTCGCCTAAAAGAGACATTCAGTAGGCAATTAAAATATTTTATTTGAAGAGAAAAATATACGCATGAATATACTCTTGTTATGACTGACACTAGTGTACAGAATCAGAGACATTGGGTTCGAATCCTGATTCTGGCGTATATTTTTCTCTTCAAATAAAATTTGTCTTTCGATGGGAAGTGATAAATATAATATGTAAGATCGATATTGAGGTATTACTTGGATGAAGAAATATAGGTTAAATTTTGTTCAGAGGCATTTTTTCAGACTTGAGGTTCTTTTAAGAGCCTAAAATCTTTAGACTCGGGACCTACGGCTGCCGGAGAACTTGTCCCTTGGATTTATCTATCTTAAAAATCCATTGATGGTTTGAATTCGTGACCTCGAGACTAGAAGCAAGGAACGTAACCACTAGACCACCGCGGCCGACAATTTACACAATTACAGACACCTATTAGGCAACTAATACATTACTTAGATGGGGAAAGGAAAGTCCGATTATATAGGGCTATTCAGAAAGAAGGAACAGAATTCAAACATTTATTTCATCCAAACTACAAAAAATAGAAACAGAATTCTAACGTTCCTGGAAAGAGAAAAGTACAAGTTTCACTATTTTATACATTCAATTTGAGCACCATGTATTACACAACACATATCAAAACGGTGACTCATTTTTCGCCACACACGAATCAACTGGTCTCTAGTTATCGAATTCACATCTTCAACAATTCGATGTCGCATATTTTCAAAAGTGTCAGACATAATAATAATAATAATAATAATAATAATAATAATAATAATAATAATAATAATAATAATAATAATAATAATAATAATGCTTTATTTTAGCTGGCAGAGTTAAGGCTATAAGGCCTTCTCTTCCACTCAACCAGCGAATAGTAAAATTATACAAAACATTACATACATATTACAATTTTAAGACATTAAAATACAGACTAAACAAAATACAAAGATGATATGATCTAATACTAGCTAATACTAACAAAAACATAGAATATAATAAAATTTAAATTATGTAAAATAAAGTAGTAGTAGTAGGACTTTATTAGACAAAAAGTAAGATATTTACAATATTATTTACAAATATGGGTCGCACGGGCAGTAAGCCGTACGTGCTGTTGACAGTCCGTTACAATAAAGTAATAATTGGTACTAGTGTAAAGAAAAATAAACAACAAAAACAGCAATAACATTACAATTACATAAAGAAAACACAATAATAATATTACAATTAAATAATAACACAATAGCATTATACACTAAAAACATTAACATTACAATTACATAAAGAAAACACAATAATATTACAATTAAGTAATAACACAATAGCATTATACACTAAAAAACATTAACATTACAATTACATAAAGAAAACACATTAATATTACAATTAAATAATAACACAATAGCATTATACACTAATTAATTTATATATAATTGTTAATAATTAATGGTATTGCATTTTGATAACATATATTTATTCATGAATGAGTGTTGTCCTTATTTTTCGCGTTTTGTCCAGAAATTTACCGAGGTTTATCCAATTTTCTGGATTTACCAATAACTCGTAGCATGCCAATCTTTCCCGATTTGAATTTAGAAATCTTTCCGGTAATAACTGACGTCTCCAATATTCTAAATCATTACATTTTCCTAATATATGTATCTCATCTTCAAAGTTCCCGCACATTGGACATATTCTCATATCGTGATCGTCGCTAATTTTTAGAAATTTCCATGCCCCTAGCCTAAACCAAGCAAGCCCTGATCTCTCCTTAAATCCTAGGTTGAGTATATACGATTCTTTTCCCCAGACGTGTTTTAGGTCTCTTTGTAAACACAGTGAGCGTTTTCCTGTACATTCGGCGAAAGTATCTTGTTGGTTTATATCTAAGTACCTCCTCCTTATTTTTCTCCACACGTTCTTGCGATTTTCAGTCCCTTTTTCCCATATCCAGCCCATCCCAATCTTTTGGAGTTCTCTCCTAACCTCGTCTGCCCAAAATTTAACATCTATGTTTTTAATTTGGTGGTCGTAACAAATTGCTCTAAGCATTGTTTGTTCACCTTGGATTACTCGCAACCAGTATTTGAGTACACGAATTTTACAGTTAATGTCGTCCTGGAATGACCCGAATTCATATAAAATTCCACAGTTAGAAACGGCCTTACTAAGTCCTGTAATATACTTTAGAAAATGCGTATATACCTTATTTAGTATTTCCGTTCTTTGGAAACCCCAAATCTCACTACCATAGTGCATTACTGGCCTGACCATCGCTCCATACATTTTTTCTAATGTGCTGACTGGAATATCAGGCACTCGACCCAGAATACCGAGTACACTGTTAAGTTGTCCCCTCCCTTTAAATAATGCTATATCAATATGTTTTTTTCCACTTTCCGTTCATTTTCAACGTCGTACCAAGATATTCAAAATGTTTCACGTTTTGAAGTACTTGATCTCTGTATTTCCATTCCTCTGCTCTACCATAAACCGTCCCATTTTTAAAGGTCATTGTTTTTGTCTTACTAACATTTACAGTCAATCCCCAATTCCTACAGTATATTTCCAGTAGGTCAAGACCTCTTTGCAATCCCTTGATTGTCTTGGAACAGATAATTAAATCATCTGCATACAACAGGACTGGGATTCTAACATTTCCTATCTCCGGAGCTTCAATTTCTCCTTCTAGCATTACGTCTACAATATCATCAACGAATAGATTAAATAGCATTGGTGATAAAATGCAACCTTGTCTCACTCCCCGATTGGCTTCACTGATATCTGTAATGTGCCCTTGGTCTACTTTTATACAAAATTTAACATATTTATAAATTTACATTAAGGCATGTATCATTGTATGAGACAATCCTTTCCGATTTAATTTTTCCCAAAGTGCGCTTCGGTCCACAGAATCAAATGCCATCTTAAAATCAATGAATGCACAAAATAATTTACCCCCCTTCATTTTCAGATTGTCATCAATTAATGTTCTCAGAACAAATTTACGTTGTCCACCGTGGAGTACCCTTCTCTAAAACCTGCCTGATATTTTGAGAGCCTATTGTTCTCTTTAGCCCATTGTCTTATTCGTTCGTAAAGTACTTTACAATATATTTTTCCGAACACTGACAAGAGACAAATTCCCCTGTAACTTTCTGGTATCTGTGCCCCACCTTTCCCTTTGTATAGCGGTTGGATGACACCTGTCACCCAGGCTTCCGGATAATCTCCTCCATTAAAAAGTTTGTTGAACGCAGTTTTCAAAACGTCTAATAATTTATTGGATGATATCATATTTTTCAAGAATTCCCCTGGTATTCCATCAATTCCAGGTGCTTTACCATTCTTTAAGCATTTAATGGAAGAAACGACTTCATTTTTCGAAATATCCTGATCCAGTAATTGAATATGAATTGGGTCAGGGATCTCAACTATATTTCCTTGATTATATCTTAACCTCTCATTTCCCAGCACCCTATCAAAGTAACTTCTCCATTCCCCGGGCGTTATTCTTGTCCGATTTATGGACTTTACTTTGAGTTCCCTTAACGCTTTCCATATGTCCGCAATGTTCCCACTTTCAGTCGCGACTCTCATTTCTTCGGATTTCTTATTTTGCCATGCTAGTTTTGTTTCTGCCAATAATTCTTTATATTCCTTTCTCTCTTGCGCATAATTTTAAAGTAAGTAGCTTCCTAGATGACTATTAATGGAACGCTCTATATAGTTGTTATGCAGTTAATGTTTTCATTGTGTCGAACTTAAGATATCAGTTAATTTGGATTTAAATAATGATAGCGATTGGCAGTCCCTGACATGACTGGGAAGTGAGTTCCATGCTCTAGCCATAGATATTGTGTAAGATTCAGAGTATAGACAGGTCCTGTGTTGTGGTATCAATAGTAAAGAAGAGTCTTGTGATCTTGTTCCTAAATTGTGATGAGCCGATAAATTTTGAAACATAGGGGGATAAAACACCGTCTTTTATGTATCTCCACAGATAAAAATCACATGGGGTTAGGTCTGGTGACCTAGGAGGCCACAGGCTATGAAGTTGATCCAACTCCTGTTGTGTCGTCATTTTAATACAAACAAACAATCAATATGACAAGCAACAGCGCCAATGCGGCCGTGATCGGAACTTCAAACTTTTCTCTTTCCAGGAACGTTGGAATAGTGTTTGTATATTTTCTAGTTTGGAAGATATAAATGTTTGAAGTCTGTTCCTTCTTTTTAAATAACCCTGTATTTTGTTCAGATACTCTAATTTAGGCTTGAAACTTTTTACGAGCTCCAAAAAAATTCAGACCAGATACCTACGATTTATAGTTCGTCCTGGAGGATTTCTTTATTGGTTTTACCATCCTAGACAATCCATTGATCCCGTTGGGTTTACACACGCGACTCACGAGACCAGAGGCAAGGAAATATACCCCTAGATCATTGAGGTAGTTAATTCCAATGTAAGCGTGTCGTGAATTTACGACATAGGACCCACGGCATTAATTCGCTCTCGAAGGAAGCACTATTTAGAATATTTACATCCTTAAAAGGGGGCAGACCGTAGCGTAGTGGTTAAGGCAGTGCGCTACAAATAGGAAGGTCGAGGGTTCGAGTCCCGGTGGAGTCAGGATTTTTTAAACTGACCCAGATCTTCTGGTAGCACCATGGCCCTGAGGTAATCAGGCTCTAACGGAAACGAGCACAACACACTTGTTCTGGGGATAAAGGCGGCCGTCATGCAAGGCTGACAACCCGGCTGACATCAAATGCCGAATGTCTAGAACAAGTTGGAGCCTCTACGGCCTGTAGTGGGATCACTTATCTTTTACCTTTACACCCTTAAAAGCCCATAGACCCCAGTGTGGTTACAACAATTTAATATAAAAAAATGGAGATCAGCATGATTCAACTAGTCCACCAGGACGGACAGAATTGAGTCAAAATTCCAGTCGTACCTGAATTCCTATGGTTTGACCGGAAATCGAACCCGGCACCTCATGAACTGTAGTCAGGAACACTGACCACTAGCCATGAGGCTGGTCGGATCAACAAAACATAAAATACACTTTAATGATGATTTCATATAACTACATAAATACATTTTCCTTGATTTCTCTGGAAATATATATATTAGTAATTGCATCTTGGACTGCTTTTAATTTTGATCTCTGATAAACCGTGAAAATCACCTTCTCCGCTAATTTTTACTTCAAACTCACATATGAAAGTATCACCCAAAATTGCAGAATATAACAACAGTGTTTGTTGATTGAAGGCATTTTTTTAAGCCTACTTCACTCTAAACATATCGTTTCGGCAATAAATAAATTTAATTAAATATACTAAATATAGAATATATTTATAGAATAAATAGAATAGAATATATTTATTTAGCCTGGTGGAGTTAAGGTCATGTGGCCTTCTCTTCCATTCGCCAGGACAAACATATGTTACATTTAAATACAAAAAATTACAACAACAGTACGTACTAGACAATTAATCATCTGGTAAAACTGAGTAATAATGAAAATAGAGTCTAATAACAGATTAAAATTAAATACAATTAAAACTAAACTAATGGAATAACGTATGCTCAAAGGAATTACAGCTCGAATCTCCTATGCATGAAAATAAAATGAAAAATGCATACAAATAAAATAATAAACTCTAATGAATTAATCTATCGCTTATACAGTATATAAGACATAGTCCACCGCTGTGGTCTCGAGGTAGCGTGCTACCTTGTCACGCAGCGGGCCCGAGTTCGATCCCCGGTCGGGACAGTTTTTCTGGGTGAGGTTTATATCGGGGTTTTTCCTCACCTGTAAGACAAATTTCAAGAAAACTTTAAGGCCCAAACGGTCCCCGAAATCAAATGGCCATCGCAATCGTCATCATTCATATTCATCTTAGTTTAAGCTAAGGATTAGGGACTCTACTGGCGCACCACTATCATCATCATCACCCGTCATATCACCGGGGCAACTTAACCCCGCATTCCAGGCACCACAAACTCAGAAGTTGGTTACAAGAGAACACCACGAATACCGAAAGACAGCCTGTGGGGCATTTGCAAAATATATATAAGACATTAGGTAAATACATTTACATTATTAAACAATAAAAAAAATATATATTAATAGTTTAAAAAGTAATATAACTGAGATGTTTCAGTTAATAATATTATTTTCAATTTGTTTCTGAAAGATGATAAACAACATATACTAAAATACTCTGAACGTAGGTAAAAGAATGTAGACTACACGTTACAAAATTAGGTTTAGTAACTCGCACCTAACTTTAGCATCCGGTTAGTAAAGATCTGCCTTTGTAACTAGTCGTCTAAATATCTATTAAACTTATATAGCCTATAATGAGTCTTGAGGTATCTTTCAGCGAGATTTATTTCTCCGCTACGTGACCAGTCTCTAATATTTGACGGGAAGAATTAATTTTATCCCACTTCCACAGCTTCAATATTTTCGAAATTTCACGCAAAAAATGGAAGAAGTGAGCTATGGATCTAAATAGATGGTAATCTTAAGACACAAGATAAGGGTTATATGCTGATATCAGTTCGATTCCTCCTGATTCCTTAATTTTTGTTATTGTTGTTCATTCAGACAATGGCAGTGCCTATTATTACTTATGGATCCGAAACATGGACAGTGACAACCCAACAATCAGCCAGAATACAAGCTGCTGAAATGAGATTCCTAAGACCAATAGCAGGATATCAAAGAACAGACAAAAAACATAACACAGAAATAAGACAACAACTAAAAGTAGAGGAATTAAACACAACAATAAAAAAATACAGAACAGACTGGAAAGAACACCTTAGCAAGGATGACTGAGAATAGAATACCAAAAGCAACATATAGCAATTCACCACGACGAAGAAGAAGTTTGGGAAGACCAAAGAAAAGAAGGAAAGAACAGAAATTTGGAGCCGGAACAGGCTAGTAAATAAGCCTAAACCGTGAAGAAGAAGAAGAAGAAGAAGTTCATTCAGTACTCTGTATGTTGTTCAGCCATGTTTGAACTTGTGACGCTCAAAATTTTCGAACTCTTTCCAGTTGAGAACAATGATATTCATCGACTGCACGCTCAGTAAAAAAAAAAAAAAACTCCAAGTGAATCACACTTTCATAATTCGAAGAGACACAAAACATTACATTAAAAACCGACATTACTTATGAGACAACCTGTATGTAAGTGGGTCCTATATACCTCATATGTCCCACGTGGGGACACAGTCGCTTGCTATCGGGAGTTCCTAAACCATGCTAATTTATTTACACTTATTTATCTACACATTTCAACGAGTTGCATGTGGTTAGCACATCGCCTTATTGAGGCTCTAGTAGCGAACCATGGTATTACTTTGCACAAAGAAAATTTTATTCAGGCTTGTGGTTCTTTTATGAGGCCGAAAATCTTCAGACTCGGGACCCATGGCTTAAATCCCTCCCGGAGGACTTGCCCTCGGTTTTTTCCATCCTAAAAATCTATCGATGCCGGCCGGGTTTGAAACCGTGACCCTAGGGACTACAGCCAAGTGACATAACCACTAAACACCACTGCGGTCGACTATGAGACAACCTAATAATAATGAATTCAGATGTTTATCATTTTGACTGTTGAAAATATGTTTGTATGAAATTTGTGTCATGGGTGACAAAATCGCTTACTTTAAAGGAGGAAAAAATAAAATCAGTATTTGAGAATAAAATTGTTAGAATTTCTTTTCGAACGAAGAGAGATGAACACAGAAGAATGAATGGATAAACAGCAGTTAGCTACTTGTTCTTTATGAGAAACCAGATATAATAAGACCAGTTAAGTCTTATAGACTGCGTTGGACAGGATATGTGGCTCTAATTGGAAATAGAAGAGGGACTGTAAAAAAATAATGATCATTCTTTATTTACCTGCCCTTTGTATATTCAAAATAACTTACGCATTTTCGGTCACAAATTAATGTATGTTTTTATCAGAAAAAATGGTACAGAAAATCATTGGTACATTAATTTATAATGATGACAAGTATTGGTCTTATTTTCACGTGTTTTTCTTTGTTATTTTTTTTTCCTAGTCTCGTATCTGTTTTTGCATAAATAAATTACAAGAAACGAAACTAATTAACGTTTCTATTGATACTACGCAAGAGAAATTGACAACATTGCAGGGGCGTATTAAATGTTTTACTGAAAAAAGCTAAAGGAAATTGTTTTATTTTACGTCGCCGTTTAAACAAAAAAAGGCTGTCACGTAGGAAATGCGTAAACTAAGTGAATTCCTCAATAAATCGAACGTATGGCCCAATTTCCTGGTTTTCAGAACATATATCGTTGTTAAATTGGATACATTTAATTTCTGATACCAGTTTACTTAAACGTGTCGGACTACAGTGAAAACAAAGATCGATTTTTATTTTTGGATCAGGTAAACTTCCCATTTGTAATGTTCGGATTTCGCTAACATTTAGAGAATACCTTCCTCGTTTTATTTTATTAGCATATACTGAATTTCGTTGCGAATCTCCGAAAATTGCGACCACTACCACTAGAGCGATTTTTAAATGTCCATATCAGTTGAACTCCTACACTTAATGATTTAATGTTGCTGGTTAATTAACTCGGCGTTAATTGTTATAATTGATTGCTAAACGCAAAGTTTGATTCCGATAAAACAATAGTATATTACAATGCGAGATTAGAAAGTGGTTTTAACAGAACTATGACAAGACTATTTTGTATCATGATGAGGAGTTAGTAACCCCGGTATACAATTTTAACTCACATAAATGGATTGAAAAACTACCATTTCCGTATGCCTCTACTGTACTTATTAACTATCAAAAATTATTATCAAAATCTGCACAACTTCACAACGTAACAGACGGAACGTTGCACTCTCGAGCCGGGATGATAATCTATCATCTACGGACAACGAACACTATCAAAATATTCCCAATAAATGTCATACGTTTTTTAACTGTCCGTTAATGATTAGACATTACAAAAGAGGTTATCCCATCCAGTTATCAACAATGACCTAAATGTTGCACTAATTGGTTTTATACATCATACCTCACACCTAATATATCAAAATATAATAACTAGGGCTAGGATTTTTACGTAATAAAAGATAAGATTGCAATACAGATAGTATATACTATTCAACTGTTTGTGTGTGAAACCAAAACAAAAGACAGTCATAAGTCTAACTTCTCATTATACTATGTTGCAATCTTAACTTTTAGTACATAAAAATCCTGTCTCTAATAATAACATACTGCATTGTGAGGAGATTGGTGTTATGATAAAAGCTAATTGTTCCAATCGGACAGTAGGCTACGTATAATGATACCACACTAGAATAACTCAACCACCGTTTGATACCAATAATATATCAATCAAGGGAAATGATGCCACTAACCGAATTGATATAGGATCCCCTTTCAAATTACATCTGGATAAAATATGTATTGGTGAGGTTCTCGAGTTCGATGCTAAAGTTGAACCTAATATGGAATCTTCTGGTACACATGTTCCTAAGTTTCACCCACTTCAAACAATTGATATCCACTGTAACCTAGCAAATGGAATGTATATCTGAAACAAGATGACTACCGCCATAAAAAATCAAATATCTGGCGTCATTTATAACCAATGCAGAATTTAAAGAACCTATCATCTATGGACAAGATTCAATTAATAACATAAAAATATTTTCCGTAAACCAGCAAAATCGAACCAAAAATTCGACTTGGTGAATAATTTGCTTAGTTTACGCAGTACCTGCATGACAGACTTTTAAGAGAAGTGATGTTGATTAAGACATTGGTGCGGGGATTCCCCTTTGTGAGACAAATCCACGGGGGAGCAGGCAAATGAACAAGCGAGGATAATGAAAGAAAGTAAGTTTGAGACGCGTGTTGACGGAGCATGCCCGGAATCGCGAGTTTGGCGCTGGGACTTCAGTCACGCTTGTGTAGAGTGCGCGTTCAGATGTGGTCAGTGATGTGATGATGGCTTCCTACGTAATTTTGGTGCTAGCGCTTCTGATATCGGGTGAGTTAACCACGTTTTCTGCTGAGTTAAACTATATCATCAAATTAATTAAGAGGAATACTGGTGAAATAGTGAACGTTTTTAAAATTTAATTTTTTACCTTAAAGTAAGCCATGGGCATGTGTGGAAATATTTTTAAAAGATTTAAAATAGAATTAGAAGGGGGGATTTTACGTTGAATTTATTTATTTAGGTGATTTAATTTCCGGACAAATTAGAGAAGTTTTGAAAAGTAGGTGAAATCAAATACTTAGGAACAATGATTACAAATAGAAATGAGGTGCACAAAGAAATTAAACATACGGCCAACTCTCGAAACCCATTCTATTATGCACTACAGAGACTACTACCATCTCAACTTCTCTATAAAATATTAAAATAAAAATAAAACTATTATTCTCGTAGTTATGTTATATGGATGCGAAACAAGGGATCTTACTTCAAGGGAGGAGAAACTATTACGAGTATTTGAAAAGACTAAAGGGAGATGAACAGACAGGTGAATGGAGAAGACTATAATACAGCGAGCTACATGATATTTATGGGACACCAAATGTAATAAGAACAGTTAAGTATCGAATATTGCGTTGGGTAGGACATGTGGCACGAATGGGAAATCAAAGAGGGGCATGTGACTTCTTGTAGGGAAAACAGAGAGAAATGCTAAGAATGAGGTGGAAGAATAATATTAAAATGATTTTGGACAGTTAAATTATACAGGGGATTACTGGAAAACATTACCTCAAGATAGGGACGTACAAAGAGTTTATGTCCGCGTGGCCATGAACCTATGGGTTCGAAAGTAGCAGCTGCATCAGATAATTAGTTAGCTAGCAATCCTGCTATCAGGCTAGTTAAACACCTTCTGCGTTGGTATATTTTATCACATTAATTATGGATTAAATATGGTGAAATGGTGAAAATGTTTAAAATTCCAATTTTTTTTCTTGTCCTTCTTCATAAGATACTAAAGCTCCATAGACATTTTAGCTTTTCATCGATATCGAGCTCTATGCTAAGAATCCACCTGTAAATGTTTCAACGGAGAACAAGTGAATTCTAGCGTCATGTTAGGTAACATAATAAAACGCAATTCCATTACCAGATTCCGGTTTTTATATATTTATTCACTCATTACTAATAAGTCGTTGTATCACATATGATTCTGTACTAGTTTTATTTCGTTATGTGAGAAAATTGGTAAGGTAGTGTACATCACATTAGTTCACAGTTTATTGGATAATTTGTCACCTACATAACTATAGGTTGGCTATTCGTTCTAACATGACTAATGCATGTTTTCCATTGCAAATATGGCGATTTTAAGTTACAATTACCTCAACTTCTAATTTGTTGCAACAAAGAAAATTGACCAATAAACTAAATTAGCAATTATAAAAGGGGCTTAAAGGTATTCAAATGCTTATTTTAAGGGATTTCTCGCATTTTAGGATAAAACGTAAAAATATATACAATAATTAAATGATATATTATATATATTATTACCTTCGCAACATTATTACATAAGAAAGTGAAATATGGGCATTTTAAAGAAGGAAAGAGAGACGATTAATTAATTTGAGAGAAACATTTTGAGAAATGATTTAGTCCAGAATGTTCCAATGGAATGTGGAGAATCAGGTAAATCATGAATCTGATTGTATGATCATGTGGCGCATGAAGAGCTTGATGATACGCATCAAGAGATTACAGTGGGCTGGTCACATGATTAGAAGATGAAAGACTACCAAAGGAAGTGCTGGATGGAGGGAAGGGACTGGTTGGAAGACCTAGAAACTGTTGGGAAGATATTGTTGGAAAGGATGCTGTCAACGTACTCCACATCCAAAATTGGGAAACAGCAGCAAGAAACAGAGAATGGTGGAGGAAATCATCTGGTGAGACCAGAAAACGGACCGAAACACCGCTGATTTATTGATTGAATTATATACTATATTGCCCAAATAATCACTTAATAAGTTTTGTTAACTTTTCTTGAGTCGGACAGTCCTTGATATAAGTGGGGAGGGAATTCTAGAGTCGGGTAGCTGAAACAAGGAAGGATAAGGAACAGTGAGATGTTCGATTTAGAAGTACAGCTAAAGTTATATTTTCTCTCGATCGTGTGTTTTAGTTATGGTAGGAAGATAATGAATAGAAGACAGTGGAAATATAAAAGGGTGATGAGTTAGACAGAATATTGTATAAGAAGCAGAGACAATGTATCTTTCGCCTTGTCTTCCAATCGGCGCCATGACATTTCAAATGCTGGAGTTATGTGATCTGGATATATATATCGTGCACAAACATTATGAACTAGTTTGCAGTCTTTGTCCGAATGTGAACTCACGTTGGTTAAGAGGAAGTCAGAATAATCGAAATGCGGCTTAATCAAAGTTTTGACAAGCACTTTTTACAATGAAGAAGGAAGGACTTTTTTTTAACTTTTAGTGAATGAAAGATCGAATATTTTTTTTAACAGTATCTCTTATGAAACTAAGATTTTGGTCGAACTATAAAGCGAGAATTTTCATGGAAGGTTTAAACGGAATATCAGATCGATTTAGATTTACAGAAACTTTCAATGGATAATAATTTTTGTTCAATAGACTATGATGGCAGATGATAGCTTGCAACTTCTCAGGATTTATAATAAGGTCTGTTTCTTTCGTCCACATTGGTATAGACTCAAGGGCATCATTAAGTTAACTGCAAGAGTAGTATAGTAAAACGCCGATATTACCGCAAGTTCGTCTGGCACTAAATTATGGAGTTTTGCCAGGCACTGAAACATTAAAAAACATATTTTTATACAAGTATTAAAAATCCGGAAAATCTGGAAATTTTGAAAAGAGGGCCATCACTTTATATTAATACTGTACATCAGGCGAAGTAGATACGGGAAGCCATACCCTGAAATAAAACAAATTAAAGTCTACTAAAAATTATGGGGAGACGTTTCACCCCCCTTTAGTTGCACAGATTTTAAATTGCAATGTAATAATAATGAGTAACTGTAGCGAAATAAAATATATCGCAAGTACTGTTAACATATTTAATGGAGTGTTTACGGCTTCTGCAATATTGTCTGTTAATGGTATTGTATCAACATCGATAATTTCACCATGCACAAAATTGTATTTAATTCTCTTTTCACATTTTTCAATAAGCTTAGGAATATTGTGTTTTTGGAACACTGATTCAGCGATGTCTATCATTATGGTATCTGATGCTAAGAGCATGATGTAAAATTACATAGAATTAAACTCTAATACTTTATTAAATCCAATTGAATTATCTTTTGTTAAAAATAATCTAAATGGCGATCTAATTACAAATATATTATCTCTCTTATATTTTTTAATTTCAATATTGTTTGAGATAAACGGAGACTGTGAATTTAAATGTTTTCACATTATAATCACCTGGAGGAACTATTAAATTTTCAATTTATCCTTTTTGTTCATATCGTAATATAGTAGCTGACGGCATGATTTATTGAATAATAAAATCTTTAATGAGAATCACTTGAATTAACGCACCACTCATATTTGCATTTAGACACATCTTCACAATTAATGAAATCCACATGAAAATAATGTGTATCAGAATTAAAATATAGAGAAAGTATCTCTGGTTTGCATTCAGAATTAGGAAATTTACATTTATCATATTTTATGGGATGCCATGTCTATCGACTATTTTCTGAGATTATATCAGTTTTACATGATACCAGGACAGAAGGGTGTATCATAATTTCGATACCAATATTAATTTTATTTGTTTCTTCGCTGAGAAATTCAAAACCACTAGTAACTTTGTCATGCATATTTTATTGTTTTAATACCTGTTCTATTATTTATAATACTGTAGTCATGCTATATTTATATATATAGAAATAGTATTTACATGCCTTGAATGCTCCATGTACCCCTTCCTCTGTGTTTCTCATATGGGAGTTGGAACCCATCAACGCCCACATTAAGATGTTTATTTTAATTTATACCACTAAGTTAAACCACCACCCTTTCAGGTGTTAATTCTTTATTTTAAGTTCATCACTTCACACTCGTTTGTTTTAATGCTTTTATAATATATAATGTTCTGTTTAATACTGTATTATGCAGTCCTTGCTCCATAACTCTTAATTGTTCAATTGTTTAATTCGAAACTTTTTTGATTAATATTACTTTTTGAAGTGCTTCTTTGCTTTTCTAATTACGCAATTTTATATTCATTATATCGTTATCGATAGCATTTATTATTTTTGATAAAAACTGTTCATTTGTGAACCTGATGTCCTGCTTTCAGCCATTACAATAATAAATCGTGAGAGATATGACTCTGAAAACATAAGAGTAACAAATGGGATGACAGTATATTATTCGCTGTGATATATACTGTAATAGAACATTCAAGAAGCATTATGGATATACATCCGATTACGTATTTTATTTCTTTAATCTTCTACAACTTCCGTGTTAGTGCCCTTGTACTTTACATCCTACCATATGCATTTTATCTTTTAAACATTGCTTATGTATGCCAATCACAGTTTCCTTTATTGCGTTGTTGTTAAAGACCTTGAATTGATTAAAAAGTTATATAATGGTCATGCGATTATAGTGTGATGAAGTTACAGCTTCGGGTTATGAAAGTTATATGGGATGCCTTACTCTCAAGGAGTAGTTTAAATACGCTCAAGTGAACGGGCTATATTATAACAATAATATCCAGTTTGTAACTGACAATAAAACAAGGATACATTATAATTTACCGTTATCTAACATTAAATGTGCTCAACAACGCGTTGGTTTTTTAATACCATAATAGAACGTTTTAGATCCTAGTAGTATAATGTAACACACATTTTTATCTTTTACATCATTTTCAAAATCAAGTACTAGATTTTTGCTAGTGCCTCCATCATCAACACCTCTCATATGCTTAGTTAAATCAATGATGCCCATAGATATATTGTTTAAAAATTCTTGAAAAGTATACAATTCATCATCACTGTTACATATATTTCTTTTAAATTCTGTATAGGCAAGATACATTTTTAGATACTCATTCTTTGATATGTTCAAATTCTTGAGAGACGAAAATGTTTCGCCTCTTCCATTTTCAAACTACGCGTTTTTTAAATTACAATGATCGAATTTTGCTGAATAGTTCTTCTGACTAGCATTATTTCTATCTGTTTGAAATAGAAAAATAACCCATTCCGGCATATCAAATTGGCAAGAATTAGTCAAATCTATTTCAGAATCATCTAGCTGTTTGACGTTTTATAAAACCAATACTTTTAAGTTGTTTGAGTAACTCAGCTTTCAACTTTACTTCAAGTGGGGGATCATACTTAACAATAGGCACTCTACTGTACATACTTTTAATTTCAATCTTACCAGGTTTCCCATTTTGCCAAAATGCATGTCATCATTGTTATTTCTTTTAAAAGAAAACTCTTAGTCTCACTTTATACATCGTTTACTTATACCAACTAAATTTTTAGTTTAAAAAGTACTTCTCTTGTGTTTTTTTTGCTTTTGTTAAAGCTATAGTGCGATCTTCGCATCTTCTTTCAGTGTTACACATCCAGACATTTATATTTAAATAATTGTGATTTAGAAATAAGGAATGACCCCAAAGCTGTGCTATAATTATCAGGGTAGTCTATTCTATCAATAGTGGTATAACATTTATCAACCAATACTTGTGACCACATATGAGGAAATAAGTTATCAAATACTCTAACTTCGGCACTATCATTATATTCTGTGCCATCTTTTTGAACTAATTTATATATCATGTACACATCGGCGATACAGGGGTGCACAAACGCATCGCCAACATCCATGACAAAAATAACATCCTTATTAGGTGAATTTAAATCACAAACAGCCTCTTCAGTTGGTCGATAATCTTTGTATTCGTATGTGATAATGTTGTCCATTTATAACAATGAAAATAGCGTTTAAATATTTTGGCGCTTTATTCCTGGCAACCTTTTAACATTACAGTCACTAGGCTATCCCTGAAATCAATGGGGACTCCATTTTCATCAGTGGTATTCACTTCAATGTTACGTATTAAACTCAAGATGTTGAAGTGGAAAGAATAATGGATATGTTGGTTCATAGATGATAGGTTCTTTAAATTCTGCATTGGTTCTAAATGACGCCAGATATTTGATTTTTTATGGCGGTAGTCATCTTGTTTCAGATATACATTCCATTTGCTAGGTTACAGTGGATATCAATTGTTTCAAATGGGTGAAATTTAGGAACATGTGTACCAGAAGATTCCATATTAGGTTCAACTTTAGCATCGAACTCGAGAACCTCACCAATACATATTTTATCCAGATGTAATTTGAAAGGGGATCCTATATCAATTCGGTTAGTGGCATCATTTCCCTTGATTGATATATTATTGGTATCAAACGGTGGTTGAGTTATTCTAGTGTGGTATCATTATACGTAGCCTACTGTCCGATTGGAACAATTAGCTTTTATCGTAACACCAATCTCCTCACAATGCAGTATGTTATTATTAGAGACAGGATTTTTATGTACTAAAAGTTAAGATTGCAACATAGTATAATGAGAAGTTAGACTTATGACTGTCTTTTGTTTTGGTTTCACACACAAACAGTTGAATAGTATATACTATCTGTATTGCAATCTTATCTTTTATTACGTAAAAATCCTAGCCCTAGTTATTATATTTTGATATATTAGGTGTGAGGTATGATGTATAAAACCAATTAGTGCAACATTTAGGTCATTGTTGATAACTGGATGGGATAACCTCTTTTGTAATGTCTAACCATTAACGGACAGTTAAAAAACGTATGACATTTATTGGGAATATTTGATAGTGTTCGTTGTCCGTAGATGATAGATTATCATCCCGGCTCGAGAGTGCAACGTTCCGTCTGTTACGTTGTGAAGTTGTGCAGATTTTGATAATAATTCTTGGTAGTTCATAAGTACAGTAGAGGCATACGGAAATGGTAGTTTTTCAATCCATTTATGTGAGTTAAAATTGTATACCGGGGTTACTAACTCCTCATCATGATACAAAATAGTCTTGTCATACTTCTGTTAAAACCACTTTCTAATCTCGCATTGTAAAATGCTATTGTTTTATCGGAATCAAACTTTGCGTTTAGCAATCAATTATAACAATTAACGCCGAGTTCATTAACCAGCAACATTAAATCATTAAGTGTAGGAGTTCAACTGATATGGACATTTAAAAATCGCTCTAGTGGTAGTGGTCGCAATTTTCGGAGATTCGCAACGAAATTCAGTATATGCTAATAAAATAAAACGAAAGCGAAATCCGAACATTACAAATGGGAAGTTTACCTGATCCAAAAATAAAAATCGATCTTTGTTTTCACTGTAGTCCGACACGTTTAAGTAAACTGGTATCAGAAATTGAATGTATCCAATTTAACAAAGATATATGTTCTGAAAACCAGTAAATTGGGCCATACGTTCGATTTATTGAGGAATTCACTTAGTTTACGCATTTCCTACGTGACAGCCTTTTTTCTTTAAACGGGGACGTAAAATAAAACATTTTCCTTTAGCTTTTTCAGTAAAACATTTAATACGCCCCTGCAATGTTGTCAATTTCTCTTGCGTAGTATCAATAGAAACGTTAATTAGTTTCGTTTCTTGTAATTTATTTATGCAAAAACAGATACGAGACTAGGAAAAAAAATAACAAAGAAAAACACGTGAAAATAAGACCAATACTTGGCATCATTATAAATTAATGTACCAATGATTTTCTGTACCATTTTTTCTGATAAAAACATACATTAATTTGTGACCGAAAATGCGTAAGTTATTTTGAATATACAAAGGGCAGGTAAATAAAGAATGATCATTATTTTTTTACAGCCCCTCTTCTATTTCCAATTAGAGCCACATATCCTGTCCAACGCAGTCTATAAGACTTAACTGGTCTTATTATATCTGGTTTCTCATAAAGAACAAGTAGCTAACTGATGTTTTATCCATTCATTCTTCTGTGTTCATCTCTCTTCGTTCAAAAAGAAATTCTAACAATTTTATTCTCAAATACTGATTTTATTTTTTCCTCCTTTAAAGTAAGCGATTTTGTCACCCATGACACAAATTTCATACAAACATATTTTCAATAGTCAAAATGATAAACATCTGAATTCATTATTATTAGGTTGTCTCATAGTCGACCGCAGTGGTGTTTAGTGGTTATGTCACTTGGCTGTAGTCCCTAGGGTCACGGTTTCAAACCCGGCCGGCATCGATAGATTTTTAGGATGGAAAAAACCGAGGGCAAGTCCTCCGGGAGGGATTTAAACCATGGGTCCCGAGTCTGAAGATTTTCGGCCTCATAAAAGAACCACAAGCCTGAATAAAATTTTCTTTGTGCAAAGTAATACCATGGTTCGCTACTAGAGCCTCAATAAGGCGATGTGCTAACCACATGCAACTCGTTGAAATGTGTAGATAAATAAGTGTAAATAAATTAGCATAGTTTAGGAACTCCCGATAGTAAGCGACTGTGTCCCCACGTGGGACATATGAGGTATATAGGACCCACTTACATACAGGTTGTCTCATAAGTAATGTCGGTTTTTAATGTAATGTTTTGTGTCTCTTCGAATTATGAAAGTGTGATTCACTTGGAGTTTTTTTTTTTTTTTTACTGAGCGTGCAGTCGATGAATATCATTGTTCTCAACTGGAAAGAGTTCGAAAATTTTGAGCGTCACAAGTTCAAACATGGCTGAACAACATACAGAGTACTGAATGAACTTCTTCTTCTTCTTCTTCTTCACGGTTTAGGCTTATTTACTAGCCTGTTCCGGCTCCAAATTTCTGTTCTTTCCTTCTTTTCTTTGGTCTTCCCAAACTTCTTCTTCGTCGTGGTGAATTGCTATATGTTGCTTTTGGTATTCTATTCTCAGTCATCCTTGCTAAGTGTTCTTTCCAGTCTGTTCTGTATTTTTTTATTGTTGTGTTTAATTCCTCTACTTTTAGTTGTTGTCTTATTTCTGTGTTATGTTTTTTGTCTGTTCTTTGATATCCTGCTATTGGTCTTAGGAATCTCATTTCAGCAGCTTGTATTCTGGCTGATTGTTGGGTTGTCACTGTCCATGTTTCGGATCCATAAGTAATAATAGGCACTGCCATTGTCTGAATGAACAACAATAACAAAAATTAAGGAATCAGGAGGAATCGAACTGATATCAGCATATAACCCTGATCTTGTGTCTTAAGATTACCATCTATTTAGATCCATAGCTCACTTCTTCCATTTTTTGCGTGAAATTTCGAAAATATTGAAGGTGTGGAAGTGGGATAAAATTAATTCTTCCCGTCAAATATTAGAGACTGGTCACGTAGCGGAAAAATAAATCTCGCTGAAAGATACCTCAAGACTCATTATAGGCTATATAAGTTTAATAGATATTTAGACGACTAGTTACAAAGGCAGATCTTTACTAACCGGATGCTAAAGTTAGGTGCGAGTTACTAAACCTAATTTTGTACCGTGTAGTTTACATTATTTTACCTACGTTCAGAGTATTTTAGTATATGTTGTTTATCATCTTTCAGAAACAAATTGAAAATAATATTATTAACTGAAACATCTCACTTATATTACTTTTTAAACTATTAATATATATATTTTTTTATTATTTAATAATGTCAATGTTTTTACCTAATGTCTTATATATATTTTGCAAATGCCCCACAGGCTGTCTTTCGGCATTCCTGGTGTTCTCTTCACGCATAGCGTACTTGTAACCAACTTCTGAGTTTGTGGTGCCTGGAATGCGGGGTTAAGTTGCCCCGGTGATATGACGAGTGATGATGATGATAGTGGTGCGCCAGTAGAGTCCCTAATCCTTAGCTTAAACTAAGATGAATATGAATGATGACGATTGCGATGGCCATATGATTTCGGGGACCGTTTGGGCCTTAAAGTTTTCTTGAAATTTGTCTTACAGGTGAGGAAAAACCCCGATATAAACCTCACCCAGAAAAACTGTCCCGACCGGGGATCGAACTCGGGCCCGCTGCGTGACAAGGTAGCACGCTACCTCGAGACCACAGCGGTGGACTATGTCTTATATACTGTATAAGCGATAGATTAATTCATTAGAGTTTATTATTTTATTTGTATGCATTTTTCATTTTATTTTCATGCATAGGAGATTCGAGCTGTAATTCCTTTGAGCATACGTTATTCCATTAGTTTAGTTTTAATTGTATTTAATTTTAATCTGTTATTAGACTCTATTTTCATTATTACTCAGTTTTACCAGATAATTAATTGTCTAGTACGTACTGTTGTTGTAATTTTTTGTATTTAAATGTAACATATGTTTGTCCTGGCGAATGGAAGAGAAGGCCACATGACCTTAACTCCACCAGGCTAAATAAATCTATTCTATTCTATTTATTCTATAAATATATTCTATATTTAGTATATTTAATTAAATTTATTTATTGCGGAAACGATATGTTTAGAGTGAAGTAGGCTTAAAAAATGCCTTCAATCAACAAACACTGTTGTTATATTCTGCAATTTTGGGTGATAATTTCATATGTGAGTTTGAAGTAAAAATTAGCGGAGAAGGTGATTTTCACGGTTTATCAGAGAACAAAATTAAAAGCAGTCCAAGATGCAATTTCTAATATATATTTCCAGAGAAATCAAGGAAAATGTATTTATGTAGTTATATGAAATAATAAACAAAGTGTATTTTATGTTTTGTTGATCCGACCAGCCTCATGGGCTAGTGGTCAGTGTTCTTGACTACAGTTCATGAGGTGCCGGGTTCGATTTCCGGTCAAGCCATAGGAATTTTTCCTTAAAGGGAATTATTCCTGTGGTTGCCCATGGTCTGGAATTTAGGTTAAGTTTAGATTAAAAACTCTCCTGGCGCTTCATTACCATTTATCACCCATCATATCATCGGGGTAACGTAACTCCCGCCTTCCAGGTGTCCCAACCTAAGAAATGGATTACAATTCCGCCAATGCCAGGAGAGAAAGTCAGAAATGTCATAAAGGTAACCTGGTGGCAGCATTAGAAAAAAAAAGTGTATCGTGTACTTCATGTTTGACGTGTTCTGTTTTGTAAGAGTACAAAGTATATGTTTTGTTGCCTAATAACTAGGAACTAAATCGTCATTGATTGTTATAATAATAATAGATGTAAGTAATTTAATTTCTTAGTCAGAAAACATTCCAAATACAATTTTGTTTAAAAAAAGACATTACGAGACTTAACTTTTCTTACGGTTAACTTAAGCAAGTTAGGTACAGGTGTGAACTTTGTTAATTAATCAGAAGACGTGGAATTAATCAGTTTGGCTTCTCATAAACTAATTATTTAATAATAATAATAATAATAATAATAATAATAATAATAATAATAATAATAATAATAATACTTTATTTATTCTGGCAGAGTTAAGGCCATAAGGCCCTCTCTTCCACTCAACCAGCACAAATACAAATAAATATTCGACAAATGTAGATATACACTATACTAATTATAAACAGTTAAAGATACAATAAATGTAGCAATGTAAATGTCATGTACAAACAACATTTTATAGGGTAATAACAATAATGATACGATAATAATAATAATAATAATAATAATAATAATAATAATAATATAAATATGATACATTATACGGGAAACACCAATTAATATATATATCTTACACTGTTTAACACTCATCTTCGGATAGTTTAAAACGTTCTGATGATATGAGATGAATTTTATTGTAAAATTAATTAACTCCTCTCTCAGTTGTACCATTAAGTGAGATTTTCTAAAATACCGTCGCGGGGAAACTGTATTTAACTAAGCAATTTCCTCGACAAGTCGAATTTATGGTACAATTTTCCTACTTTACTCCTAGCGCGACAGGCCTAGAAGGCCCTTGTCTGAACAGCCGTCTGCTGGCCTCACATCCACATGTGTTAATCAGAGGTAGACGATCATCTAGCCAGTGTAGGGGTGACATGTGGTCAGCATGTCAGATCCCCCAGCCGTTATAGCTGGTATTCTCAACCTGGAGTCGTTTCTTATTGTAGCTACCCAAATGTCTCACGATGCTGGGTGGGCGCTGGTCTCATACTGGCAGAAATTCCATGAGAAAAATGTCTTCCCTTATGGAGACCCGAACCAGCTCAAGTCCCATAGTTCTTCGGCAAGGCTTCTTGTCTTAACCACTCGGCTACGGCGCGGGACATAATTTTCTTAATTTACGGAATATATATTATTTAAATTGTTGAAGTGGAGAAATATAATCTCAGATGCTAGCTTATTTTGAAGTGTTTGACTGCAGTGAAATCAAATCATACATATTCGTAAGTCAATAACCAATTTGCATATTATAGTATAATTCGAGACCAATTTAAATAAAATCTTCCGATTTATATTTCCATTATTCTATTAAAGTCCACCACTGTGGTCTCGATGTAGCGTGCTGCCTTGTCACGCAGCGGGCCCGGGTTCGATTCCCGGTCGGGACAGGCTCCTGGTTGAGGTTTTTTCGAAGTTTTTCCTCAACTGAAAGACAAATGTCAGGAAGCTTAGGGTCTAACGGTCCCCGAAAATCATCCGGCAATCATCCTAATTATCATCATTATCATCATGATCCATCACCAGTGTGGAAAGCAAACGGGAAGCTAACCACACCTATAATTCCGTAGTAAAGCTGCAAAGCATAGCATGAAAATGCTATGATTGCAGTGAAAGATCTGCCCTCGGGCAGATTTACTATAAAATAGAATATTCTATTAAAATTCTGAATAAATTAAACTAATGTATCTTATAGGATATTTTACCAATTGTAGAGTTGATTAAATTATTAGGTGTAGGCTGTATTGCGACGAACCAAACATGTCAGTTGTCAAAGTCAATTCTTAATTTCGGCTTTCAGATAAACCTCCGCTTTTAATCTTCAGATTTTTCTCATTTTTGGAGAATACCATTCTCCGTTTATTTTAATAACATGTACTGAGTTTCGTTATTAAACATCGAGAATTGAGACCGTTAGAGAGATTTTTAAACTTACGTTTCAGGTGAACTCCTACACCTAATGTTCCGATTTTCCTGGTTAATTTTAATTTATTTCTATAAGCCAAGTTTTGTTTTGATGAAACAAAAATTGCGTCCACTAGAGCATCAAATGACAGTATACATTTTGATAATAGTCATTTTCGGTACCTACAAGATAAGGATCGGTGAGTATCTGTAAAAATAATTTAAAAAATATTTTTATGATAACATCTCAATAGCTTCATTCCTTCGGAATTCGGTAAAAAGAGTTCAATGTTATTTATTTTAATAATCACAAGGAATGATTTATTTTGTTCTTTGCACGAATTATTATTTTTTAATAATAATAATAATAATAATAATAATAATAATAATAATAATAATAATAATAACAATAATAATAGTCACATATAGAAATACATTATATACGGTAACGGAAAAGACAAGAGAGGGATGTCTTGAAGACGTGGCCTAGAAACAAAAATAATTAAACATGTCAGAAGTGCAGAAAGGAATTAAAGATAGTTTCAATTCTGGAAATGCATGCAATTACGGATTGCAGGGACTCTTGTCATCCCAATTACTCTAAAAAATAACGTTAAACTGAAAATATATGAAACTGTTATTCCTCTACCTATATTACTAGTAAATGGAATCTTACTTTAAGAGAGGAGAAAACTTCACGCTCATGAAACTCTAGGTATCAATAGTGCCAATGAGTTAGTTATAGGACATTTGGTATTACTCTGCATTTCAAGGTCATGCAATTCTCTTTGCCACACTGTTTGGACAGGGTTGCTTCTTTCAGTAGCCGTTCCCTAAGACGACTGCTTTCTGTCGCTGTTGCCGGTGCGAAACGTTTTTCATTCTACAAGTCATTACAATATATATCCATCCATAGTAATTCTGCCCAAGGGCAGGCTTTCACTGCAATCATAGCATTTTGCAGCTTTAATAGGGTCCACACCGGTGAAGGATGATGATGATGATGATGATGATAATGATAAGGATGATGATGATGATGATAGCGGGATGATTTTCGAACACCGTTGGGCCCTAAGCTTCCTGACATTTGTCTTACAGGTGAGAAAAACCTCGAAGAAACTTCACCACCCAGGAGCCTGTCCCGACCGGGAATCGAACCCGTCCCGCTGCGTGATAAGGCAGCACGCTAACTCGAGACCACAGCGGTGGAACTTGTCTGACAAATGAATGAGAACCATCATTATTGTAAATGTACCTCTTTCTCTGTCTTTCACAACATGACCTTGAACACTAGAGTAAAACCAAATGCCCTATAGTTAATTAAAACCTCATATACAATTAAAAAAGCTCTTCTAAATTAAACTTTGTTATAAAATTACCACAAATTCTACTGTTGAGTTAAAGAAAAGGTAATACATTACTCGAAAGTAATTCGACGTTGATGAATTTAATTGAGTTAATAAGTTATTTTTTAACAGAACTAAATAATTTTAACAGAACTAAATAATTATATATATATATATATATATATATATATATATATATATATATATACATATATGTATATTATATTGGTTAATACCTTCCTACAAGAAAACTTTATTTTAAATTAGGTAAATGTTTTACCATCATATGAGCTTTGATTTTAAATAATTTATTTTTATCCTATTGTTTTTACAGCCATGCCTCCTCTTTTGGGATTTCTTGACCCATCTTATTTAGTTACCCTTATTTTCCTAGAGATGTCGTGAATGACATGCCGCCTCAAGGGACATCTAGTGGGCAACTAAGGTCTTAATTGGATGCAGGAAAGTCAGTTAAATTTTGCCCAGCGCCTAGTTTTCAAGTTTGAGTTTCATGTACAAAACTGAATATCTTCAGATATAGATTCCAGGGCTTGAAGTCTCTCCCGGAGGACTTGTCCTTTGATTTTTCCATCCTAAATATCCATCGGTCCTGATCGAGTTTGAGCCCGATGTCCTCGGGACTAGGGACAAGGAACATAACCACTAGATCACCGCGGCCGACAAATAAGTTATTTTCTCAATTGAATTACCCCAAAATTTTTCAGTTTCAATGCATTTTATTAATTCTTTTAATTTATAGTCTACTCCAAATAAATAACCAATTAAAACATGTTATTCCCGATTCCGATTGAGGGTCTTTCCACTTTTCAGCGGTTGCCCTTTTACCAGCCGGCTGCTGGCCCTTCACATCCACATGTGTCAATCACAGAGGTAGATGATCAACAGCCAGTGTAGGGGTGACATGTGGTTAGCATGTCGAGTCCCCCAGCCGTTATAGCTGGTCCCTCAACCTGGAGCCGCTACTTATTGTAGCTACCCAATTGCCTCACGATGCTGGGTGGGCACCGGTCCCATACTGGCCGAAATACCATGAGAAAATTTCTTCCCCCATGGAGACTCGAACCAGCGCAAGTCCCGTAGCTCTGCGCCAAGGCGTCCTACCTTAACCGCTCGGCTACGGCGCGGAACAAAACATGTTATTAAGAAGTGAAATAAAAATTCCATTTTTTTTCACATAAATGAAGAGTTATATACTTTATACATTCCAGTTACTATGAGAGATTTTAGCTCGAATATGTGAGTTATAGTATATTACGATGCGAAATTGGGAAGTGTTTTTTTTACAAATTTAGGAAAATGTTTAAAACCGAGCGATAGCGAAGTTTTTAATTTCCGAGATTCTGTAAAACACTTCACAAACGTGCGTTGTACATTATTTTTTGCGCGATGGTGTTTTCAAAATAATAAATAATAGTAAAATAATAACATCTTTGTTGGAAATATTTGCGTTTATTACAAAAAATTGACTAACTTTAACAGTGTGGGCAATGTTTATTACTTGAAACTACAGGAGGTCGCGAGACCAATTAGTGATAAAATTGCGTAAGTACGTATTTATTGTTTTATATTGTTTCAAATAAAGTTCAGTTCATTTAAAATGCAGTAATTTGTTTCGTATAATGTATATTAGCACTACCTTTTGGATTTTTTTTGTATATACATTGTATGTGGTATACATACAGGGCAGTGGTTTTACTTCCCACACGCGTTTTGTAATATGTAATATTACAGTATAGTAATTTTATTACAATGTAGTGTAGGAAGTTGAACTTTCAATTATGGTTGCCATTGCTGTAAGTACGACAAAGCGCACTATCGAGCAAAATATATTTTTTCGGTTTAATTGTGGTAACCATTGCATATGAACAGCTGACGTGGCATAGAATAAATCCCATCATAATGTCTTATTATTAGAAACAACCTACTGTAATGTGAATAGAAGTCACCCTAATGGGTACACGGGAATTTCAAATAAAGAAACATGTGTGTCTGTTCCTGGATTGCTTAAATATCCCAATACAGTGGCGGCTCGTAGCTTTGAAGTAAGGTGAAGAACTAGTAAGAAAAGTTATTTGTACGTATGCTTATCTTAAATATTATTGAACTCAAATATTTCTTGTATATCAGATCGATCCATCGGTCCTTTTAGGCTGTAAAACTTGTCGATGATATCTTCGTGGAATAGGTATGCCTTCATGTTAACTGTAGTAGAAGTTTTTTCTATTCCAAAAGTGAATCTGTTGTCAAAAAGCAAACAAGGCCAGCAAAACAATTTCTGTAGGGTTTGAGAGGAGTACAACCATGAAAATTCCTTTAACCATGACAGTTTGAAACTAAAATTGTAGCGTTTACTTGAATGTTTAACTTTTTTGTGCCACATATTTACAGAGATTCAGTAACACGCCCACTATTTAAAACTTCTTTTTTTGATCTTTATCTTTGCAACGTGAAGAAGGTGTTTCCAATAAAACACACACTACATCATAAACAGGATTCATATTCAAACCACCACAACAACTGCTGAATACGAGGTAATTTTATACACAAATCCAAGAAGCAGAGGACTATTTTCCTCTCTCTACTTCACTTGGAGTATTTTGTTACGTTAGACATCAGTGGATGAGGACACGGTTGTCATGGCGATCGGCGAGGTAAGCTCCGCAGGTAGCAGCAAGCTGCAAGCAAAAATCCTTTACTTCAGCGCTGGCCGAAGGCCAGATTGACACCACGTGGCGTGGGCGTTTTGCGTCACGACGACGAGTCCTGCCTTGTACTACAATGCAGAAATATGTTTTTATCAAAACAATATTCGTGATATGAAAAATAAAGTTGAAAAATAATTCTGATAAAAATCAGGTGAAGTAGCACTTCTCTTACTTCCCCTGAATAGCCGCCCCTGGCACAATAGTTAGTGCACCAGCGTGTAAAGCTGGAGATATTGGGTTCAAATTCCGGTTTAGGCAAACGATTTTTCTTTTTATTTATATTAACTATTTCATGCGATCAGCAAGCCTGAGTACATTAATTTCAATATGATATTCATAGTTCTGGTATAATGTGCCATATATGTCCCGTAATCACAATAATTAGTAAATTTGTTATCATGCAAATAACAGTTACGTTTTTATTGATTTATATTATCATGTGATAATTTCTGTAAATGTTATTAGTTATGCTATCAAAGGGTTACCAAGAGTTAACAATTCTGACAATAATGTAACTTGGCTATTGTTACCAGATGCTTGCCAATATCGTAAACATATAAATTACCGATTCTGTTATAATGTAAATTAACTGTTCCGCTATCATATGAGCTAACTGTTCTGTTATCGTGTGAATTAATAGTTCTGCTATTGTGATTAGTTATTTTATAATGAGAATTTCGATTTCCATGAGCTATGTTCGTGTGCATATTAAGAATTTAATAGTTTTTCTGGTAAAAGTAAATTATTTATGAGCGACATAGAGCAGCGTTTAAAAAATAAATTGCGAAGAGTGTTGAGAATTTTAAAAAAATATAGAAATTAACACATAAACATTTAAGATAACATGTGTAATTGTTGAAAACATACAAATTCGTAACATCATCATATATGAAGGGTACAGAAAAAAAAGGTAAGTCACTTATCCACGAAACCTTGAAAGGAAATGCTTAGGCCGGTATTCAGAACCAATCTTTACACAAAGAGCGACTCTTTCCCCCTCTCCATGACGTACAGAGAATTCATAAACCGGTTATATGAATACTCTCTACGTCATAGAGAGGGGGAAAGAGTCACTCTTTGCGTAAAGATTGGTTTCTGAATACCGGCTTTAATACTGTACAAGTACATATTATACCTACTTCTTTACCTGTATGCCAAACTTTGGAGATAAATAAACCGATGACAAAACTCTTTCTTTTACTGTTTAAAACTTTAAAATATACATTTTCTCTATTGATAATCTAATGGTATCTCGAACTCCATCTGGACAATCGAAATTGATTTACCCGGATCTTTCATATAAATAATAATTGAAAAAAAATAATAATACACACAAGCTGTGCAGCAACCAGAGATTCCACGAGCCCGGCCCAAACTGCGTGTGTTCAAGATGTGGTGAACAGTGCGAGAAATATCATGTGTTAAACTGTAGGATGAGATCAGAATCGTTGTTGAAAATCTGCAGTGACTAAAACAATCTTCTTTGCACGTTGTGCGCATTTCTTATTTTATTACCTTCTTCTTCTTCACTTCACGGGCTAGGCAAGTTGCCTGTTCCACCTCACAGTTGTTCTGTCCATCTTTTCACTGGCCTTCCTACATTCCTTGAACCGTCTTTAATATTGTACAAGTACATTTTATTATTAAAAGATAAAAGTAACTTAATCGCATATTTGATTGAACTTATTCAATGCCACTACCGAACTCGAATGTTCATGGCGGTACAGACATAAGCTCTCCGTACATTCCTGTCCTGAGTTAATATTTTTTAATCATTCCCTGCCAGTGTAATTCACTTCCTTTAAACCATGGTTAATTTTATTCTCCCACTTCATCTTTGGCTTTCTCACTGATGACTTTTTCTCCGGTTTTCCTGTAAGAAACTTCCACCCCCTTTTAATTCCACCACATGTCCTGTCCATCGCATTCTATGAGACTTACATTTGGTTCCCCATAAAGATCATGTAGCTCACTGTTATCCTATCTACAGGCCTACATCTTTATATTGTGCAACATTTTTGTAAGCACTTTATTCTCAAACAATACTATTTTTTCCTCTCTTAAATTAAGAGAACATGTTTGGTATCCACGAAAGAATAACAGTTCTATACATTTTTAATTTAACATTTTTGTGAGAGAATTTGGAGTCCCTGTACTGAATACACAGAGTTGAGCCTATGTTAAATCTCTTTCTGCATCTCATTCCTCTTTGTTATTATGATTCCAATATTTGAATTTAATAATAATTAACCTGCACTAATGTAGTTCTAAGTGACATCTTAATGACTGCACATAGGCTCTTAATGATACAGATTGGCTACTAAGTTAATGGATTTATCCAAATAACCTACGAGTAAAAGCGAGAAATCTTAAAATACTAAAATATCTGCCAAGTAAAAAAGTATGAGTGTATGTATATATATATAAATAATATAATAGAGTTAAGAAAGTTTTTTTTTTTTTTTTTTTTTTGTTTTTCGCGTCATGGATTCAAGTTTGGCCTCTGGCCACTGATTCCGGCGTTTCAGCATGATCCCACATGCCATTATCAAGGAATGATAGGTTCGAGTCACTGGTTTAGGTCTTACATAAGACCTTATAAGACCTAAAGCAGTAACTTCCGAAACGTCGGAATCAGTGGCCAGAGGCCGACCTTGAATCCATGACGCGGAAAACCCAAAAACACATTCTTAATCATACCTATATTCGCGAAAATCTACAATATATATATATATATATATCTGTGGTGTGTGTGTGTTCTATGCCACCCACTGAATTTTTCGTGTTTTGACGGGGTATACAGATAATGTTAATGTGGCCTACTTTCAATTTACGCACCACTTCGAAAGACCACTTCACGCAGATGCTATATTCTTGTATTGTGCACAGAGAGGAGTGGAGGGTGAGTGTATGTTTATGTGATTGTGTAGTGTAAAGTGTGTTGTATGAGAGGTGTTGAAAAAAAAAAGAGAGAAAGTGAAACATGGTGAAGTATAGCCAGCTCCTGTCGAAAAGCACCCAGGAGGCCGTCATGCTTAACATTCCCATCCGATGGACGAATCGCTAACAACAGTACCACATGCTTTCTCAACATATGTACAGCAGAGGATTTGGAATTTAATGCAGGAATCTGGTGTAAAATCTACCGATTATTAATTTTACAGCCATCCCTTCTAGCCCCGAGATTGAAAAGTTTATAATTACATTAAATCCATTCAATATAGGCTAATTAACTTTACAGTCTCAATTTTGAGCCCCGCCTGATATCAACTCGGGTTTGCTTATCAGGAAACAGGCATAAAAATATGTTTTGAATATCGGGATAGGCAAGTGTCTTATACGAGAATGGATAACATTAAAGAATATAAAACATACATTTTTTATGTTGTTACATTTTTGATACAGCTAAGTGCAGTATAAACATACCACATAATAATCCCACATAAAGATAAGTTTCTGACTTTATTAAATGTAATTTCGTAATATATGTATACATATACGGGGTGAATCATAAATATGGCTATACCTTGGATCGCGTTGTGTGATGAAAAGATTACCATTACAGGAAATATGAAATTATCGTTGGAAAGACAACTATTCAAATAACAATAATGGAATAAAACAAAAAATGTAGAACTTACGACATTAGTCAAAATGGCGTTGTATATACAACATCAAATTACAATTGCTGCATGGGCAATGACGTATGCAAATTTTCGTGAGGCCGCAAGACGGGCAAGACGTGAGATTAACGTAGCATTGCAGCCGTCGCCTGTGGGGAAGTGGAGAAAACGACTGCTGGAAACGGGAAGGATGCAGAAAATCAAACCTCCTGAAAGACCTCGCATTAGCACTGATGCATAAACAACGAAGAGAATTGTGGAGGCGTTCGACGCTAGGCCACAAAAATCTACCCACCAAGCTGCACGTGAGCAGTGATTTGTTTTGTTTTGTTCTATTGTTGTAATTTGAAGGATTCCCTTTCCAATGATAACATCATATTTCCTTTAATACTAATATTTTCGTCACAAAATGCGATGAAACGTATAGCCATATTTCTGAATCACTCTGTAAATTTATGTTTTACATATTTTGAGTGATAACTCTATATAAACACAACTTTCCCATTTAATAGAATAGCATTTTATTTATATAAATGGGTGTTAAGAAATTACACAGAATATTGTGAATTGAAAGTCCTACATTAAGGCACCTTCCCTATTTTATAGAATAACCTTTAATTGATATAAATGCATGTTATCCATATTGTTTATTTGCAATCCTACATGAAGACACTTTCCCAATTTTGAAGAATAACATTTAATTTATATAAATACACGCTATTCACATTATGAAGAGACTATCCTACATAAAGGCACCTTCCCCATTTTATAGAATATCATATCGTTTATACAAATGCGTGTTATCCATATCGTGAATTGACAATCCCACATAAAGACACTTTCCCCGCAGTGGAAAGGTACAGATAGGGATGCTGTAACTTGTAATATGCTTGGAACACAGTGGAGATGTCAGTTTGTGCCTCGATAAATCGGGAATCGATATTGTGGTGTCATAATCTGGTACCTATGTTATGAGATTGTCTTGTTTACTATTGCAATTTCTAGTTTAATTCGAAATCAGAGGACGTGGCTCTCAAACAATTGTACGGTCCATACTCTAAAATACCGGGTCTTCCATAAATAACTGATCGTTCCAACATTTGACATATGTTGATGCTTTTTTGCTCGAATTCCAAAAGGATTAGGGTAATGCGGTTGTTTTAATGAAAATATAAAAAAAATAATCCAGCTCAAAACCTGCTGATGATGGAATCCGTTTTCCGAAAGTCCTTGAAATTTTAACCTAATTGAGGACGACGAACCTATCAGGCACTAATTTAGTTATTTTATATTTTGTATTAACCAAACGCGACATACAGCGAACATTTAAGAAAATTACAAGTCATATTTGGCAATAAATAGCAATGGAAGAGATAATTTAATATTGGAAGAAGGGATTTAAATAAAGAAAGTGAAACAAACAAAATATTTGGGAATAATTATGGATAACATTGAAGGTATAAGCAAAGAGAACATAAAGCATAGAATTTAATTGAGGAGCAAAGTAATATCATTGTTAAATTCCATATGGCGGAATAAGCATATTTGGAAGACACAAAAAAATATGTTGGTAAAACATTAGTGGAATCTGTTGCAATGTATGGAAGTGAGGTATGGACAATGAATAAATACTACAAGAATAGACTAATAGCTCTAGAAATGGATTATTTACGCAGAAGTGCCAGAAAATCAAAATTAGAACTCGTCACAAATAAGGACATTAGAAACAAAATGGAAGCCGAAGAAAGCATAATTGAAAGAACTGAGGAGAAGTAAATAAAGTGGTTAGGACATATTTTAAGAATGGAAGATGAGCGATGGCCGAAGCAACTATATCAATGACAACCGACCAGAAAGAAGAAAAGAGGGAGGCCAAAGTTAACATGGAAAGAAAACATGAAGACAGTAAAGCAAGCAAGAGGGCTAAGCATTGAAGATGCCCAAGATCGTAGGCTTTGGAGGTTTGGCACGGGAAGACGCCAACAGCTGTAAAAACCCGAAGATAGATAGAATAGAATGTCAAGTTTGTTAACCAAAAATATCGGATTACTTCGAGTGGGTTCACCTGAAACGAAAATTAAATAAATCACTATAGTGGCAGAAATTTTCGATTTTTCGCAACGAAACTCCATATCATCATCATCATCTTTAGCTCGACAACCCATCATGGGTCCTGGCTGTACAAAGAAGTCTCCGCCATTCATCCCTGTTCCTTGCCACACCCATCGAATTTCTTATTCCAATTGCTCTGGCATCTTCCTTTACATAGTCCTCTCATATAATATCCGGTCTTCCTCTCCGCCTGCATCCTCTTGGTTCAGATCGGTGAACTCTACTAGCTGGTCTTGATTCCTCCATTCGTATAAAATGTCCAGCCCATCTCAAGCGGCTCATTTTTATGAATGCAGTTATATTAGGCTCCCCGAATAATTCATATAGTTCGCGATTATATCAGACTCTCCACTCTAATTGTTTCATATACAGTTCTCAAAATTTTCTTTTGAAACATATTGAACCTGTTTTTATTGAAACTCCATATATTCCATTGAAATAAAACGGGAAAAGTATTCACCAAAAAAGCAGCGAATCAGACCATTAGAAGTAGGGTTTTACATGAAAACCTTAATTGAAAAATCGCTCTAATGACTAACATATTTATTTTCTCGCAATTTTAATTGATTCACACGGTTTAATTAATAGGAAAGACATATATTCGGTAAACCAGCAATATCGGATCATAAATTGGACTTGCTGAGGAATTCGTCCTGCATGACGAACCATTTTGTACTCTGTAAACTTACTGGTTGTTAAAGGAATGTGCATCTATTGTATTTCTTTAGTCGTTGTCTCATGTCTCAAAAACTTATTTAACAAAAGGAGCAAAATTGTATGATTCTACTGAGCTAACTTAAGCAACAAGGTAAGTACGCAAGCAAGGAAATTCTGCAATTCCTTGCAGACAAAAGACTAGCGAAAGTTTGTTGCTAAGAGCAACGGCAATTAATACCCAAGTCACTAACACAATAGTTGACAGCATCGTCACTTGAGGCAGTGCATTCCTACATCTTGAATTACATTCCTTTTAAATTGTAGATTCCTTCACGGAACATCAATCCATACATCCATTCATTCATGCCTCAAGGGCTGACAATAATAACACAACAAAACAAAGCCAATACACTGGCAAAATCGGATTGTGGTATTTTCACAAGAAATGCTCATTTTCCAGTCTCGGAATTTGATAGTTCCTTAAATCTAAATAAAGAATCTTAAATATTAAAAGGCCAGAGAATTTCATCATTTCCAAATTATCGATAAATTCACGATCCACGAAATGTGGAGTGAATTTATCTAGAGAATTTGCAAATCAAGAATGACATTTTTTAGGATTATTTAACGAATAAAATTAAGCTGTTTACTAAAAAATCGTTATTTAAATATAGGTATTTTAAAATATTTATTTATTTAATGTAAACGGCGGTGTTTGAAATCAAATTAGAAACGTTGTTTCATTTGTTCATCACTGCAACCAGATCATATTTATTGCCAAACAGAATCGCAATATTGTAAGAATGCACCTAGTGGAGAACAAATGAAACACATCGTTACAAGTTATTAATTAATTTCTGATGTCCTATGATGTAAATATGTCAATTATATTTTTCTGCAACGTTAATTCCTGGGAAATAATATGTTTTAGAAAGTGCAAACAGCGGTTTCTTTTTTTATGGTATAATCAATTGCTACGAATATTTTTATATTATATCTCGCAAGCAGAATCTGGTTACATTCATGCACTATATATACCACAGAGTACCAGAGAAGAAAGTGGACGAGTTGCGCGTACATGCCACAGGCGGCGCTAGTGTAATACAACTAACGACACCTAAATTTTTTCGGTTCTTTTTTTGGTACTAATATGAAATTCAGCACTGCCTGGTGGTAAAATTATGAATTATAATTATATAACGCCATGTGGTGATTGTGAATAATCATGAAATGGAACTTTTATAGGAATAAATAACATATTAATTAATCTTAAATTATGGAATTATTTGTACCCAGCCTCTCAGATCTAATGATTTTCTTTCATTTTAACAGAAGGGAAGAATGGAAATAAATAAAACATGTTAATTTATTTTCGTTTATTAAAATTTGAAAACGTGCATTATGAGCTCTTTTAATAAATATGTACAATTGACCTACCCCCTTATTCTCACATACATATTTTATACAATATTTATTAAAGAACCTTAGCCATGTCGTACATCTGAAGTCCATTATAAAGTCACATTTTTAAAACGTTTATTAGAAATGGCTGTACACTAACATCACTCTTCCTAACCTAACAAATCTTAGAATTTTATCACTTCTAGTAGGTTTTCTTTGAAAATAGATTCACATTAAAAACGTAAACAAACTTGAATTTACTTACAAATTAGAGTAAAATAAAATCTAAGTAATGATTTTAACTATCGATAATATATAATTTTTACAGTACCGTCTACAGAGAGCGAAAGGATAGCAGTTAAAAAATTTAAATTTACAAAATGGCAATTTCCCATAATCCTGAGTGAACACGCTGTGCACGACGCCGTGTGCCTTGCATTTGTTTTATTTAGTTACATATTCTGTTACTAAGAAACAGCGCTACCATTGTAGCTTGCTCATTGTAGTTCATCGTAAACGACCGAAATTTTTTAGGTGTCACTGTACTCAGTTTCCCCTCTATTCGAAATTTCTCTATGATCATGGACGGAGTAAAGACGTAACCGTTTTTCTCATTTGCTATCAATGCAGCATGCGTAATGGTATCAAAAATTACTGTAATATTTACAGTAAAACTTGTTTAAATGGGAACGTGAATAATGCGGAAATCTGTCCAATGCGAACAAATTTATTGGTCCCGGCGAAATAATAGTAATTTCGCATAAAACGGAATCTGTCCAACGCGGAAACGGAAGGATATTTCTACATAATTCATGAAAAAAGTATAAAGCGGAACGTTATATATATATTTATTAACCATCAGCAGGTTTTTTTTTAGTGAAGACAGGTGCCAATACGGCTTTTACAAATAGTGATTCCAATCAAATGGACAAATAAATATCAAAACAAAACAAATCTAATTGTCACTGACCCTAAAGTTAATTGTTAAAAGCTGTTGTAGTATTTCACATGCCGATACATGCCTCCATCGCCACGATCGGTATATTATTGTTTCAACTTGTTCGTTGCAATAATTGTGATTGAATAACACGTGTCTCTTTTTGTGCTTTGTTCCCAGTTTATAATGTCGAGTAAAGGGGGGGAAAAATTAAATACCGAAGAGAAAAAAAAATAATGTTGGCGCTTAAAGTCAAAATAAAAATGCTTGACCGTTCATACGCGTTGACGAGACGTTTGCGTCTATATCACACTGACACACAGTGTATTAACAACAATACTGCCCAATTAGTATTTATATTTTTTTGAAACATTAAAATCTCTATATCTCAGAAATAACAATATGTGACTTATCATGTTATATATATTTTTTTGTCATGGTTATTTTCGGTGTCTACTTAAGTAGGATCGATAAAGAGTTGTAAACATTACACAAAAATATTTTCAGGAGAACGGACATTATTTAGGAATTCACTAATGCTTAACTTTTATTTTAGCCTGCCTGGCAGAAGTGTTATTACGCGCGGCGTCTGTTAAGCCCCTGCGTAATGATAGCGTTAAGTTCCCTATTGTTTAAGTGGTCTTAGGCCCGAGCGGTTGGCCTTGGTTTTGGAGGAAGAGTTCTACAATTAAACATGTTAAATCACAGTAAACGAAAAATTAACATAATTTATTAAAGTAAAGTCAAACACAAGGATATATTAATAACATATAAAACAAGTTATTCCGTATATCATTCCGAATTCCGTATATCATTCCCTCGTGGTCCTGATTGTGAGTGCATTTCCTTTCTTCTATCCGGGATGCGTCCTGTGCATCTTAATTCTCTCGCTTCTACTCTGCCTGTTGATTTCCCTTTTTACAGCCTACAGAGTTAACTTATTAAACATGCATTTTTGCGTCTTAAATTCTCTCGTTCCTAATCTGTCTGTCGAATTCTCGTGTTACAGCCTACAGAGTTAAATTAATAAAAAAAACCTAAATGGTGTTGTTTCCTTAAGTCCTTCCTAATTCGTTCGGCCATATTTCCTTAAGCCCTTCCTGATTCGTTCGGCAATATCTCATCTGGTTTCTTGAATTTCTGTATTTAATTTTCTTTTCATGACTCCTGATTATGCGTGGACTTTATTCCGTGTCTTGGGTCCCCATCTCACCTATGGGTTTATCCTCTCCCTTTTGTCATCTCTTACCCTTTTTGTGTCCCCTTAATTTCCATTTACGTTTTTGAGTTAATTCATGGTCTCATGTGTGTAGACTTATTCCCTATCTTACTTATGGGTTTAACCTTTAATTCCGTGTACAACCCTATGTGTTTAACCCCTAATTCCCTGTAGTACCTTATGAGTTTAACCTCTAATTTCGTGTGCTCCTTATGAGCTTAACCTCTATTTGTATGTACTACCTAATGTGTTTAACTTCTACTTTCTTGTATTAGGCCTACTTTCTGTGTTTAACCTCTAATTTCGTGTGCTCCTTATGAGCTTAACCTCTAATTTCCTATACTATCCTTATGTGTTTAATTTCTAGTTTCTTGTATTTCTTATGTGTTTAACCTCTCATTTTCCGAGATCCCTCTACCTAATGTGTCTAACTTCTAATTTTCTGTAGTACCGTATGTGTTTAACCTCTAATTTCCCGAGATCTCTCTACCTAATGTGTTTAACTTCTAATTTTCTGTAGTACCGTATGTGTTTAACCTCTAATTCTGTGCACTTCCCTAAGTGTTTAACTTCTATTCTCTGTGATCTCCCTTTATGTACTACCTCATGGGTTTAACCTCTTTTGCATGTAATATCCCTACTTAGGTCAATCTGTCTCTCTTGGCTCTACTCGTCGATCGCACAATCGTATGTATGTGTTTTTCCTTTAGTATTCTTCTTCTTTATGTCTCAACGTTTCTGATGACCCTGACTACTATTCGTTGTCCCTTCGTTATGACCATATCCATGTGTGCGTACGACTTTTTCTTCGCGGTTTTCCTGGCATCATTTTCGACTCTGGATAGACCCCTGCTATCTCTTTTCGTGCTTTGTGTATTCCTTATTCCTTGTATATAAAGCCGGATGAGCCAGCGACAGAACCGGGCACGACATGAAGGCGGAGAATGTATTCCGTCTAAAGTGGCCCTGGCCCTTCCTGACACACCCTCTAATTCTGTCGTTCCAGAATTCCCTAATGTTTCTTGTATATAAAGCCGGATGAGCCAGCGACAAAACCGGGCACGACATGAAGGCGGAGAATGTATTCCGTCTAAAGTGGCCCTGGCCCTTCCTGACACACCCTCTAATTCTGTCGTTCCAGAATTCCCTAATGTTTCTTGTGTGAAGCTCCTTCATCTGTCAGTGAAGAAGGTTTTATACAATGAAAATTACCTTTCTACATCACGTGATGTCACAGGTGCATGTGAAAAACACCACAGTTCTTCTTCAGTGAATTCCTCTTCGGTTACAATTCTTCATTATCACCAGAGAGCATTTTGCTAATTTGACAAATTCTATTGCAGCCAGGATTTTTACTTAATACTTCACTAAGCTTATCAAATGCCCACAGGTATTCCCCTCTTAAGCAGATGTAAATATACATATATTTATATCAAGTGTCTATACAATTGAAATGTTGGTCGCTAGTGAAATCTAAAATAATGCAAACAATGGAAATTAAATATTTAATTTAATAATTTAACAGATTTTTGCTAGGATACCATCCGTAGTTATAAAAGATATATTTTACAAACGAAAAAAGAAAGCGCACATTTATAACTAAAAATACTATGAAAATGATGTCTAAATTCCGTTCCAGTTATATCAATATTTAAAAGTCATCAAAACTTATAAAGATGAACAAAAAAGAAGAAATTTGCGACTTTGTTCACCCAGGCAGAGAACTGGATACTACCGTTAAAATCCGCGGTGACACACTTGCAGGATTCGCTACAAACACAAAAACAACTCTTGATGCGCAGAAGAACAATTCAAACGAAATTTTAAAATCAGATGCATCCTTAAGAGCTTCAACATCAAAAGAACAGGTAAGTGTGACAACATGTGGTGCTATTTCGGATGAAGTGGAGGACAATAACTTAAACCCACCTTCATTTAATCCCCAAAATCAAGAAACTGATCATAAATATATATGTCGTGGTTCTGATTCCCAGCCTATGTTTATATTCGATTGTGACGATGTAGCTCCTACGTCAGAATTAATTAGGAGAGCTGATGATGTGAAATTTGAAAATAATGTGGATATAAAAACAATTCCGCACGAAAATATTGTGATTGCTCCCTTGGCTGTAGAAAACAAACCAATTACATTAAATCCAATGCAACTTGATACTTCAGCCGCGATTTCAGATATTATCGAAACTGGGAGAGTTCTTAGTAATCGAGAAATGCAGGAGAAGTTAGTGAATAACGAAACTGATTCCAAGGAACATAATGCTGAAGATTTAAGGTTACCTTATGAAGTAAATAATACATTTTTGACACTAGAAGAATTAATTAAGAATGAAGAACAAATTCTTAAAAATATCCTTTTTTACGGAGAGAAGTCTTTTAAATTCCCTGAAAAAATGCCAGACAAACACATGGGAGATACATTTAAAGAACCAAATGGATTCGCTACAAAAACCGAAAAAACTCTAGATGCGCAGAGCAAAATTTCAAACGAAATTTTAAAATCAGATCCACCCCTAATCGCTTCAGGATCAAAAGAACAGGTAAATGTGACAACATATGGCGTTATTTCGGATGAAGGAAAGGACAATAAACTACATCCACCTTCATTTAGTCCCCATAATCAAGATATTGGCCATAAATATATATGTCGTAGTTCTGATTCTCAGCCTATGTTTATATTCGATTGTGAAGATATAAATCCTTTGTCAGGATACACTAGTAGCCCTGATGATGTGAAATTTGAAAATATAATGGATATAAAAGCAATTCCGCTCAAAAATACTTTGACTGTAGAAAACGAACCAATTATATTAAATTCAATGCAACTTGATACTTCAGCCGCGATTTCAGATGTTGCAACTGGACAAGGTCTTAGTACTCGAGAAATGGAAGGGAAGTTACTGAATAAAGAAACTGATTTCAAGGAATATAAATTCTTGAAGAAGATATGAAGTTACCTTATGAAGTAAAAATACAGCTACGACACTAGATGAATTAATAAAGAATGAAGAAACATCATGAAGACGAATCTCTTGTATCTGTAATGAAAAATGAAAATCTTAAGCCCGAGGTAGAAAATCTAGAGATTCAATTGGAAACCAATTTTAAAGAAATGATTGAAGATATCCCATTAACGGGGTATGAAATTAGTAAAGAAAATATCATCAAAAGCGAAGAAGAAAACAAATGAAGACGAATCTCTTGGATCTGTAATGAAAAATGAAAATCTTAAGCCCGAGGTAGAAAATCAAGAGATTCAGTTGGAAACCAATTTTAAAGAAATCATTGAATATATCCATTTAAGTTGGTACGAAATTAGTAAAGAAGATAACATCAAAATCTACGATCCAAATGAAGACGAATCTCTTGGATCTGTAATGAAAATTGAAAATCTTAAGCCCGAGATAGAAAATCTAGAGATTAAATTGGAAACCAATTGTAAAGAAATGATTGAAGATATCCCTTTAAGTTGGTACGAAATTATGATGCAAGAATCAAATGAAGACGAATCTCTTCGATCGGAAATGAAAAATGAAAACCTTAAGCCAGAGATTACAAAATCAACGGATTCAATTGGAAACCATTTTTGAAGATATTCCATTAATGACGTATGGAATTAGTGAAGAAGAAATCATTAAAAGGCAAGAAACATATGGAGACGAATCTCTTGTATCTGTAATGAAAAAATGAAAATCTTAAGCCCGAGGTAGAAAATCTAGAGATTAAATTGGAAACCAATTGTAAAGAAATGATTGAAGATATCCCTTTAAGTTGGTACGAAATTATGATGCAAGAATCAAATGAAGACGAATCTCTTCGATCGGAAATGAAAAATGAAAACCTTAAGCCAGAGATACAAAATCAACGGATTCAATTGGAAACCATTTTTGAAGATATTCCATTAATGACGTATGGAATTAGTGAAGAAGAAATCATTAAAAGGCAAGAAACATATGGAGACGAATCTCTTGTATCTGTAATGAAAAATGAAAATCTTAAGCCCGAGGTAGAAAATCTAGAGATTAAATTGGAAACCAATTGTAAAGAAATGATTGAAGATATCCCTTTAAGTTGGTACGAAATTATGATGCAAGAATCAAATGAAGACGAATCTCTTCGATCGGAAATGAAAAATGAAAACCTTAAGCCAGAGATACAAAATCAACGGATTCAATTGGAAACCATTTTTGAAGATATTCCATTAATGACGTATGGAATTAGTGAAGAAGAAATCATTAAAAGGCAAGAAACATATGGAGACGAATCTCTTGTATCTGTAATGAAAAATGAAAATCTTAAGCCCGAGGTAGAAAATCTAGAGATTAAATTGGAAACCAATTGTAAAGAAATGATTGAAGATATCCCTTTAAGTTGGTACGAAATTATGATGCAAGAATCAAATGAAGACGAATCTCTTCGATCGGAAATGAAAAATGAAAACCTTAAGCCAGAGATACAAAATCAACGGATTCAATTGGAAACCATTTTTGAAGATATTCCATTAATGGACGTATGGAATTAGTGAGAAGAAGAAATCATTAAAAGGCAAGAAACATATGAAGACGAATCTCTTGTATCTGTAATGAAAAATGAAAATCTTAAGCCCGAGGTAGAAAATCTAGAGATTAAATTGGAAACCAATTGTAAAGAAATGATTGAAGATATCCCTTTAAGTTGGTACGAAATTATGATGCAAGAATCAAATGAAGACGAATCTCTTCGATCGGAAATGAAAAAAATGATGAAAACCTTAAGCCAGAGATACAAAAATCAACGGATTCAATTGGAAACCATTTTTGAAGATATTCCATTAATGACGTATGGAATTAGTGAAGAAGAAATCATTAAAAGGCAAGAAAACATATGAAGGACGAATCTCTTGTATCTGTAATGAAAAATGAAAATCTTAAGCCCGAGGTAGAAAATCTAGAGATTAAATTGGAAACCAATTGTAAAGAAATGATTGAAGATATCCCTTTAAGTTGGTACGAAATTATGATGCAAGAATCAAATGAAGACGAATCTCTTCGATCGGAAATGAAAAAAATGAAACCTTAAGCCAGAGATACAAAATCAACGGATTCAATTGGAAACCATTTTTGAAGATATTCCATTAATGACGTATGGAATTAGTGAAGAAGAAATCATTAAAAGGCAAGAAACATATGGAGACGAATCTCTTGTATCTGTAATGAAAAATGAAAATCTTAAGCCCGAGGTAGAAAATCTAGAGATTAAAATTGGAAACCAATTGTTAAGAAATGATTGAAGATATCCCTTTAAGTTGGTACGAAATTATGATGCAAGAATCAAATGAAGACGAATCTCTTCGATCGGAAATGAAAAATGAAAACCTTAAGCCAGAGATACAAAATCAACGGATTCAATTGGAAAACCATTTTGTGAAGATATTCCATTAATGACGTATGGAATTATGTGAAGAAGAAATCATTAAAAGGCAAGAAACATATGAAGACGAATCTCTTGTATCTGTAATGAAAAATGAAAATCTTAAGCCCGAGGTAGAAAATCTAGAGATTAAATTGGAACCCAATTGTAAAGAGAATGATTGAAGATATCCCATTAACGGGGTATGAAATTAGTAAAGAAAAGATCATTCAAAAGCGAAGAAGAAGAAAAAGAGAAACAAAGAAGACGAATCTTGGACTGTAATGAAAAATGAAAAATCTTAAGCCCGAGGTTAGAAATCAAGAGATTCAATTGGAAACCAATTTTAAAGAAATCATTGAATATATCCTTTTAAGTTGGAACGAAAATTAGTAAAAGAAGATAACATCAAAATCTATGATCCAAACGAAGACGAATCTCTTGTATCTGTAATGAAAAATGAAAATCTTAAGCCCGGAGGTAGAAAATCAAGAGAGTTCAATTGGAAACCAATTTTAAAGAAATTAATTGAAGATATCCCGTCAAGTAGGTATGAAATAGGTAAAGAAGATATCATTTAAAAGCCAGAAGAAAGAAATGAAGACGAACTCTTGGATCTGAAATGAAAATTGAAAACCTTAAGCCCAAGACAGAAACTTCAAGAGATTCAATTGGAAACCAATTTTAAAGAAATTTGTTGAAGTTATTTCATTAACGGCATATGAAATTAGTGAAGAAGAAATTTCATTGAAAGCAGAAAGAAAACATATGAAGACGAATCTCTTGATCTATAATGAAAAATGAAAATTCTAAGCCCAAGATAGAAAATCTAGTGAGTAAATGGTAACCAATTTTAAAGGAATCATTTGAAGTTATCCATTAACGGGGTGTAATGGTGAAAGTAGAAAAGAGATATCATCAAAAGCCAAGAGAACAAATGATGACGAATCTCTCGGATCTGAAATGAAAAATGAAAACCTTTAGGCCGGAGTAGTAGAAAATCAAGAGATTCAATTGGAAATCAAAGTTAGGGAAATTGTTGAAGATTATTTTGTCTGTAATCCTAAACTCCATTGTTGATTATAAACATTTAAAAACTTGAATACTCACACAGAGAAGAGGGAGATTGCTACAGATTCTAGAATAAAAATCACTAAATGAGATTGAAGTTCTGCCGAAGAGAAAATTGATATGAAGATAAACAGCTACAATACGAAGATGAAAAACTCAGAAGCAGCCAAATTTTCAGCAGTAAAGGCCAATTGGTAAAAGTAAAAAAAAAATAGGAGAATTATTGGAAACATCCACCCATTGCAATTCCAGGTCAATGAAACTGAGGAAAACGCAATCTTTTGTCACTGAAGTAAGATTCAAAAACAAAATTAATTCAGGAAATATTGGTATAAATTCAATATGCTACAATCTGAAAAAAACAAAATCCGCTATTATTGAAAAATACGAAAAAAAAAAAGTGAAAACTAAAGAAAGAAAAATACGATATTTCCCACAAAATCCGCAAGAAAAAGATGTGAGTCAATTCGAATTCAAAATTTCTGACGACACTAAAATAGATAAAGATTTGGAATTCGATGAATGAAAGCTCTGAATACTGTGATTATGAATCATCGAAAAAAGACATTTTACCTGCAACTGAAATTCAAGAATGTTCGTTTTTAAATATGCATGTTAAATCACAAAATAAATCCAATCAAAAGAAATTAAACTTGCTTAGAAGCATAACTGCAGATGGAGAAAATATTCCCTGAAGAACAGGAACAGCACTTTTGAAAAACACAGTGTCGAAGATGGTGGAAAACGCAAAAATGTCCACAGTTTCCAAAAGAAGTTTTATTGAAGATGAAGCCACAGTTTTTGTGATGGCCCGTCCTTAAAAGCGCAGAGGATGGAAATAGAAAGAAAATCATCCAAAGTATCCAAAACAGGATTTTAAAACGAAAGTACAATTTTTCCAACAAATAAAATTGTAAACAAAATGCAAGAGTGTAAGAAGAAGAGTAAATTTGAATTGTCTTGAAGGACAATTGAAAATCAATGAGAGAAACTGATTGTCGACAACAGATTATCACGCTGAAGAAGACAAACCAAATTGAAATGTCGAAAGAGAAAAAAAGAAAAGAAAACAATAACTTAAAAAACACATAATTGAAATTCTAAATAAATAGAATAAAACAGAAATCCTACTGCGATCACATAAAAGGCCGATCAATAATAAAAACACAAAAAGATAACAATTTGATACATCAACGATCT